>OY735210.1:66315871-66880871 GCA_963457665.1 Thysanoteuthis rhombus | reverse complement strand
ACAATGATAAAGCAACGCAGGAAATAGCTGGTGGTAAACTATTACCGCCCCTCCGTAAAATAGGACAACTGATATTTTGGTTGATATTCGTTTGTTAGCCATAGCACACAGTTCTTGGAAGAAAAGATTTTTCCTTTCAATTCCAAGTGCTTAACCTCCAATCAGGGTTCAAAAGAGAGACCAATTTTACTATTCTCACCCTAATATTATCCGATACATACTTAACTTGACACTGGATGACGACATTACCGTTTTTCAAACGTAAAAAGTAACGTGTTTACGAAAGTTACTTATCCTCAGACAAACAACTCGAATAATAAAAGTTTCTCTCAGTTCCGAAAGTTACTAACCACCAGGAAGAAATATTTTATTTCCTATCAAAGGCTTGTTTGTTTGTTTTTTAATTAATACATGATTTTTTAAAATCACGAACCTAAAAGTAGGTTTTTACGCTTCCAATCCAATGGCATAAAAAAGTCCAGAATTAGTTTTTAAAAAAGAAGAGAAAGTTTTAAAATTTACTTATCGCTAGAAAAAATGAACGGAGGTGAATAAAGGTCTTTATAGATTAAAAGTGCAAAGATTTCATCGTAGGACATTCTTTGGTTGTCATCAGTTATAATGGTATATATTTTGGTTGAAAAGTGAACAGTTTGTAGATAGTATGGTTCGGGATGGTTCTAGTGGTTCTGGCTGAAGAATGAGTTGCGCAAAGATGTTGGAGACAAAAGATTTGCTTCCATGCGGTTTGGTTGTAGCGTCGACGTCACTGGAGGCATGGAAGGGGGAAAAGAGATGTACGGAGAGAATGCACATTAAGTATGAACATAGACGTGAAAATGAAACAAAGTCAAAATGACACGTACGATTATTTGGAGGGACGAATGAAGCGTACATTCGATAAAAGAATAGTAAAAACAGACAACGAATGAAAATGAAATACATGAAATGATATCATTAATATGATTGATCGCGTAAAGAGATTAGAAGAGATAACGAAAGGTGGGAGCTTTGTTATCATTGATAGTGCAGGCGTCGGAGTCGAAATGGGGGTTTCTGAAATGTTTCTGAATCTATATGGCTTGGAGCGTACCAAGGAATGAATATGGAGACAGAGTTCAATGTGAGAGCCAAATTACCGAGTTGCATGTGTGACTTGGAGGCTATTCTCTGCCGCTAGTAGACACTCGACGGGCTGACCATGAAAGACAGAGAACATGGAGTTTTATCCATGCGTGTTCCCCAAAGTAAAGAGAATTAGAAGTGATCGTCGTGATTGTCACATCGTAAAAAGCGTTGCCATTTCATTCATAGAGGTGTATACACGTTTAGTACACGTGGTGAGGATATGATTGCGTAGCTGTGTAGCTGTGCGTATGCCTCGACATCAATGGAGTGATATGGGCAAAGTTAGTCCAGAGATAGGTCGCGGCGAAAAAATAGTTTGGATCGGATCGGCCGAGTGGTTGATGAAATAATACCAATCTTAGAGAAGAAGAAAGAGAGAGAAATAGTACCCATTTATTTGCACTCCCACCGAAGCAAAATGCAACACAAAGTCAAGCTTAACGTGGGAAAAGTGGAGCATCCCAAGGAAAATAGCTCCAGCCGACGCAGCCGAAGTTGCTAAAACAACCGAGGTCGCCAAAGTGTCAGGACGAGCCTGACCTGTCCCTCTTAGTGCAATAAGATAGCGCCGCCCTAGGGTTTTATTTATCTGCACTCCCAACGGAGTGAAATGCGACACAAGGTCAAGCTTAACGTGGGAAAATGGAGCATCCTGTCAAAAGTAGATCCGGCCAACGCAACCGAAGTTGTACGTATTCGTACTCCCACCAAAGTGAAATGAGACACAAAGTCAAGGCTCAACTTGGGAAGAAGAACACCCCATAACAAAAATAGCTCCAGTGACCGAGGTCTCGAAAGCGTTAGGACGAGCCCGACCTGTCCGTCTTGATACAATGGGACAGCACCACCCCGGGGTGAACTGGGTCAAGTAATAATAGGAGAACCCAAGGACGAGTTCAAGGGTCCCAAATACACTTACCGATGTGCAGCCTCAGTGTCCCCTCATTGGCTGACGCAATGCGCCTATGCATTCGGTCTTCGATGCTCACCACCATGCAAATGCAATCTCTGTGGAACAGCTAAAACACTTTAATCAATGCCATAAAAATAGGAGTTTATTTATCTGCACTCCCAACAAAGCGAAATGCGACACAAGTTCAAGGCTTAACGTGGGAAAAGGAAAACCCCACGACAAAAAAGTCCAATATTTATTTTCAAAGAAAAAAATTAGACACGAGGTCATAATATGAAGATAGGGATTTTGGGATGGTCTTCACTTTCATATCTTCATCTTAGCTAGTCTCATTTGCTGACCCGAACTCACTTTAATGTTTCACTCACCAGAACAATTACTCCCATACTACGTTCACCACAATACCGGACTTTCTCTATGATAATCCTATCTAATCCCATATTTACATTTTCAGCAGTGAGGGGACTAAAACATGACAAATATGTACAATCAGAATTTTTTTTAAAAACCTGATGTTCGATATATATTTACAAAAAGGATTAGTATGTGACCCCACAAAAGCCTTATATGGCAGAACAGAGAGTTGACCGGGAAGAAAATGGATGTGGGCGAAAAAAAAAAAAGAAATTCCCGCATCTCTGGAGAATTCTACCTTCTGTCACCTATAGGGGAGGGAGAGGTACACGAAACGAAAAAAGGGTACTGAAAAAGGGAGGCCAATGCTCATTTTCTCCCTAGCTAAAAACAGGTTGGCAACTCAAAACAGGGACAAATCTATCCTACCCTATCTGGGCTGACAAATTTATTCCGGTTCCCAAAATTCTTTATCACCTAACCAGTTACTTCAAGATACCACTCTAGTATAGGAGCTGTAACTCTGCACAGTCGAGCAACTCTCACCCACCTTTCGTTGAACTCCGACTAAGGTTGCCTTTCCCTCTCGACCCTAATCTTAACTTAAAGCTGATGCTCAAACCAGTTGTACGGGAGTGAAATGCTCAACTTCGTGAATCCCTTCCAGTGCGTCGTTCAAATCACTACTCTCATAATGCCAAGTAAGCACATGATCACTTGATGTGCCTCCTTATCCAACGGTGGAAACACATTACTACACACAGTGCAGGCATCAAGGGTAAAGAATGGTGCCCGAGGATGCAAACCATTCAATCAGCTCGCACAACGGATGTACAACGCTGCAGTGAAAGAAGGCGTGCTGGAGGGACTCCTCCATATCACCAAAACGTATGCACTGATTCATCCGCCGGACCCGCTGCAAATGACCGTTTGCTGACCCAAAGCACATTCCGAATAACTAGCAAGGTGAGGGACCCCTCGTTGTTATTGAGGTACCTCAGCCCGGGCGTCAAAAGGAAGATTAAGCGTATCTCTCCCCTCGTCAAACCAAGCCCCACTATCATTTTGTCTCGGACGGATCCCCTTACTGTTATCCGATACAATGTCCCCCTCGACAACGGCTAGATTTCAGAGACGCCTTCCTTCACCCGTACGGAGGTTATCAGAGCGCATCGATATTCGCTGTAGAAAGACCATTCTACACAGGGCGCACGACGGGCCTCACCCGCGTTGGTATGCACGCTTCTCAACGCTGGAAAAGCCTCCCTGGCATCTTCCTTCCAGAATTCACCGTTCTCCTATTCTTGTGTACACATCCGACCCAGAAAAGTCAACTGCAAGGTATGTTGCCGAACTTGGATGTTTGGCATCCCTAGGCCGCCCTCCGCAGGTTGGAGCTGACAGATCTTGCAAGATACCATAGGCATCCTGTGACCCCAGAGGAGTCTGAACAGGGCGCGCTCCAACTTTTGTTGGTCGGTACATGGAAGTGGAAGCACTGAGAGTCGGTAAAGGAGGTAGATGTGCGAAACATACACCTCAGCCCTACCCTTAAAGGATAGTCTCCTTCGAGTTCACAGATTAACTGCTTTCGCTTAGTACCTCCGACAAATTCTTCTCCAGCAGGAGGTCGGGACGGAACCAGACGCTGAGTATCTTGCATGGCCCGGAGGGAATGGACAGAGGGCAACGTCTTCACGAGTCCAGCAACAAGCCCTCGGACTTGTTGCAGTTGGTTTTGGCTCCTGTCACCATCTTATACTTTGGATTTCTCCATTGACTCCCCTCATCTCGGCAATGTTCGTTACAAACAAGGTTACATCGACAACATAGGCGGTGTACTTGACTGACGTCTTACCGCCAGGCAACTTTTTTTCGCGTAGGACCGGATTTGCCTTTACTTTGTGCAGGAATGGTTCCAGCGCAAGAATGTACAGCATCGGCAAAAGTGGACAACCTTGACGAACTGATCTGGACAACTGGAAGGGCTTCGACATCACTCCATTCACCTCCATTACCGAGCTGAGGACGATTACAAGAAGTGAATCCAGGAGCGAAAATCCTGGCCGAAGCTAGCCGTGGATAAGATGGACTCGGGAGAGTGGTGATCAACCCTATCAAAGGCTTTGGACTGATCTAATTTGATCAGCGCAGCTCCTTTGTCGACTTTCTCGATGATCGTGTGCACCGTGTGCAGGCTGTCTTGGATAGTCCTCCCCTTTATAGAACAAGTTTGTTCAGAGCCAATAAGACTATCCAGCACAGTCTGCAGGCGGTTAGACAAGACCTTGGCCAAAATCTTCAACTCTGTATTTAGCAGAGTTATGGGCCTGTTGTTATCTATCCCGTCCCCTCCGTTTTTTTATCTTTGCGTAGCAATTTCACCACGCCTCTGGTAGAACGATGGGGAATATTCATCTGCTTTAACCAGTGGTTAAAGATCAATGTGAGCAAATGAACAAAAATGGGCGACAGTCTCAAATTCACTTCGTAGGGCAGGCCATCGATTCCAGGGGTCTCCTCCTTCTCCAAACTCTTTAACGCTTTGCGGACTTCATCCCCTGTTATACCACCTAGGTCCAAATAGTTAGGTATGGCCAGGAACACCTTCTTGTCGATCATAAGATCGGAGCGCCATTCCTTGCGCATGAACTCGGAGTCAACCGAGACAATTTCCCCGTATTTCAGGAAAAATGCCCTGATATGTTCCCCGAGGACATAGAAAGGGACCTTATGAACCATTATCCTGGTCTTGTTGCAGCCCAGGTACTCCACATGAAACAAATAATTCCTCGTCTGGAGTTCCTTCTACATTATGGCTACGCAGTCTTCTTCCATGGGTAGCAGGACGTCCCACGATGCAAAACCGTCGCCTTCCACAACCTGTTTTGCCTTAACTTCTAAACACGTCAGTGATCTCATCAATATGTCTTTCGTCGACTTGGCAATCTTATCTTGTTTTTTGTTGATCAAAAAGACTGACACCATTTTTTCAATGTCCTTGAATTCTACCAGGTCCACCAGCACACCACCCTCTTTTACGAGGTGGGCGTAAGTCTTGCATCTCCTGACAAAATCCGTCACATTGAGTGTAATAATTTCGGTGGTTGGGGATTCCATATGTTAAAAGAGCTCCATTTGTTATTACTTTTTGTCCTGCTGGAATTGGCGAGTTTACATTTCCCCCTACCCTTCATGGACTGGGGTCTTTTCATTTTTTTTTCTTCAATTTTTTTTTCTCTTTCAATTTTTCCTTTTTCCATTTTTTCCTTTTTTTTCTATTTTTTTTTGGCCTTCAATTTTTCACTTTTTTTCTCCCCATTTTGTGGGGTGATGATTTTTCTCCGTCTTCCCCCTTGTGGGGGGAACAAACAAAGCCTTTCTGGCTTCTTCAGCCATGAAAGAGAAAAAAAAACAGGACAAGAAGTAAATATCTGGGCGGACTAGAAATTAAGGGGGCGATATCCAGTCCGGGATCTTTTCCTTGTCGCTGCAGTCGGTAGTTGATTCAAACCTTGTCACAAATGGCTTCCTGTACTTCGTGCCGGAAGTTGCCGAATCTTTACAGAAGTCAAACCAAAACTTCGCCAGCTAGGAATGTCGGCGCTGATGAGCATTTGACCATGTGCATCCATTGTTTCTATGGAGGTCTTCGTAGGAAGTGACATTTTTTATGTCTAGCTCAAAGAAAGGTTTCGTATTTAATTCCTAAGTAAAAGTATGGGGGTGTAACAAATGTTTTTTCTATCGAATATTTGATTCAGTCTAATCTCAACCAAGTGTTGGAGAACAGTTTTAGGAATATACGTCGAAATTTCATTTTTTTTTTTTTATAGAATCCAGTCATAGAGAGTCACTTAAATTTATTTTAGGTTTAGGTATGTTTTTAAGGGCAAATTTTTCGATTTATGAAACGAACGTTCTAGATATAAATTGAAAACAAAAAAAATGTTTTTTTTTTCTGTTTTCTATCGAAAACATGGGACAAAAAAGAGGGAGACCGATGCTTATTTTCTACTTAGCTAAGCTAAAGTATTTTCAACGTAAAAAGGATAAAACTATTTTACCTTACCTTGGGCTTCACTGACAAGTCTCTTCCGGTACTGCAAATCTTTTTCATTCAAGCAGTGACTTCAAGATGCCACTCAAGTTAAGAAATTCTCACGCAACACAGTCACGCAACTTTCACCCACCTTTCGTTAAACTTCGATGTGCCAAACGAAAATCTAGGTCCTACCCTTAAAGGGAGTTTCCTTCGAGTCCACAAATCAACTGCTTTATCTACTTTCTCTAGTACCTCCAATCAATTCTTCTCCAGCTGAAGGTCAGGACCCAACCAGACGCCGAACATGTTGCGAGGCCTGTCTGTCTAGTCAAAGGGACCGGGGAGGAGGCAACCCCTCTACGAATTATTCAATAAGCCCTCGGACTTGTCACACTTAGTTTTGGCTACTCTCACCGTCTCATATCTTTTGATTTCACCGTTAACTTCCAAAAATCACAGCAATGCTCGTTACTAAAAAGGTTACATTGTCAACATAGGCAGTGTACTTGACTAAGGTGTTACAGCCAAGTAACGTAATTTCACATAGGACTGGATTTGCTTTCAACTCGTGCAGGAATGGTTCCAGCATAAGAATGTACGGCATCGGTGAAAGTGGACAAACTGACCTGGACAATTGGAAGGATTTCGACTTATCTCTACTCACTTTAGCCATCCAGATGAGAGACACATACAGGAGGTGAATCCAGGGGCAAAGGTCCTGGCCAAAGCCAGTCGTAGACAAGATGGACTTGAGAAAATGATGATCAATTCTATCGGCTTTGAATTGATTTAATTTGATCAATGCAGCTCTGTTGTTGCCTTTCTCCATGATCATGCGGACTGTATGCAGGCTATCTCTACCCTTCACAGAACAAGTTTCTCCAGGGCCAATTGTACTATCCAGCACAGTCTGCGAGCGGTTTGTCAACACCTTAGCCAAAATCTTCGACTGTATGTTCAGCAGAGTTATAGGCCTATAGGAGTTATAGGAGTTATGTACCCTGTCCCTTCCACCTTTGTCTTTGCGTAGCAATTTCACTATTCCCCTGGTAAAGAGTCGTGGGATATTTCCTTGCCTCAACCAATGGTCCAAGATCAATGCAAGTAAATATACAAATATTGGCAATAGCCTCAAATACACTTTGTAGGACAACCAATCAATGCTAGGAGTCTTTCCTGTTTCAACATTCTTTAGCACTTCCTGGATTTCATCCTCCATAATGAGCCCCTCGCACCCAGCTGATTCAGTCGATCGATGTAACTGGAACGTTGCATTGAATTCAAGTTGCCACTATTTGTCCAAATCAAAACTACTCTATTGAGGTGTTCATTTCGGAATTTTCGACGATCAAATCCCGGAATGGTATCACGTCTAGGTTGTTAGTATGTATCTCTGTATTTTCCTCTCTATCTATATCAGGGATCAAGGACGGCATTCCAATAACCTGCTACAACAACTTACCTTGACTATATCACGAACATATCAATTCGCGAGAGAAATCGACTCGCTCACTCTGGTAGTTGGGTGCACAAACCCAAATTAGACAGAATGCATCACATTTCATGGTAACGTCTACGACGCACAATCCGCTCGCTGGGTCGGGATACACAAGGGTACACGTTGCATTCAAAGCATGGTTTATTTGCCAAAAGACACCCCTCGATTGACTATCAAAGTATGCAGAGAAGAGATGAAAATCCTTAGACAGCACACTCTCATTGTCACTTGGAATTAAATGCGTCTCTCGTATACAACACATACTCACGTCGAAATGCTATTAGAGTTGGCAGTTGTGGCGCAGTAGAAGGGGGGGTGAAGACTTTTTATGGGCAGTAGGGAAGTTTGTTTTTGTTGAAGGGGAAAGCTAGACGGACAGACTTCGCCAATGGCAGCTTATTTAATTGTTTTCGGGGAAGGGGTTTTTCCAGGGTCGGGTTTTTTAGTATTTGGGGGGAATGAGGAGTGGTTGTCCGGTTTCACCGCTTTTTCTTTTTTCCTCCTCTTGGACTAGCGTATCCACCCTGTTCGTGGCCCTGTCTGAATATGACTGCAGAGTCTCCCCTTTGGCATGTGATGACTGGGGCACCGCTATTTGGGCTTCCCTTCCATCCTAACCCATTACCGATAACTCTCCCTACGACTTCTCCTTTGGTGTCACCTTGTTTGACTGAAAGGACGGCTAAGGCGATAGAAGACCTAAATGTCTCCCAACGGTGGTCCTGATTTTTCGGGTACTGGTAATGGGCAAATCTTCGTGAGATTCCTTTCCGAAGGGTTTTTTTTAACGTTTTTAAAACGGCAACGTTTGAATGACGTCAAGCAGCTTCAAGCAAGATGTGTTCGTTTACAAAGCAGCCCATCTCAGAGTGTAAAAAGTAGAATTGATCCGAGTTGGAAACTCTGATTCCAATTAAATTATCCAATTTCGACGGTTAGAAACTCCATTTTGCCGAAAAGGAACACTGGTACCTTTTTTCAATAGAGGGACGCAAATATTTGTTAATATCGTCCATTCCTTTGGGACCGGATCATTTTTCCTTGCCAATTGAGTAATGAAAGGCAGTTGCTTTTGTGTTGTAGACTTTCTTTCCATCGGACACTGTGTTTCTATGTTTCTGGTTTGTTGAAGAAAGGGAACACATGTTCTTGCATTAATGATATTTAGCATCATATTTCTCTTCTTCTTACTAAACAACAGGCAGTGAATGTCAAAAGAAATGTGGTCCAAAATGAGAAGAAAACAAGAAAGAGGGAAGTAATCAGTAAGTTTTACTTATATTTTTCTCGTTTAAAGGTTATTGAAAATGAAAAAGTCTCCAAAGAATTGATAAGTCAGATTCAGTCAGATCAGTCAATTCTACATAAGAAAAATGTATTTTTACAATGATTCCGTCAATAACTACTGAACGAATCTTGACCAAGTATAATTGAACAAGATATTCATCAGAAATTAAAGCAGTGATGAAATTTATTAGACATTTCAGCTTATATAGGCACCCCTTGATTAACGTCGTTTCCTTATGACGTCGTTTCAGAGATTTCTCGTATTTTTACTAGGATTACTTCCCTTATTTTCAGGGGAATCTCCAAATTTTGAGAATAATTATATTTTAATCTAATGTCAAAATTACAGTTGTTCAAGATTCTAAAAGCTGGGATGTAGAGAAAATCAAAACCTGAAGTATCAGTGTATATTCATATTTTATACATGCTGCCGTCTTACTAAGGTGTAACACTTTTCAACATTTATGAGTGAATAAAAAATATGTGGTTACTTTAGTCAATTTGCCAATCTGTGTAACGGAACGAGCTCTTTTTAACTTTTCGCTATTTTTACCTAATTTTACTTTTAGTTTAGTCTATTATTCAGGCAGTGATCAATATGATAGATACTGAGCAACATAATGTTTTTGATCAACTGCAAGATTCATTTATTGCCCGCTGCCGTCACTTTTTTGACGGCAGTGTGAAATGAAAAATGATAGAAAAATTGTCTCGAATTCAGTGATTATTTTATGAATAAACTGTGCAGACAGTTGTATGTGCAAGGAAAACAGTTAAAAGCTGTATTTTTTCATTTCTAAAAGCGATATTCTTTCACTTTTATAAGTTGTAATCACAAAATTTGTACACTGTTAAATTGAATTTCAAAGCTTGTTGGCATAGAAACACAAATTGTCGGCTGGGGAAGAAGTAAGATGAAGAAATTAGTGTAGCAAATGAGACAATTGAGTCCCGATGCTTGGACGTCTTGTTTCCATAGTTACTGGTCGGAGGATCCAAACAGTAACAAATAGCATCAATATATATATATATATATATATATATATATATATATATATATATATATATATATATACATATATATATATATGTGTGTGTGTGTGTGTGTATGTATGTATACTCAATATTAACATTCTTTTCAGATGAGCGTAAGAGTATCTTTCGCGGTGAAAATCACTATAGATCTGGCTATGTAGAGTCATTTTATTATTTTAACGGAATTATTGGAGGATATCTTTCATGTTAGCCCGAATATAAGCCATATGAAGTCATGCTGATCATCAACATGGACACAAAAGAAGATGTCTGTCTTCTAGATATATTTGTTTTCTTGGAAAGAATAAAGGGTATTTATTGCAAAGAAAATCATTTTTTTCTCTTGGATACATCTTAATGGAAAGTTTCTCTGTTCCACTGTTTGTGTATTCCGAGACTGACTGCCATTATACCATGATCACAACAGTATTTTGTAGTAAAATTAATCGAGTTTTTTGGGACGGTAAACTTACTAGATCGCGATAATGTTGTCAACAATTCTAAATAAGATGCATTTGCAAAATGAAATAGATAAAAAAAAAATGTATGACTATAATAATGTAATATTGTGAAAACTAGAGAATATTAGATCCAAAACTAATCGTGGCTTTTTATCCACTTGGTTTGTCTTTGAGAATGATAGATTTTTATTTCACCAAAATACAATAACATCAGTTATATATTTTTTAATCGTTGGATGGCTAAGAATATTAGCCCACAGGTAAATTACCAGGATAGATCTATGTAGATAGATTCTAGAAAATAAAGTGTCCACAGTTTGAACGGAAAAGCAAGGTTAGTACACAGCTAGTTTGATTGTTAACAAACGCAGAAAGAATATACGGAAAGGTTAATGAAAAAATATCACAAGTTTTAATTCTTGAGGGGAGGCAAGTGTTTCTTGTAGATATTAAGTTGTTTTGGTGATATCTACCACGGTCATGATGAGGTGAATGGGAGAATGTTGGAAAAGTTTTTCGTCACATGCACCATAGCTACTAGATTATTTTCTTTGGAAGTCCGCCCCAACTATATAGAGAATGCTTAGCTTTGTTTCGATATGTTCTTTGAGAACCGTTCTTTAGAAGAGAGGTTCTTTACGGAAAAAAGAAATATTACTTTGTATATGTGAAGGTGTGTATGTAAAAGGTAATTGTGTACAAAAACTACCTTAACTAAGGGAGAGAGCAAAAATGCGAGCTTACACTGAGGCCGTCAGAACAGAGACAGTAACCGGTTAGATGGACAGACTATGTAAGACACAAAAAACACATGGGCTTTGGTCCATGTTTGCTTCCCGAAGTAAGAAGGATTAGAAGACAGATCATCGTGCTTGTGTAATAAAGGGGTTGCCATTTCATTCACAAAAGACTGAGCAAATGGTGAGCTAATGGTGAGGGCACGGTTGAGTAGCTGTGCATACGAGATTTGCCTCGACATCAGTGCACTAAAATGGTCAACGTTAGTACAGTGATTGGTCACGATGGAAAAAAGTTCGGACCGGCCGGGAGGCCAGCAAGATGATACCGATCTTAGAGTGGTGGGAAAAGGGTAACTGGCTAGAGGCACCGAGGCAAAAGAGCAATTGAACTCATGTATTCAGGGCATTTATAGGGAATCCTTGGAAGTGATGTTTTAGATATCTAGCAAAAACAAAAATTCGTTTTGGATTCTGAACTAAAGGTATAGGGGTGCCACAATACAACAGGTGAGATGGGCATCAATTGTGTGATGCCTCGCAAACAGTATCCATGTTTATATTTCCATATGTATAGTATTTCTTTTATTTTTTCCAATTTAAAAATTATTTTTTAGATATCCAAAAATCCACCAAATTTTGGAATCTTTTACAATATGCATTCATGAAATATTCTTTTGAAAATGTTTCCTCTTGAATTCTTTAAATCTATTTTTTCAAAAACTTTTATGAAATTATTCTAAGCTAAATAGCTTCGTTTGGTGAAATTTCTTTGGTAATAATATGTAACAGAAGTAAAGATCCTTTGGATAACTTTGTAGTATTAATAGAGCTTTTTCTGTTTGAAGAGTAAAATTTTCTATCTGAACTGTTAGGAAGTTTTTGATAAAGATTTTAAGGGACACATTATTCGTTGAAAAATATTCTAGAAAAAGTTCAAAGACAAACAATTAAGTTAGTACCAAAATCTAAAGGTATTATTATGAAGATAGATTTAAGAAGTTTAATCAACACCGTTAGTGAAGATAACAGTGATCAGGGAGACTTGATTAAAGTGTTTGAGATCATGCATGGTATAGAATTAGTTTACCTTATGCACTTTTTCCCTAGAGTGGAGTTCAAGGGACAGAGAGACCACACTTATAGTGCAGAAGTTGATAGAGGTAGATTAGGTATCAGAAAATTCAATTGGATGGTCGTGGTCGGACTATGGAACGGATAACTAACACCTGAGTAGTATTTAATGCTATCCACAAATGTGACGGATTTTAAAAATAAACACCACAAATGTTCAAGACCCTAGATATTGAGTAAATATGATTTTATGATGCGCTTGCATATAAAAATTGCACACTATTTTTAAACTAAAATAAATGTTAGTGTTGCTATGTCAACTAAAAATAAACTGCATATGTCATCATGTGTCACAAAATCGTGTGAATATTGACCTAATCTGAGAAATCCATCTTTTCTTATGACTGGATCTTTAGGAAAGCTATAGAACTCACAGGTGTGGCTCTCTGTATAATGACTGTACTCCAGAACGAAATCATTTCATATCGATATAGATATAGTCACACTACGCGTTTAATAGTTATTTGGATTCTAGAAATGGTAACTATGGTGATATGACGCCAGACTTCGGGACTATGAAGATGTGAAGTTTCAAAAATTACACTTTTATGACTGGACATTTTGACTTCTGTTTACTTGTTAAATTTTCGAGATATTTGAAATCGACTCTCGATATGAATAAGGCTTTTGTATACATTCGTCTTGTTTTGGTAGAGCGAAAAAAACACTAAATTAGCGGGCTTGAATATTTTGGTCACTTTCCAGTGTATTTCTAACCATTTTTAGTGTAACGAACCTCTATTTATGTACTTGTTTCTGTGGTAAAATGTGTTTCACTTGAGATTGTTTCAGTTAAAATCGCCGTTTTCCGGAACCTATCTACGACCCGGAAGGAAACATGTCAATGCGTAAAGCCTTACACCTCAGAGGTGACACGGATAGACTATACGTTAAGAGAAAAGAAGGTGGAAGGGGGCTCATCAGTATAGAATGCTGTGTCCAGTGAGCTAAAGCAGATCTAGAAAAGTACGTGCAAGAAAACAGTGAAGACATTATAAAGAGTGCACGAAACAGCGCAACAAACAGCAAAGTAGAAAACAATGGAACAGCACAGCAAACAAGGAAAGAAAAATGGGAAAAGAAGAAATTGTTCGGAGAAAGACAGATACTAGAGGTGGCAGACGAGAGATCATGGACATGGTTACGAAAAGGAAACCTGAAGAGAGAAACGGAATTGCTTATCATGGCAGCTCAAAACAAAAGCATCAGGACAAACTGTATAAAAACAAAAATCGACAGAACACAGACAAACAGCAAGTGTCGCCTATGCGGTGAAAGGGATGAGACCGTAAATCACATGACTAGTGAATGTAGTCAACTCGCTCCGAAGGAGTATACGCACAGACATGATAGAGTAGCAACAATGATACACTGAGAACTGAGTAAACGAATGGGATTCAACCATGCAGGAAAGTGGTATCAACACAAACCAAAGGCAGCCCCGGAGAATGGAAACCACAAATTACTCTGGGACTTTGACATCCAAACCGACTATCTCATCCAAGCAAGAAGACTGGACTTGGTAATCGTAGACAAGAAGAGGAAGAGCTGCCAAATAGTAGACATGGCTGTGTCTGCAGACGATAGAGTAGAAAGGAAGGAGATTGAAAAACTGGAAAAATACCAGGATCTAGCGTGAGAACTGAAGATGTGGAACAGGGTAGTGCTAGTCATTGTAGGCGCACTAGGAACTGTCCCAAAGACACTGAGGGCGACACTGGAGGAGATCAGGATAAAAGGAAGGATTGAGACTGTACAGACAACAGCACTGCTAGGAACTGCACGGATACTGAGGAAAGTGCTAGAAATATAAAGACTGCAACACTAATTGTTAACAGTGGCCTAACAGAGGAAGGGCAATGAAAGCGGAAATGTGAACCACAGCACTGGCATGATAGGCGAAGGAGAGAAGAGATGTTGGCTGAAGACCCGAGGAGACTTATTGTCACTCAGCCTTCAGCAATAACCACAGGGCAACCGGTGTGAAACTGTAAACAGCAGTATTACAGTGGCCTATGAGAACGAGACAGAAGGGCTGGAGACTTGAGGAGACTTGCTGTCACTCAAACTCCAGCAGTAACCACCAGGCAACTGGTGTGAGATTGCTAAAAATAATAATAATAATAATAATAATAATAATAATACGGTAATCATAGCTCTGATGGGTATGAAATATGTTAACATAGGGCTAGCTTTAAAAATGGCTAAAACTGGATAGATTTCTCATTTCAAGATGATTTTATAACTTTAAAATTTTTTTAATTAAAAATAGGTAAAATTAGCTAAATGTAAGTGTATAGCCGAAAATGGTATATATATATATATATATATATATATATATATATATATATATATATATATATATATATATATATACCTAGTATTGTCATACATACTGTTACAAATATATCTGTTGATTAAAAGAAAAGTGAATAATTAAGCAAAATAAGATTTGGTGTATTTCTTAACTATGCTTTGAGTATTACAAAAATCAACAAGTAATTCAAAATTATTTCCTTTGTCTTTTACACACGGCTTCAAACGAATATTGATTGCAATACACACAATTTTCATTGGAAAATTGATTACTTACAAGAGAACGTTGCTACAAGCTCTGGCCCCAATTTGTAATCCAGTGAATTGAAATCTGGACTTCCAGAGGGTCAATCCTCGGTGAAACCTGGAACATTGTTGTAGGGCTATAACTGAGTCGCTCATACCTTGAGGGCTGGAGCAAAATTCTATTTGAACGTTCAAATCTCTTTATGGAACATGATGTTGATATTGACCCTCAAGAATATCATTGAGTCACACACAAGCAGTTGTTTTGACTCCTCTCTCACAGAAATGAAGTTAAGTTACACCTTCGTACCTCACAAACCACACGGTGTCTGAGGATGGATAATGGCCTCACTTCATTTGATACGTGACTTCGGAAGCTTCCTTCGAACAATTAGCATAGATAATCATTTTGGCGATTATGATACTCTTCATCTTTGAAAATTTACCCATCAATGGGAAAGATTCTTCTGTAACCACTGCCTGCATACCAATGAAGCAAACATTTTGATCAATGCTCTCTGATTTTCACCATGGCTGGGGTTAGCATGTTTCCAGTCCTACAATAGATAAGTATTCCAAGATCACTTTTGATTAACCTGGACATTTATATGGGTGCTCTCTAGTCATGATTTTTTACGTATTTTTTTATGACAACTTTGATGGCACTGGAAGTCCTTACTATCCTGCGACAGTCCGGTCATTGTGCATCTTCGACAGAATGATTTCCTGTGAATCTCTTTATGGTGCATTACACAAATATCATATTGACCTGAAGTGGTTTGAGTAGTTTGGAAATATCAGAAAGTTCATCACATTACGGAAGCTGATCACTTTTATTGCTTTCTTTATCGCTCCCTTTCATAGATAAATACTATATTCACTAAATCATTCAACTGAAAATAAGAAAAGAAAGCAACTAGTTACAAAGCATCATCAATAACACGAAAAACTTTTGAAAAATTGTGTATATGAACTGGTTTAAGTACTTGTACCAGTATTCAGTATATTGTCATTGTTTATGCTATGTTTTGGATGATTTATCTCCCAGCCTTCTTCAGGTATATAATATCTAAGAGAGGAAGAAACACCTTACTTTTTTCAGAAAATAGATTGATAAGTGGAGGAAATATAAAGAACAAAAAGAAGACAGGTCTGGTTAGTTAATTGAAACTGTTATTCCAAAAGATCAATATCATGATTTTCAATCCATCCTTTTTACACGTTTAGCAAATGTTTGACTTTCTTTGAAGTATATTGACCACTATACCACAAAATTTAATTGAAATTCATTGAGAACTCTCGAACATATTGTGCGGACGGACAGAGAAATTTTGAACATACTTTTATCAAATAGCTAAGATGTATGGGATGTAATAGTGTATGGATCTGCTCAAAACTTTAATCACCTCTTTTTCAATCTTTTGCCCACTTTTCCACGAAATTTTTGGAAATATCGTGTGGACAGAGGACTTTTGGAGATATTTTGTGGTTGCCAACAGTTAGCTCAGACTAAGTGGAGATAATTGAGCATAGTTCTTAGCTCATTGTCCCCTCTTCCATCAGATTTCATTGATATACATTTGAATCTGAAATTTTGTTATCGTTTATTCTGTCTGTCCACACAATATCTGCTAAAGTTCTCAAGAAAATCTACTTCAGGTACTTTCAATCCTTAAGATGCTCGGATAATCTGGTTATTCGTCTGTTAAAAACCCTTGTGAAAGCAGAAAGGTTTCTCTCAAAACTGACATATTTCTGAGAATAAGTAACTTGAGGATTAAAAGCAACAAAAATGACTTGGTTGCAAATAGTTTCTTCTCTATTTTTTTATCAGATATTCAACTTTTTCAACTATTTTATTATACAAAAAAATTTTGATGTTGTTATCCTGGTTTTGATTAAATCAAATAACATTTTTAATAAATTATAACTACCTTTCGGTTTATTAAAATAATTCAGCTAACAAAGTTGGATTTAGATAAAACATCAGGCAGAATTTTTTGGCTTTTCATCAAGAAAAAATGTATAATGTGAGGTCATTAGGTATAACGTCAGGATTTTAACTTTTCAATTATATCAAATCTAGGGTACTTTTTCTTTATATGATCATATCAATTGCTTTAATGAAGATGTTTTTACTGAGTATGATAAAAAAAGAAACAGCACATGTACGATAGCATACCATATCTAATAGTTAGCCAAGTATATTGATCGCTGGAATGCACTGTGCTGAAACATTTTTAGCTGTGAGGCGACAAAAAATGAGACATTTGCTCTATTTCTAATACTTGCTGAACAAAGATAAGATGATCAATGAATTTTTGTATGCAACGTCACATGGAATCAGTGGGCTAGATGGATGTTCTCCTCAAACAAGTTCATAATACTGAATAGTCTGCTTTTTTGCTTGACTGCTGGATCCATTTATTTTTTCAAACACTAGAGAGAAACCATTCCACTGTGAAATCTATGGAGCTACCTTTCTCAAAAACCAAGTCTCAAAAATACATGTCAACACATTCCAGTGAGTGAAACCGCTCAGTTGTGAAATATGTGGAGTAAGATTTTTGCAAAATTAAATTCTCAAAACACATGAGAGCATACTGGAGAGAAACCATCCCACTATGAAATCTGTGGAGCTAGATTTTCCAATAATTCCTGTCTCAAAACACACTTTAGCACACACTGGAGAGAAACCTCCCCACTGTGAAATATGTGGAACGAGACTTTCCAAATATTCACTTGTCAAATGGTCTATGACAGCACACTCCTGAGAAAAAAATATTCCACTATGAAATCTATCGAGCTAAATTCTTCCAGAATTCAAATCTCAAAACATACTTTTCAAATCACACTGGAGAGAAACTCTTCGGCTGTGAGATATATTGACTTAGATTTTCACAAAATTCAGATCTCAAAACATGTGTTAACACACACTGGAGAGAAACCTTTCCACTGTGAAGCCACGTTTGCTTGGAATTCAGGTAGCAATACTTACATTACCATACACTGGATATTAACCTTTCATCTGTGAGATATATGGGGTTAGATCTCCCGATAATTCAAATCTCAAAACACGCACAAGAGAGAAACCTTTTTGTGTGATGTGTATCAAAACATTTGTCAGGAATAAACATCTGAAACGTCATATGACAATATTCTGGAGAGAAACCATCCTAATATAAAATTTGCAGAAGTAGATTCTCTCAGAATTCATCACACAGAAGTAACATTAACCCTCTTTTGAGAAAATTTACCTTGTGAGATATCTGGGGTCCCATTAGTTTGGAATTCAGCACTGAACTAGAAATCACCCTGAGAATGGATAACTCTGCCAACGCTGTTGGCAGAGGAGGTAACTAAAAAAACTCCTAGGTCTACCCTAAAAATATACAATTTTTCCTCGGTCTATGGACAGCCTTTCCACGAAATGAAATTTATTAAGTACTTTGGAGATGTTGTGACAGGAAACATGTAAAAATATTTAGCATCCGGCACCAAACTTTACCAATTCCCTCTTTCCCATGGCCTACTTTACAAGAAAACTTTCATTGACATTCATTTTGAACTGTTTGTGATGATGTGGACATATGACTACAATGTAAAGAATCCTGGTTCCGCCCAAAACTGTAATAATTTTCTCCTAAGCTCATGGTCCATCCTTCTTCTAAATCTTATTGCAATCATGGAAATATTGTTCAGACCAGTAATTCCCAACATGGAGCGCATGCCCCCTCCCTGAGGAAAGGGGGATTACGAATTTCGGTTTGATGAACGAAAAGCATTCTGTTGCTTAGAAGTGAGTTGTGTTAAGACTGCACAGATTGGTTCTGAAAATCTTCAGAGGTATTCAAATATTCGCTTAATTTGCAATATATACTTCAAACTGTTTACTGATCATATCCATTATCTTAGAATTCTGCATCATTTTTTAGATTTTAAAGCTATTTCTAAAAGGCTTAAATGTGCTGAATTGTAATCTGCAATCGGTCTTTTATAATTAGGTTAGGTTTTTCTACTATTGCCTCATTTGAATTCATTTGTTCAACAAAAAAATAACCAACAAGAAAACTAACGTCATTATAAGGGAATTAATTGAGCAGGTATCCACTGGAAAATGTAATCTCTCATTCTATTGTCCATATTTCCTTGGTCAAAGATCTCAGCTCATAAAAGCAAACCAAGAAAAAAAGCAGCAGTGGAGACAAATTTGGTATTAAATGAATGAATCATGAGTTGAATAAATATATATAGTCTACACCGATATATGCACGTCACTTCTTTGGAGAACATGTCTAGCAAGAAACAGTAAATAATAGTTCACTTTTATAAGCACATGAGATCCCCAAGCCGTCTGATCAATTTGATCCTGTGAGAATCAAAGGAACTATATCAACTATCCAAAATGAATATTGCTCAAATTCCACATGAGCTTCTGTAGAATTTCAAGTCACAGGAATTCCATTTCGATCAGTTTCGTTTTCTCAGGAACTGTATTTAGAAAACAAAAAGATCATTTCAATATCATTGGTTTGTAAAATATGCTTCACTGGATTGTAATATTCGAAATGACGGTGATAATTCAGGAAGAATTTTTTCTGCAGAAAGATGCAAGGAAGAAATGTTCATGAAAGGTTTTAGATATTTTGTTGAAACGATTGACAAAAATGAAAATAAAATCAGAGAATGTAATTGTCGTTGTTTTATGGTGATTCTTGAACCTATGTAATACCTAGCACATCACAGATTAGCAACGCAAAAAATGATGAAGAATCTAATTCTAATCAGCTACTGAAGTTGTGATTAAAATCATTTCCCAAACTCAAAAATTGGATGTCCAAAAAACAAAAAAAATCATAAATTCACCAGTCATACAGTTCAAAATGAAAGTTTAACTTGAATGTAGCATCAAGTTATTCGCAACCTTTCGATCCTATAAAAGGCAATTTTTATTCATTAATGTAAGATAATTATAGGGATATTTCTCAAAGCAAACAGTTGACTTTCTGTATATGCTGGTTAGATTATCATCTTTAGGTATTCGAAAAATTCTTTGTTCTCTATGGAATTTCTAACATCACCAGTGTCATTCTTTATGCTGCAATTAAAGACATATTGATGAGAAATGAACTTAGTCTGGACATGTGCAGAAATCAGTGTTACGATGGTGCCGGTAACATGCTAGAACAATCTTTTGATGTTGCAGTACAGATATTTGCCATTCAATTGCAAAAAAATTATTTGCTAATTATACTCACTGTTATGTGCATTCATTATCTTTGTCTGTCGAAGACAAAACCAAATTGGTGAAAATATTGAGGGATACCATGAAATGTGCAGAAGAGATTTCATTAGATATTCTCCAAAGCATGATAATTACCTAGCCAATCTCAAGGAACAGATAGAATGTAAAGATGACAAAATTCGTCAAGTAAACAGAACTTTAAAGCTTTCAGGAATGCAATAGGCAATCATGCTGCTTCATTAAAAAAAAAGATTATGGGCAACTATGGTCTACGGTTTAATGTTTGGTAACACTATCTACAAAATTATGAACTAAAATCCGATTTAAAGGCTCGCATAATTGAAGCAAAGAAGCAGATAGAATTCTTTGATTTATTTTTGGAGTTGAATATTAACCATCAGTTTTATCTACATTACATTATTGTTGTGATCAATACCGAGGTATGTATTATGAAGCATTAGATTCCATCATAGCATCACTGAAAGATCGTTTCATTCAAACTAGTTTTAAAGCATACTTTTGAAATCCTTTAATCTTGAAGATACCAGCGATTGAACCAAGTATTTAAAACTGATTAATGATGGTGAGGTAGAGCAATTCCCTACTGAAATGGACATACTTCGCGTAACGTTCAAGAAAATAGAGCCTGATCTTTAGGTGATTTTTGAAATCATATGAAAGCATGTTCCTCATCTTCAACTCTCCTTGATCCCTAACACTGACATCATATGTATATTGTAAGTTGTGAATCCAACAGCCACAGCTACATCATAACATTTTTTCATAGCAGAAAAGAGAATCAAAACATGGATGCGATCGAAAATGTTTTCTGTACATTTTTTTCGCACTTACCATTCTCCATAATCACTTGGACGAATTAGATTTGGCTGACATAGCAGATAAATTTTGTGCTAAATGCAATAGCAGACTTTTTTTTAAATATTTAGTTTACTTTTGGGGCGTTCTTTTTATGTTTTTGCATTCTATGAAAAATACGCAGTTATTTTCCAATCTCTAACTACTTCATTCCTTTATTCATTGTGTTTGTGGTAAAATTCCCAATATCTCGTCCTTTGAGGACTACAGGTGTATATGATATATTTTTAAATACAAAGTAACATCTCTCTTATTCTCTGTCAGTTAAACAACTGATCAAATCAAGTGTCACTAAGTAATTTTGATATCAAAAAAATAAGACATTGCTACCATTCACTAAAGAAAAAATGGAAAACTTCCTTCAATTAAATTTGTTGACAGTAATTTCAACAATACTTTACAAGGTTTAAAAATTTGGATTAAATACTGAAGATTATTTTCTTTTTTGTGAGGGTAGGGACTAAATTTATTATCATTTCTAATAATTCAAACCAAAATTAAATCTTATAATACATGATTTCTTTTTAAAGCATTTCAAAAGTAGATGTAATATTCCAAAATCTATGCGGGTAACTACTAACAAGGTTTTCTCCAACAGCATATGAGTATTATATTTCCAGTCAAAACCATGGTTTTAAAAAACACTGCAAGATCCAAATAGAGTATCAGATTATAAGAATTTTGAGGCTATTAACCATGATATTGGCTTTTACATAAAAGGTTGAGGTAATGTATTACAAATTAGAGACATCATAAATTTGCTGGCCAAGAATTCTTCGATTTTTCTAGTCACAAAAACTAAAAATCTACTCAATAACAACGAATAACAAGTAGTTTTGAGAAACTTGTTCACATCAGTGTAAATAGCTGTAATCCTGCATAGTCTATATTTCTTAAATTTTTTCTTGTTTTTCTTCTTTTCTTATAATTTATGGCAGCAAATTTACGAAATGCTTACCATTAAAGATTCATTTCAAGAATGTTTTGTTTTGGCTGGTCTCCGTTTTTATGACTGATACAACATATAAGAAAAATTCAAGACGGAGGAGGGCGTATTTATGATATCCCCAATTTGAAATGCATTACCGAATTTATATTATATCAATCCCGAACCCCATCTTTTTTATCATATGGCAACATACTTGTTTGTAACTACTTTCTGGTTGCAGCTAAAATTTAAGATGAAGTTTCTTTCCTATGGATTTCTCTTCTTTTTGTTCCCTTCGCGCATACACCTCTCACTCCTGTGAATGGAATGGCAAGGTTTTCTACAATCCGATAGTCACGATAATCTTTCTTAAACTTCTCTGCTTCGGGGAACACGCAAGGATAAAACTTCATGTTCCCTGTCTTTCATTGTCTGTTCGTCGAGAATCTATCAGCGTCAGAGAATAGCCCCGAAGTTAACTTACTTACTTAGCATTATGGCTCGCACACTGAACTCTGATTGTGCGTATTATCTTGGAGCGATTCAAGTCATATGGAAATCCATGCGTTCACACAACTCAACTCCAACTCTGACGCCAGTATTATCAAGACAAGGATCTCCCACCTTTCGCTAACTCTTCTCTTCTCATTACTTTACACGATCGATCGTATTTATGTTATTTTTACATGTACTTCATCATCATTCATGATTCTTGCATGAAACATGCGTCTCTTTCGTCCGGCCAAAAATACTTGTATGTGTTTCTTTCACCTTGTTTCAATGTGCTTCCAACTTCATACATGGCGTGCATTCTCTTCCCAACTGTTCTGTTCGTTCCCCAACTACAGGTATCATCACGACACCACCTTAGAAGCTTCGTCATAAATGTTCAATTCGATTCAAGTAAAGAGATTGATTAGGCCACTGAAGCACCTCTACGTAGATTTGAACAAATCATTCGTGAGTTACTTCAGCTCGTTATATCGTTGAAAATCCAAAACCTTCTTCAATTTCCAGTGGTTGCACTAGAGAGAACAAACTAGCTTCTCTGATACTCTGATGCATCGCTTCGTGGTTTATTCAATAAAATGAAGTTCCCTTCTACCATTGGAAGGGAAACAACCCCAAAACATGATACTTCCACCACTGTACTTCACGTTGGGAATGGGGCTTTTTTGATCATTAGCTCATCCATTTTTCTCTGTACATGACCAGCTGGGTTGTGGCCAAAAAAATTCATTTTTTCTTGTTTCGTCCAATCAAAGAACGTTCTTCCCAAAAAATTATGCTTCTTTAAATGCTCAATTGCAGACTTCTTCCAAGAATCCCAATTTGGTTTGTTTTTGTTTTTATTGTTGTTGTTGTTTTTTCTTCATCAGGAGATTTTAAACCATTCCTGTGCAGTTCATTACCAATAGTTCTTTTAGTAACTATATGTTCTCTAGCTGCTCTTAAATCATCTTAGATCTCCTTCCAAGTTACCATTGGAACTGCTTTGACTTTTAGCATTTTTCAAGTTGCTCTTAGAGATATTTTCTGTAGAGAACCAGTTTGAGGAAGGATTTTGGTGCCAAGTTTCTTCCGCTGTCGAATAATCGGTCCAATTGTGCTAATATGGATATCTAACATCTTATTAATGGCCCTGTATTTCAAACCTTCATTACGTTACTTAATTACGTAATTTTTTTGTTTGGTTTAGAACTACTTCACGTTCACTCCGACAGCCTCGTTGCAAGAAAGCGAATTACAACTGCAATGACATATACTCTGGTTAAGTATTGCTGAAACATTCCATGACTTTCTATGCAATTGCAAAAAGATCTAGACTTGAATAAATTTTTATGATAAATTTTCAGTTGTGTTTGAATATTTTTTTTTCCACTGTTACTTTTTTATATCTTATTTTGCATTGTATATGTTGAAATATGTATTTTTTCTTAGTGATCGTTAATTCTACATCAAAAACATCATCTGTGGAAATTTAAAGATAATGAAAATGTTTGAGAAAAAAGTCATGATTTATTCAATACCTTTAGGAGAAGCAAGGTAACAAAAATCAAGCGTTAAAAGTCACAGAAAAAAAGAAACCTTCAATTCATAGCAACAAAAAACTAATATCATACTGATATTTTCACAAAGATTCGATGATTTCATTTTTTCAGTGCCACTTCTATAATTGATTATGACTTCTGTGACAACCGTAATTATGAAGTTTATATTTGATGCAATACTAGTTACAGTATCACAGTGAAAATTGATCTTACAATCTTGTTAAAAATGGATTTATATTTATAACAATTATATGAATTTATATCTATTACAAGAACCCAGTTTTCTAATATTCTCATTGTCATAAAAGTGGTGAAAAGCTTTCAGTGTTTGGCTATGATTTCACTGAACAAAACTTTTTTTTTTACCATACACAAAATTTACATTTTTTTTTGTACGATTGATAAAACCTAGGGAAATTATCCAATATGGCCCATTGGAATAATGAGGCAGGGTAAGTAATGTTAAACCATAATGAATGAATAAAATGGAAACTTGGAAGAATACAAAATTAATAATGCACTGAAAAGAGAGAAACTTTTTAGAATGGAAAGAGTTCATCGGAATAGAAGTTAAATTTGATCTGATTGATAATAGAATACTTAAAAAAAACTGGCAATATGCTAAATTCTATTCAAAAGGTAAATAGGCACAATAACTCAACACAAAATTTGATGATTTTTTTACGAAGTAAAGTAGTGTAAAAAAACACACTCCAAAACGTTTGTTCATTTGCCTGATTTGTGTTCCTAAGAAGAAAAGACTAAATATGAAGAAAAATTAAATTGATATAAAAACCAACAATAGATTAGCAATATTGGTTCCAGGTTATACCAGAAAGAAATTTATAAAACTTGAAACAAGTCTGGTTACTGTGGGGTCAAAATCTACTCCTACTTCTATTTTGACGAAAGATGTTTACTGCAACTTTTGTATTGTATACATAATAAATGAATAATTATTAAAAATATACAAGTTTTTAGCATGAATGTATCAGTTAATTAGAATAGAAAAAAATCTTGCAAACATGGATTGTCGTAAATAAGTAGAGCTTTTCCGTTCAGTTCAGTCAATAAGCTGCCAACTGATCACTTGGTCGAGAAATGTTTCATATATTCATACATCGGCTTGGTATCAACGTGACGGGACAGACAAACTAATCAGTTTATACTGCAAAATTTGGATTGTTTGTGTTCTTGTTGTCACAGTAGAAAGGAAGACTTAGACTAGAGTTTAACTGAATAACAAATCAACTCATTAGCAATATTTGTCTCAAGTCATATCGAATGGGAACAATTTGAAATGTTTTTATGATGATTCACAAAAGCACAGTACTTTTTACCCCTACCACACACAGCCATTTCCTAATACTACAAATT
Organism: Thysanoteuthis rhombus; assembly: GCA_963457665.1. Lineage (NCBI taxonomy): Eukaryota > Metazoa > Mollusca > Cephalopoda > Oegopsida > Thysanoteuthidae > Thysanoteuthis > Thysanoteuthis major. The sequence goes on along the minus strand of OY735210.1, from coordinate 66,855,240 downwards.
TTCCAACACAAAAAAACTTCCCCTCACACATTTCATTGACTTTTGAAGACTAGTAGTATTGAGAAGTGGCAAAGAGTTTTATCATCAGAATATTTCATTAACCTGTGACAAGGAATGTCAGAAATAAAACGTACTGCTGTTCACAAAGTAAATAAAGTAGTGTATCAAAAATCATACCTCTTCTCGATTTATGTACCTGATTTGTGTACTTAAAAAGGAAAAGAATATAAGGGAAATAAGGAAATGGAAAACTTGACACTCATTCGTATTATTTATGAAGGAAGTCAATTCATAGAGGGGACATTCCATTGTCTGTGGAGACAGGTGACTCTAAAAGAAGTCAGATCATAGCTTAATCGATATCCAATAATATCTGACCTTGACCGAATTGACAATAAGTGCGTCTGAACCACCTGCAGGAATTATTTGTGTATTGTAAAGCACACTTTTTCAAGCAAAGAAAATTACACATATATGGAGTTATATGCTCTTAGTAGGGTTCTGCTTGCAATTCCTTACTGTTGTAAATTTCTGTAGGAATGGTAAATTCCTCGTTGCTTCCTTTTTGACGTCACACAAAACTACCGATAAGATAACTGATATCTTTACGGTATTTAAACTGTGGCGGTAAAACTATCTCTCTCACTTCGTGTTCTGACAGCCTCGTGGTAAGCTCGCTCTTTACGCTCGCTCTCTTCAGTTAGGATAGTTTTTATAGTTTTTACACACGCACCCTCACATACAAAGAGTCATACGTTCTTCGTTCATCTCAAAGAGCACATCCTATTTAAGTCAAGCACTCTCACCGTATTAGGTCAGACTTCCAAAGATAACATTATAGTGGCTATAATTTAGATGACCAAAACTGACAGATATTCCAAAGACTCTATCTTATATCTAGTTAGTGACATTCCTGTCCCTTTATTCTTCCTTTCTCCTCATCCTCATCGTAGTAGATCTCTCCAAACATATTTGTGTCGGCAGAAAACTCCAATCCTTCTTTATTTTAATTTATTCATGAATTAAAACTTATTACTGTTGTTAACCTATTCGTTTGTTCTTTTTATTTTGCGTTTGTTAACAATCAAACTAATTGTGTTTTAACCTTGTTTTTGCGCTTCAGCAGTGAACACGCTATTTACCAGAATTTATCTTCTTTGGTCAATTCTGATAATTTATTATTTTGGGGGCTAAGATAAGTAGCAGCCCAATATAAACTGTATCAGGTTGATAACTTGAAAAAGGTATCTGAAAGTAACCAGCTGGGAAAGATTATATCTGATCTATACACACATGATCCTTTCTCATCGGACAAATAGGGTGTGGAAACTTGGTTACACGGTCAAGCACAAGTCCTAAAAACCTTATTGCAGAGATTACTAAAGGCATCTGTAGACTTCTTAATCCTATAATTGGTTTATTAATGTATATCACTAATTGCACTAATTAAAACACAAATTATTTTGTCCTTCAGACTGTTTTGTGATTAGAGAGCTCATGTGTGGAGGCACAGTTTATCATTAAATGGAAGATTGTAAGAGAAAAATTCTTGATCATTATTTCGATTTGAAATGGTGGCTTCAACGACATAACTTGGTAAATAAAGATAGTTTTCATTCAATTTTATCCGACGGCAGTATTCTGAAGCAATGTTATTTTTATGACTCACTACTTTTACCTGCAGTTCAACTTTTGAATCTATTTACTTTTTTCTTTAAAGGAGATTTTTCTTCTTTTTTCCAATTTCAAAAAAAGACATAACATATCTATTTACGTCTTCTGAACATAAAAATATTACCTTCAGTAGATTTCTTAAAAGCTTAGCATTGATCGTTGACTGAGCAGTACTGTTTGTATGCCATGGATTTTTTTGCAAACAAACAATACTTGATTTTGTCTCAATAGTTGAGTGTGAACGTTATACAAACGTTCAAAGAATGCGTCTATTCTGGATAGATAGCAGCATCAGCCACTGCTGCAAGAAATGAGGACGGCAGAACGGACCCAAACAAGCCGCCTGTGGCGTGGCAAGGGGAGGAGGCCCATAACATGTAATTTTAAGAGAGACTAAGTAGTAAATAGCGAAACAAAATGAAAGACAAGGGGCATGAAAGGATGAATTGGTGATTTAAGCAAGTAAAAATTGTAAAAAATACCTGAAAATGGATTTTTTACAAAATAAATTTGGTACCGTCAAATGCAGAACACTATTTGCTTCAAGAAATTCAGTTATTTGCAATAAGTTACTGGCCAGATAGAAAAAAAATACTTCAATGAAATAATGTTGACGATGAAAATATCAATTTCTACTGTTAATTAAATTATAAAGATAAAAAATGTTCTAATATAAACAAATACATCACATTTTTTCTTCTAAATATCTCATATATTTTAAAACTGAACTGTGTTGTTAAAAACTAATTTTTCAGTAAATGCTGAATGTTAATTAATTGTAGTACCCCCTATACTTTTAGTTAGGAATTAAGTACGAAACTCTTCTTCAGCTAGATATCCAAAACATCATTTCTGACGACAACCCCTATAAAACCCCTGGACGCACATGGTCCAACGCTGACTAGCTCCAGCATTCCTAGTTGGCTACGCTTCTGGCCCTGGCCTTTGCAGCTGGTCACTCTCTTTCTCTCTCTTCCCATCTCCCTAAGATCGTTATCATTTCGCCGACCCACTGGCTGATCTGATCTAAACCATTCTTCCTCCGTGACCCATCTCTGTACTAACTTTACCCATTTCACTTCACCCATATCGAGCCCCACACATACGCACAGTCTTGCATCCATGCATCCGTGTCTTCACCACGTGGTACAAACGCGTATCACCTCTCACTCTTGTGAACGAAATGGTAAAGTCCTTTTACTATATGATAGTCACGATAATCTTTCCTAAACTCCTTTATTTCGGGAAACAAGCAGGGATAAAACTCCATGTTCTATGTATTTATAGTCTGTTCGTCGAGAGTCTATCAGCGTCAGAGAACAGCCCACAAGTTAGCTCACTTACTTGGCAGTAAGGCTCGCACACTGAACCTGGTTTCCACGTATTACACTGGAGCTATCCAACCATACGGAATCCACGCATTCAGACAACTCCGCTCCAACTCCGACGCCAGAATTATCAAAACAAGGAAGCTCCCACCTTTCACTATCTCTTCTCCTAACATTTCTTCTCACGATCGATCGTATATATGTTATACTTACATGTACCTCAGCTTTATTTTAGTATTAAATGTACGTCTTTTCCCTGACCCAAAATAAATCTTTATTCCACTTTATTACATCAATGCGTGCCCAACTTCATACTTGGCGCGCATTCCATTCAGTTCCTAAATTCTCTTTTCTCCATCCACAAGAACAGGGCCGGTGCGTTACTCATCAACCCACGAGGAACCAAATATCTTCGTCGCTCAAACATCATCACTTTCATCGTCCCTTCAACAATCCATCGCTGTTTGGATTCCACAAAAGACAATAAAGGCGAAATAATCATTAGTATTTTTTCCTTACAGTAAATAATATATTGATGCTTTTGGGTCTTCAAAACTGATTGACTGAACTTGATAGTTTTGAATTATTCATATTTTTCATCTTACCTTTGAATGTTCTATTCAATGAATACACTTGTATTTTTCTTACCTTTGATATAAAATATTTTGATTAAAGGAGTTTTACTGTCCCATATTAGTCAAGACATTTGCATACATAAATTTATGTAGACGTAACAACAATTACGGGACAGAGGTAGTAATATTTTGATGAAGTAAATGTTGATAGAAATATTGAAATATTTTATCACTATAAAATTAAATTAATTGAAATATCACTTTTTCTTATGTTTGAAATATGGAAAAGGTAAAATTGTCTTGTTTAGGTTTTATGTTTACAAAAAATTTGGTCATTGTTTTAGTTCTCAGTTGTTGAGATTTTTGTTGGGGTTAACCAAGATTTGGGGGCATCTGGACTCGAACGTATGAAAATAACCAACAACGCAGACAACTTTTCGAAAAATTTCAAATTTAAACGATTTTTATTAAAGAGAAAGAAGAAAAAAAAAAGAAGAGTTTCGGAATTAATTCCCAACTAAAAGTATAGGGGTCACCAAACAACAAATGGCTGGTGGAATGTCTACTGTGTTATCTCGGATATATTCTGAATATACGTTTTTGCTTCCTTCGCTCGAATATATATTGTTGCCCGCTCCCCCCTGGAAAAGTTGTTGCGAACATCCATGCTAGTTGGAACTTTATTATACTAGAAAAAACACGCAAATATCGGAAGATAAATCGAGGATTTCAGCATTCATAGGGTTTAAGACTTAACAAACTGTAATTTCTAGCATTTATTAGAAGAAAAAAAAATGAATGAATTGGGGGAAAATGAATAAGTAATATACGGTTTACGGATTCCATGAAGTGAATTTTAATTTTGTTGAATAATAAGGAAGAGAAAAAAATTCAGGTCTTTCTTCCTAGTCTTTATCAATTATCTCCCTTGAGTTATGGAGTTTTTCATGGATTAGCTCCCTTGAGTCCCGCTCCTCAGAAAACATTTTGCATCGATTGCAAATGTCGGCTGTTTGTAGATGTATTTCGAACAGAAAATATGTTAGTTTATTTAAAATTTTATAATTTTTGCTTTCTTCTCTAATTTTGCATTTCCTTTAAGAAAAAAATCCGACGAAATAAGACAGAAAGAAGTGAGTACAACAATGGCTTGATTATTTATTGGTTTACAAATACGAATTTGACTTGTAAAGATCTTTTCTTTTTTTTTCACTTCTCCCTCGAAAAACTTTCAAATTTACTGAAAATATTTTATCCTTTTTAAATCATTGAATTATATTTTGAAAATGTATTCTAAGACAATTTTATTTCTCTTATTTTCTGATCGCTAAAATATTTCAAATTTCAATGCCTGGGCACTGAAATTGGTCGTCCCTTTTGGTACCCAGACATTATTTCCTATGCCCGGACAACCTCTAATGTTGAAATAAAACGTATTTTCGTGGTTGTTTCTGGATGCTGCATGTTAAAATTTGTATGGTTGAATAATTACATTTAGAGACTTTAATTCCTGATATACTTGAATTGAGAACCTGTACGTGCGTGGACGTTGGATTGCAGCAATTATCAGTGATCGGACGTTGGGATTCATCATCCTCTGAAAACGGGCGTTGTAAATGTGACAGTCTGATGTCATAACCTGTTTCCGAGCTCCACAGGTTTTTTTTTAAAAAAGTACTTGAAGGAATCTTGCTTGTCTTTTGTCGTTGTTTTCGAGTTTGTTTGTTGTTTTTTCGACTGCAGTTTAGCACATTTTCCAGGTGGTAGGACATTAAGTTTATATTTGATGATAAATTTGGCGAACGTTTAACTTCTGACCATGAAATTTCGCTAAATTTTTAAAGGACACTTTTCATTCGTCACCGCTTACGTTTATTTTCGGTGTCAAATGAGTATCGTAGTCAATTTTTTTTTATGGAGATGAGTTTTTAAGAATAAGTAAATCACAACGATATGAATGATATGATTATATGTTTCTTCAATTTTTTTTTTTACGAAATTTTGAAAGCATTTGTGAACAATAATAATTGGGAATCAATAACATTATGAAACATAACATTATATTCATTGAATTATTATAATTATATAATGAACTATAAAATTATTATATGAAAGATTTATTTATTCAAACACATTTGACCCTTTAAAAGTGGAAAAGTATCTCTGATCTTTTCACCCCTCAAAGGCTGACTTTTGATCACTTGATATATATATAAACATTTATAATGCATATCACAGAATCAGGTGACATAGACCTGATCATGTGAGATCTATTGAGAGAGATATAGAGCTGACACGTCTACCAATTCGCAAAATTATGCTAAATTTTTTCTGATACAAATAATTTTTTTCTCAATGATAGGCAATAAGGAACTGTTTGTGATTCAAAACAGAATTACCAATCTTTGTTGAAAATAAGATAAAATTTGAAAAAAAACACAAAATATTTTACCTCTTGACACTTGAAAGTTTAAAAACCATCCTTGGATAATGTTGACATGGCTCCACAGATCTGTTATGGTATGGAAGATAATACAAATTAAAAGAACATAAAGCTTTTGATAAATTTCTTTAGCTGTGTGCAGACGCAGTATTATCTGATGACTTAATTTTTACTAAATTCAGTCTAAAATATATGCTGTAGATAAATTAGGACATGCTGATTCCGAAGATGTCCTTGTTTTCCCTCATACTTCTCAAATTATAAGAATATAGATTTTATCACAATTTACTATTTTATCATCTTAACTGTGGTTTTGTTAGGTAAGCAGGAAATGGATAGAGAATTGGCGCCCCCCCCCAATTTTATTCACATGGGGGATGTGCAATATCCAACTTGATGAAATACTACTCTTGAGTCCAATCTTTAACCACAAAAAATTTGATGTTCTTGTATTTGGCAGTCATGGACAGACCGACATTTATTTTTTTTTGTTTTTTTTTAAATATTCATATTAACATGGAGACTTGTGGACATAAACTAGAAGATCAATCTAACAAAACATTTTTCAAGCCTCCACTAAACACTTATGAGAAGGGGGTCCAAAAACTAAATTGCTAAAAGCCTGCTCCTGGATTAATAACTACAGTTTTTTGTTTGGGCGAATTATATCATCAAGCTGAAGTACATGTCTCTGTCTATGCATGTTAAATAGTCAATGAATGAAAACATAAGGACTAAAGCTTTCAGGCTTGAAAAAATGTTTCTTTTCATTTTGAATTCCTTAATTGAGAAAAAAATACCCTTCACTTTTAGAAGAGAGAAAAAAGTTTCCTTTGAATTCTGACCCTTTCAAGTTGTGAAGAAATTTTCCTAACCTTTTTTACTCCATGAAGGCAATGGTAGGGAAGAATTCTCTCCCTTCTTTTAGCTATGAAATAGGCAAATGTTTCCTTTCACTGTTGACCTCTGAAAGGGGGGAAAGTTTCTGTTCTTGTAAAATAGATTTAGGAACGATAAACACCGAAAGTGGTGTCACTCACCTCAACATATACTATTTCATCCCGAGTTAAGGGAGGAAATGAATTCAGGTTTTCACAGAAGGCTTTGGTGTCAGTCACAGTCAGATTTGAACTTGAGTTGCTAAGTCCATTTTTTGTGCTGTTAATGGATCTCCCACCTGCATTTCTCATGACACTTCATGAAATATAGTAAGATAGAGAATCACAATATAAGTATGACCTTTGCTGGACAAAAACTTGTGTACCAATTTAGCATAGAATTCCATAGTAAATTAAACATCACACAAAAACCTTTTGGGGGTTGGAATTTTTAAAAACTAATTAATTTACGATCACCAATGGAGTAAATAGCTGTCAAAAATAAAAGAAAAATAAGGCTTTAGTGTCTGTCTCTGTCAGAGTTAGAACTTGAGTTGCAGTATCCATTTCACACACTAACTGATCGCCCACTAGCACTTTTCATGATATTTGATGAAATATAGTAAGATAGTAAATCATAAGGTAAGCATGATTGTTGCTGGGTATAAACTACGGGACCAATTCAACTAAAACTTCCATTGCAAAAAAAAAAAATAAACCCACTTAAAACTCCCAGAGCCGTATTTCCTAAAAGTAACTTGCTAAAAACTTGCTCCGGGATCCCAATGATCCTTACAGGAGATTTGATGGTCATTGCTCTAGCCATTTTTAGTTTTATGATACCAAATGAGGATAATTGGTGAGTTTTAATATGATTCTTGGAATGATAAAGACAAAGGGAGTCCATGAATTTAACGTTTGAAATGAATTACGCATTTTGGGTACTAAATATTTTTTTACCTAGTCTTATATTTTAATGATTACATTTCATTTAAAACTTTTTAACAGGGATTAACTAGTTACAATATGAACAAATTAAATTATCTTGCATTTCAGGCACTATTTTCCATTTTTCTTTGATGCAATAATTATTTATGTTCTGCAAATCGAGTCTTAATGGCCCCAAATGTTTTCATATTTCATTCTTTATTTGCAATCTTAGTTTCGAACATTTTGACGGGGATTGACCAGTTGTTCAGAATTACAATGTAATTTGTCATTATATTATTAGTTGATTCCCGTTGGAACATTCAAAACAAGATATGATCAAAATGTGAGTCTGAGCCCCCCAAAATATAGGGGGAACTAATTCAGTACATGAAATGTGAAATTGTTTTGGATGTTGAATTCAACAATATTCAAAACACATTTTTCTAAATAATAAAATAACAATGCAGAATGATGGAAGAAACTTCATAAGAAATGTATATTTGGCACTATGTTTTTTAGGCATGATGTTAAATATGACCATCACATTTACCAAAATCACTGCTAACAAGTTGGTAGTGGTCTGTGCACACAATCCAATATGATCACCACTGAAAAGCATTAATTTCCTCTGCCAGTAGCAAAAGATTATTGTGTAATACTTTAAATTATGTGTATTTTGTTATGAGAAAAGCATTTCCATGTTATTTTTTTTTCTACGGTCTTTTGATTAAAATCATTATAGCTAAAGGTTTGAATTTCATTCAATCTATACACAAATGCATAGTATACTCTGATGAACAGATAGTCCAGCCTAAAGCCTCTCCAACCATTAACTTGTACATGTTACATATCTTTGATGGGCTTGATCAGGTGCCATGTCATCATTTGCACAGCCACATCTGATTTAATCCAATTGTCCTATTGAGTAATTTTGGTGGGGAAAAAAGCGCAGTGATTGGAAAAGTGGATGGATAGATAGGTTGCTTACCCAATCAACATAGAGAATCAGTGGGAGACACAGGTGGAGCAGAGTGTTGGGAGGAAGTGATGAGAGGATAGAGTGCTTTGGTGAGACCCAGAGAGAAAGGAAAGAAGAAAGAAGTTGCACGTGCTACTGTCATGAAAAATCAAAGAGATATGCAGATGTGGTGTTCAGAGGGGAGTATAGCGAGGTGATGTTAATGGGTGTGGAAAGATGTGCCCCCCTCTTCCGATACTCTCTTCTTCCTATCACCTCTTTTCTATAGCTGTTGCGTGTGTGAATTCTGTCTCTCTCCCCATTACCACCATCCCACAATCCCTGATAACCTTTTGACCTCCTCTCGACACCTCATCCTGCTACCACAAAGTCACTGCAAGAGTCTGAGTTTTGATTGTGACTTCTGTGTCTCCCTTCCCTTTGCCCACCACTCCCATCTGCACACTTTCTTGTCATCTCCCCTTCATTCTCCTGACAATCACTACTTCTTACCTCTCTACATTTGTTTTCTGTTGAATCTCTGAGTTATGCATGCGACTTCTGTCACTCTCCTCCTCTCTCCAACACTGCTCTCAACCAAGAAACATCCTCAAACTTCCATCTCACCAGCACTCCCTTTGTTCTACCACTTGATCAACAGTAGACACATTTCTGTGTCTCCTGTTGTTTCTCTGAGTTGCCCTTACTAACTCTTTTCATCCCCTTCCACGTGCCTCCCTGCTCCCACCATGGCACCCCTTTTTCCAATACATTTCATTCTCCTCTCACCTCCTTCCTACCACCATGTCTTTGCATAGGCAAAGTTCAGAAGGTCATGTATCTGTAATCCTTTGACTAGAAATATAAAACAGATACCATTCAATTTGTCTTATCAAAATCAATAAGTGTACCAATTTGAAAAATATTTCACTGATTAAGTGCATCCACCACCTCCTGGCACTCCTAATCCTATGAATTGCACAAGATAGCTGTATATGCACATAAATTGAGAAGTTAAAAAATGAACAGCTGGGAAAGTATGGGACAGTTTGAGCAGTGTGACACATCTACTAATTATTGTCTTGTATGTTCTAGAATGGGACAGACTTATTTTTGGTTGCCATGAAAAAACCATACTACTCATAAATTGATGGGTTGTCCTTTCATATTAAACCAGTGAAACATTTGACGCATTTCATTTTATATTCTAATTTATCTCCTCTGCACTAACGGATACATTGTGGAATTCTGTTTTTTGCATTTTACCCTTTTTTTATTTTCAGTATAATATTCAAAATTTTCTTCACCACTGTCTGCAGAAACTCCTAAAAAGTACATTTCTATGAATCTATTAAACTTTTGTTATATGTGAAAAGATATGGAAGCAAAAAGTTGGTACAATTATAGTTGTTTTGTTGGTTATGTTTTTGAATTTAAACAATTTTTCTCTTTTTCAATTGATGATTATCAATTCCTGATGAATAGAACTTATAGTAAGAATGCGAGTCTTAATCATATTAGATTATTTCATTTAAAAATAAATAGGATATGAATTTTATTTACAAATTGAGCATGAAATGTAAAATATGTTGAGTTCATTAAAACACAAACTTACTTATGATTTTAGTATTGCTGATAATTGATGAGTTTGGCATTTTCTTTAATAATCCTTTCCCTCTATTCACAGATATTGCAGTGGGAAAATGATGGTCATAAAGAAACTAATCCTCAATAGAATAAAGCCAAGAAACTTCATTGGTACAGTATTTACACATTTTTGTAAGTAACATTTTAGAAAACACATGCAAACACACTGAGGGAACGTCTTGTCGAGATTGTGGGTTAGTACTCCAACACAGTTCAACTATGACTACACACTTGCAAACACACACTGGAGAGAAACCTTTCTCATGTGAAGTATGCGGATCATCATTTTCACAGAATTACAATTTGAAGCAACACATGCAAATACACACTGGTGAGAAACCCTACTCTTGTCAGGTGTGCGGATCTGCATTTTCACAGAGTTCAAGTGTGAAAAAACACATGCGAATACACACTGGAGAGAAACCTTTCTCTTGTCAAGTGTGTGGATCAGCATTTTCACGGAGTTCGGATTTGAAGCAACATATGCGAACACACACTGGAGAGAAACCTTTCTCTTGTCAAGTGTGTGGATCAGCATTTTCACAAAGGTCTAATTTGAAGCAACATATACGAACGCACACTGGAGAGAAACCCTTCTCTTGTCAAGTGTGTGAATCAGCATTTTCACGGAGTGCAGATTTGAAGCAACACATGCGAACACATACTGGAGAGAAGCCTTTTTCCTGTCAAGTGTGTGAATCAGCATTTTCAGAGAGTTCCAGTTTGAAGAAACACATGCGAACACATACTGGAGAAAAACCCTATACTTGTCAATTGTGTGGATCAGCATTTTCACAAAGTTCCAATTTGCGGACGCACATGCGTATACACACTCGTAAGAAATCGTACACTTTTCAAGTTTGTGGATCAGCATTTTCCGAAAGATCCCATGTTGTGGAACCTGTTCAAACACACACTGAAGAGAAACTTTTCTCGTGTCAGGTGTGTGGATCAGCATTTTCAGAGAGTTCAGATTTAATGAAACACATACAAACACATACTGAAAAGAAACCTTACTCTAATCAAGTACGTAAATCAGCATTTTCAAAGAATTCAACTTTGAAGACACACATAAGAACGCATACTGGAGAAAAACCTTTCTCTTGTCAAGTGTGTGAATCAGCATTTTCAGAAAATTCAACTTTGAAGACACACATGCGAACACACACTGGAGAGAAACCCTATTCATGTCAAGTGTGTGGATCAGCATTTTCACGGAGTTCTAGTTTGAAGCAACACATGCGAACACACACTGGAGAAAGACCTTTCTCTTGTCAAGTGTGTGGAGCAGCATTTTCACAGAATTCAGCTTTGAAGACGCATATGCGTAGACACACTGGTAAGAAACCCTATTCTTGTCAAGTATGTGGATCAGCATTTTCTCAGAGTTCCAGTCTGAACAATCATGTGCGAACACACACTGGAGAGAAACCTTTTTCATGTAATATCTGTGGGTCAGCATTTGCACAGAGTTCGAATTTGAAAACACACATGCAAACACACTGTTGGGAGGAACAAAATTTGAGTAGTCACACACAGTATGCTGAGGGAGAACCTTCTTCTTCTAGAATCTGTTGTTAAACATTTCAATGCAGTACACAAAGTACAATCTTAATCATGCAAAATGTATGAATTGACTTTTCCACTGCATTCAAATTCAGAAACTCAATTTTTTCATCGTGTATGAGGTTTTGTATTTTCCTGGAGATTCTGCTTAAATACATTAATGAGCACCACCTGAGACCACCCCTATATCTGTAAACTGTTTGGAATAGTATTTTCAATGTATTTGTCTTAGAAAGGTCACTTGTGAATATACTCTAGAGAACCACCATATTCTTATGCAGAGTTTCGATTGCCTTTTGAAAGCAAAATTTAAATGACTAAATAAATAGAAAAAGTATCCCTTTGAAAATCATATAGAAAAACATGTTACAAGAACATAATTTTTTATTCTCATATATCAAATTCATTATTTTTCTGCCATCTACCAGAGAAAATATGCACTTTGGTGTCAACAGGAAGAGACTGTATATTAAATTATGTTAATTTTCCATCGTAATTATTTTGACTGGTTTCCTTCATCTAGTTACAGAAAAAATAACAATGTTGAATGAAGATACCAATAGTATGAAAACATTTTTCTGGGATCTCTTTCTTTTTTCTTTTTTTTTTTTTTTTTTTTTTGAATGATGTAAAGCTACTAATCTAACAGTTCTTGAAGCCAAGATGCATATGACTGTGTCATAGAATGGCATCTTGGTAGAGCCTTAATATAGTCCAATGGTTTATGTTATGTTAAGCATACAAAGTATTCTGTTATTGTGATAAAACATTGTTCCTCTTCAGAAAAGTCATGTGTGACACATTAGGAATGATTTTAACTTTGATCCCTTTCAAGTTTGGACATGATGAAGATTAATGTTGGCCAAAATCTCATTCCACCCTATGGATCTGGATATATATATATATATATATATATATATATATAAACAATACATTGCGGTTGATGTTCCAAAATTTTTTGTACTGTTTTAGATTTTATTGTAATTTGATGTTTGTTTTTCACTTTACATTGATTTGTACTAACCAACATTTCTCTATTCAAGGTAATGCTATATATATATATATATATATATATATATATATATACTCTGGTTTAAAAGTTCATGTTAATTTTTGTAAGTTTTTCATTTTATTTATTTTTTTTTTTTGGCTCTGAAAACCCATTTGCATACTCTTGAGATAAACATTGTATTATAAATGGTTATGCATTTTCACATGATTGATATCTTTATAAAGTAGCATCTCCTGGTGAAGTAAACCAAAACACACAGTGGAGTGTTTTTTCTCCACAGGTCACATTATGTCCATGCTTGAAATTTTCATAAAATAAAGATCAATTTCTTTCCTTTCACCTGATCTCAAGATTTGAATATTTCTCTCCTCTGAATCTGGACTGGAATCCTCAGTAGGATTGTGGGTGGGAAATGTTTTTGAACAATTACATTTCCAGAAAGTACTGTATATCTCTAAATATATTATTTTACTTTGTTGTGATATTAGTTAGGCACATTTAAATCCCAATAGTTTGAGACCTAGCTTCATTTTCAAATTTTTCTGCCCTGAATATTAGGATACACAACTTATGGAAACATTCTTGTTGAATTACATTTCCAGAGAGGACTGTATATTTCCATGGTTTTTGACTACTTGGTAGTTTAGGAATTGTTATCGAAATAAATATCCAGTTGGGATGAAAATATGTATTTTAGAGAACTAGGGCAGCATCTGTTCTGAAAGTACATGTTTGGAAGGGGCCAGAGTTTATGGTGTTTAGTCTGCGATAATTGTCATGTAAAATAACATTGGTCAACAAAGATTTTGTGCCATGGGAAATAATGTGTTGCCCATGTATTTTTGCATGGTGAATATGATTGCAAAATTTCTCTATCACCCATAGTTTTTTTCCGTTTCAGCATACTCACATATCATTAAATATAGTATAATTTTACCTTATCTGTATCAACTAAAAATAAGATTTTTCATGTTTTGAAACACTAAATTTATGCAGTATTTAAAATAGAACCAGGAACATGTTCTCTCAAAATAACAACTTGCTAACTTTTAAAATAGGCTTTCAAAGATCAAGAACTTCAAAAAGGAACACATTTTTCTGGGCTAACTGGCAATCTTTTGGCACAGCCCATTGGAGCCAAAAGTAGCTACTTCTATATTAGTGTGCTGGGCACTTAAGAAGAAAGCTGACCACAGTTCAAGGCAATCAACCACAAGCATCAACACACTGCCCATGCTGTAGTAATTGGAGAGGTATATGTATTCGCTTAGGTCTGTCTGTCAATGCAGATTATTTCCCCCACACCACAGTCTGTGTCTAAACCACATAATGCAGCCAAAAGTTCATGTATCTCCACATGAAAACTTGGAAAATTCTCCATGAATTTCAATGAATTTTTTGGAATATTTGGCAATAGGCTATAGGAGAAGAGATCAAATTTTTGAGCACTTAATTACCACCCTGACAATTGTGTTGGTAGAGATAATTGTACTCTGAGGGCTCTCTTGTGAATTTGAGAAACAATGTGGAGAACCACCAACTCACCCATCCCTCTAATAATTATGATTATACAGAGTGTTAACAAAAGAAATAGACAATTTTTTAAAAAATTATTGAAACAAGACTATTTCACATATCAACACTCATAATCCACTGTTTTGTAGAGAACTATGCATAACAACATTGCACCTGTGGTGGATTTCCCAAAGTCAGACATAGTAAGTGTGGTCCAGTAAGGAAAATCCAATGAAAAAAAACTGTAGTACTAATGACCATAAGGCACAAGGAAGGCTCAAAATTCCTCCATAATTCTAAGTATGGAAGAACAGTAGAATTCTAAAATTGAAATAGCCAAATATGGATTAATACTGATATTGCAAGAACTGTAAGAAACTGCTTAGAAGAGGATAAAAATTTGTGCTAAAACGGTGCCAGCTGATATTACATTTACTGCTACTGTTGTACTACAGGTCGGTCTTAGTAGTAGTAATAAGACAGAAGTTCTAAGCTGAAAAGAAACAATCCCTAAATTTAAACAATTGATGACCAAGAGTGATTCTGACAAACAAATACCATTTACCTCAGTTCAGTTTTGAAATATTATCATGGGGATTTTAATTTGCCTTATATTGATTGGGTTGATAGTATTTTCCATTCTCCAGCAAATTGCATTGATCAGAAATCGGTCGTGCAAAATGATTATTCAGACTTGTTCATTAGGAAAAGTTTGCATTAGTACATAGAACAGGAAAATTCTAGGTGTAAACTGGTAGAAAATAATGTACAAATGCTAAAATTGGATCTAATTTTCTCAAACAATGAGTGTAAAATAGAGGATATAGATTTAATAGCCCCATGCATAGAAATAAATTTACAATCCAATCCTGAATGTATAAACATTGTACAGGAAATGATATGAAGCAACTGAATAGTTTGTTTTAAGAAAGTGAGATAATATTGATTGTAGCTATAATTCTACTGCAAACTAAGATGTTAATGTGTGACACTAGGGGGCCAGGAGTCCCCCCGTGTCCTGAAAATTACGAAAATTACTATGGCTGTTACCAAAAATCACTATGGTTATTACCAGTAATTACTATTGTTATTACAAAAGAGAGTTATCTGTGTTAAAAGGGATAATGTGTTTTTCGAGATGTCATAGGAAGTTGGGTCACCTGTGCTTTTTCAATCTGGTGTCATCTGTCAAGTCCTGGGTTGCAAAAACAAATGCTTTTGGAAAAAGGTTTTGTTCCCGATTCGATGACCATGTCATGGGAAGTTGAGTTATCTGTACTTTTTCAATCTAGTGTCATCTGTCAAGTCCTGGGGTTCAAAAACAAAGCCAGATATAAGGGCCAGTATTTGGGGTCTATAGAGAGAAAGTAAAAGCTTATGAAAGAAAAGTTATTTGCAGAGTCCTTGGGAGAGGGGGAGACTAATTTATGATATTGAACAGACCTGCGTCGCGAGATGAATGAGGGTCAATGTTTTGGGTTTTTCCGGAGAGGTCGAGATAACAGGAAAAAGAAAGACAGGAAGTCAATTACAAGAGATACAGTATCGATACCAAGGGCTTAAATAGGAAGAATTTTCGTAACAAGCAGTCAGAGTAAAATTTGGGTTTGGAGAAGAGACTCGCTGCCAGCTCTCTCTCGTGTCAGCCGTCCGCCTTAGTAACCGTCAACCGCTGCTACCATTCAGTAGACTACCGTTCGTGATATGAGAGACCAGTCGTCATTTTGACTTAGATAATAATCGGCCTCCTCTCTTTTCAACTGCGAATAGGCATTTCCCATCTCCAGAGATATTGATAATCAATATTCTATATAAAACATATAAACGAAATTCCGTTTTGTTGCCTTCTTTTACTAACCCAGAACCACGGCTGGGTTTAGTATAGTTTGGTGAGACCACCCCCAACGGCAAACACCCCACAAATGCAATGTGGGATGAACCAAATGATAAAATACAATCGATAATTGCTGATGTTCCTGAAGTTGTTTTGAAAGTTTCTAGACAGTGATCCATTTTTAAAAAATTAACTTGTAAAAGAAAAAAAGTTAAAACTCTCATAGAGGTTAAGCCGTGTATTAAGCCTGCTGAATCAGCTGAAGTCTTAGCAAACATTTTTAATCTGTTCACTCCTTAGTTAAAAAGGTGAAAGATAACAGTGACTGATTTAACAATATCAGTTGAAAAAGTGAGATTGTAGTTGTCAAAGTTAGATGTTATCAAAAGTGTAGAACCTGACAAATTAAATCCTGAAGGTTTTATCAACAAATGTGGGTTTTATCAGTGCAGTAATAATTTTATTTAATAAAAGGTGAAAACATACCAGACATATGGGAAACTGCAGTGATGATTTTAGTACATAATAAAGGTTCCATACAGTTTCCCTATAATTATAAACCAGTTTCTTTGAAATGTATCTTATGTGAAGTCTTTTAAAAATTGATTAGGAATCACACATTAGATTTTATGAAAGATAAAATAACTTATAATGAACCTAGATTTGTACAACATTATCAAATCGTTTGGAAAGTATCTATATTATCAATCAATATTGGACAGAGGGCTACAGTGCTGATATTCTGTATTAAGACTTCGGCAAGGCTCTCCATACTAATTCCTATTATCATTATCATTAAAATCAGAACATTTAAGAATTTATAATAATATAATGTGAAAGAGTCTTTGTAAAATATAAGAGTAAAAGTAGGTAGTGATTACTCTGAATAATCTAATGTACCCTCCATCATTCAGTATTGAGACCAATGTTAATGTATGTGATTTACCAGAAAGTATAAGACCATTTGTTGAATCATTTGCTGATCTTAGATTACTAGTCAGACCATCATTGTGAGACAGGACAAATTGATTTCAATAGTATTTCAAAGTAGGAAGACGCTTAAAAATTAAAATTTAATGTAGAGAAGTGAAAAGTATTATATGTTGGTTCCAAAAATACCAAGTTTGAATATGAATTAAACATTAAAGGAGTTGAAAGGATAACCAAGGAAAAGGATTCAAGAATTTTTTGATAATTCCTTTAATTTCAATAATTATATTTTGTCAATTGGTTGGATTATTAGAAATATTTTCTCAGGGGATGAAACTTCATGTGAAATACTGTAGCTTGGCACGAGAACTGGATTTAATCTTCAAACTAGACAGCATACAACCAAAAATAGCCAAATTAATTAATGGAATTAAAGATTTTGGTTATAAAGGAAGACTGGAGTACTTTGGTTTGAGAACTTTGCTGTGCAGGAGAATGAGAGGGAAATTGAATTTGGTCATTCAAAATAATAGATGGAATTTCTGAATATGGTACACCATTCTTTGATATTTCTCCTCAAACTGGAAATCTACTGACTAGACAGATTCCAAAAACTAAAACTACTAAATAATTACATTTTTTTTATGGAGTGATGTATTTTTGGAGTAAGTCGCCCAGTCATGTTGAGAATAAAAATAGGGTACAATGTTTTGAAAATAATTTAGATAAGTGTTGAAATTATGGAAAGAATATAAGCTTACAAGGACATTTTAGGGATCAGTCTGATTAGTTTTTCAAGGGAACCATGTTAATTGTAGTTGTTTGTATTCGTGTACATTGAATATATTTTAGAAATTTCGTAATAATTTTGAAGTTGAAGAAGAATTTAGCGAATGTTTGTCTAACTGTCTGTCCGCCTATGATCATAAAACTCGAAAATGGCCAGAGCAATGACCATCAAATTTTCTGTAGCTTTTGTAAATACCCCTCCTGAGAGGTTTGTGGTGAAGGCTTCATTTTGCAATGGGAGTTTTTGATAAATTGATACCTGAGTTTGTGTCCAACAACATTTATGCTTACCTTTTAATCTGCTATCTCATTATATTCCCCTAAATATCTTAAAGTGCTCGTAGGCAATTGGTTGACCACGCTGGTAAAGGACTCAGCCACTCGAGCTCAGACCCCAGCTCTGACTAAGACAGAGGCATGAAGCCCTTTCCTCCTCCCAGCTCAGGTATGATAGCATAAGTGAGTGACATTATTTCAGGTGTCCATCTCTCTGAATCTACTTACTGATAGTACCCAACAGTCTATTTTCAGGAAGGTATTTTTTCAATATTCCACCTGAAAATGAGATTTCAGAGGGGCGTCAATGTTTTTGAAAAGCAAACAGAAAAATCAAAAGTATTTCTTCTACGATAATCCTTTACATTTCACAGCTTAAGAACAACATCACAGCTCCTTTTTTCGACAGAATGTCCCCTCTTTCAACCATACTTCCCTCATTTTTAGCCCCTCTCTTTTGTAAATTAAATTCCTCTTTCTCTAATCCCCAACTTTTAACATTGGCGCTATTTTTCGACATTAACCTCCCTTTTTTGTGGAAAATAGCACCTATTTTTTAATATTAAGACCTCACTATTTTCTGAATATTAATCCCTTTTCTTACATAGACTCCTTTTTGAAACTATCTAATAAGATGTTGAAGAAAGTTACATTAAGTCACTTTTTCCAAACAGATTGAACGTGATATGTAATATCGGTGGCCAATCAACTAGCACCATGGAAAATGAACTCGGCAACAAGAGTCCAAACTCCAATTTGGACTGACATTATTGCCCTTTGGGAAGTCATGGATATGTCTCTACTACCTCAAACTATGTGTAAAATAGCATATGATGAATTGAGAGACCCTATGCTGGATGTTTGTTACTTCTAATTTCACAAATTGCAAACTTCAAAGAACTATACTTTTGATAATTAATTGTTTAATGAAGACTATCTGATTTCCATCTAAGTAATTTTTTACTTTTTTTTCTAATACCTATTTACACTGCCCATAAATGTGCTTTCATTAGTTTTTGAAAATTCCTCCCCCAAGTATGTTTGTGTGGGGACTCAATTTACCATTAAAATCCATGCTAAATTGGGCCCTTAGTTTTTTTTTTCCCAGCAGCATTCATGTTTATCTTATAATTCGCTATCTTAGCATATTTTACCAAATGTCCGAAGAAATGCTTTTTACGGCACTGTTTTATCAACTATCTGACATAGGTATACTTTTGGTAGCCAGTTCAGTTTGCAATAGGCCGGACATATACACCCGAGGCCATAGCCAGTATAACTTTACATTGCTAAATTAAACACTGTCTGATTTCAATCGAGATTTTAAAAAATATTTCTGATAGTGAGTTACTCTACCAGTAGATATAAATTTGTGTTAAGTGTCTAAAAACTGAACGGAAACTTTTTCACTCATCTAGGTATTAAAAGTGAAAGGAAACTTTTGCTCAACTTATGAGGGCCAGAAATGAAAGGACACTTTTCCCCCTTTTAGGGTTCAAAAACCAAGGGAATTTCTTCCTTTCAAGGAGGCAAAAGTAAAGGAAAATTCCTTTACCTCTTTAAGTGGTCAAAAGTTAAGGGATACTTATTTTCTTTCAAGGGGTTTAAAATATAGTTGAACATTTTTTCCGCCTTCAAGGGGTAAAAAATGAATGCAAACTTCCCCCCTTAAAAGAGAATAGAAACTTTTTTTTTACAAGTTTAAAAACTTTAATCCTTTTGTATTTATTCCTTGAATATCTAACATGATGTACACAGGTACCTTAATTTGTTGTGTATAATTGTAGTTGCCCAAATAAGCATACAAAAAAAAAAAAATGAAGCTGTGATCTTTTGCTGGCACGTATTCAAAGTAAAAGGTTTCAGGGGGTCCTGACCTCAGTAGCATTCTTAGGGTAGGTGTTACCCGAGGTGGTAACTCAGGGTGTCACCACCAGTGTTGCCAATTCGAAAAAAATTTTTTGTGCTAGATCAACCTCAAAAAAATGTAAATAAAAGAAAAGCCAAAATGCACTAAAAAAACCCTGAAACCTTTTTATAGTCATTTTTAATTATCAAAAATAGTTAATTATCTGAATAGCTTGAAAATAGCTAAGATTGGTTTATATCACTGGTGTGGTAAATGTTGACTTTGGTGTATAACTCTAATGCTGTGTTAAACACTCAGTTTGTGTCCAGTGAGTGAAAATGCTAATACATCATTAATATTTCAAGATAAAACATTTATTATGACCTAACTTATCCTTGGAAAGATTTTTTTTACATGTCTCCATATTCTGGGCACACTATTTTGATTATTTTTTATTTTTTTTTTTTTCACTGGTTAATCATGTTATAGATCATAAAATATTTTTGGCGGGATACGAGGGTTCTATTTATGATGTAACTATACTTCTAAATTAGACCTCACTTTCCGTCCGTATGAAACTACAGCCTTCAAGTATGTAAACACAATGTTTGGAGCTGGCAGGTTCTGCAGTGGTCAAAATCTAGAGAGAATTTCTACTTTTCTTTTTTAAGGGTCAAAATCAAAGGGAACCTTCAGTTTTCACTTTTAAGAGTCAAAATAGAACTTTTTTTGCTCTTTTAGGGGTTTAAATCGAAGAGGAACATTTTTTTACCATTTGGTGGGCATCATTTATGGAGAACTTTCATTTTTCACTTTTTTGAGTCAGAATCGATTGGAAATTTTTTTCACATGGATTGACATCAAGTGAAAAAATTTTCACTTTTAGGAACTGCAATCAAGAGGAAAATTTTATTCATTACTTTTAGTGGTTAAAATAAAGAGGGAACTTTTCTTTTCACTTTTAAAGTGCAAACTCTAAGGGAGATTTTTTTCAATTTTTATTGGCCAATATCGAGGGATGTATTCCTTTCACTTTTAGTGACAAAAGCTAAGGGGGATTTTTTCACTTCCTGGGTCTAAATTGAGATGATTTTTCCCTCCCAAGCAACACCAGGTGTTATTGCTAGTGTTAATCATAATGAAACTTTCCTTTCAGCTTCCCTCTTTGCTTTACTTATTTTGAAAACTGTGAGTTTGTTAGAAGTTTATATACTTTGTCTGAGTGTTTCAGAAACTCTAACTTAATATTTACTACACTCAAATTCTGAAATCAGGTGTGATATTTTGCACTTGAAAATTTTCCAAATTTTTTTATGAAAAGGGCTTTGATTATATAATTTCAATGTTACATATTTTATTTAGATATTCCTTATTTTATTTGGAAAGAAAAAAAAGAGCATAGATCTATTGAATTCCATGTTTGCTGAATCAAATATTGAATTACCTTTTTGTATGGAGCTTGATATTCTTTTTAAACTGTGGCTTGTAGTTTTGATCCACTAAAAGTGAAAAGAAAGTTCCACTTTGATTTTTATCCCTTAAAGAAAAAAGTTCCCTAACTCCAATTTAAACCCCTGAAAGAGAAAAGAAAGCCCCCTTGCTTTTGACCTCTGAAATTTAAGGAAAGATCACCTTCAATTTCGACTTGTTAAAATAAAAAAAGACTTCCTTCATTTTTTACCTTAATAAGTAAAAAAAGTTTTGCTTCAATTTTAAAAAATGAAAGTGAAAAGAATTCAAAAGTTCTTCTTTGCTTTTGACCCCTAAAAGTGGAAACAAATTTCTTCTCCGATTTTGATTCCAACAATCATCGGTAAACTATTCAACTTTCTTCTGTCCTCTCCCTTCTGGTCCTCAAATCAAACCACCCTTTTCCCCTCTCCTCCTAACCTTTCAGAAAACTACCTAAATTCCTTTTCTCCTCTGTTCCTTTCTAAACGAAGAATACTTCTAAAATGGATACTTTTTTCAATAAAATAATGACAATGGACTGTAAATGCTGAGATCTTACTACATGGGAATAGGCCAATGCTTATATCACTGGACAGAATTTTATTCGATTTTACTAATTATGAACATTTCAATGGTTATCAAAATTGGACTGAAAATGATAAGGTCTTACTGCATGAGAATAACTAATTTGTCACAACATTAGACTGAAATGTTTATCACTTACTGCCTGGGAATAGCTAGATAAAAATCATGAGGTTCTCACTGCATGGGAATATCAAGACACTTTTAACATTAGACTAAAAATAATGAAGTCTTACTGCATGGAAACATGCCAGTGATTATAAAATTGAACTTAAAATGATGTGGTATTACACCATGGGAATATTTCAACAGTTATAACAATGGACTGAACTGATGAGGTCTTCGGGTATGAGAATTGCTCAATGTTTATAACTTTGGACTGAAATTGATGACTTAGTTCATGGAAACAGCTAAATGGTGGTATGATCAGCCTTTTGATATCCCTCATTGGACATAGCCCTTTCCCAAGATCAGTCAGAGCTCTCCATCATGGGCATTACAGCACCAATATCTCCTGAAATTGTCTAAATCACCACACTATTTGATCATTGAGTAATTTTCCCCAAAACATTTGTTGCATATGATATTGGTTTTACTGAAGTTCATGTGAAAACCTACTTTCTTGTTTCCGTCATTCAGTTTGTCTCTCATTAGCTGGAGTTTGTCAAGGTTCTCAGCAAAGAGGACAATGTTGTCAGCAAATTTTAGGTAACTTTAGTATCTACCATCAATTCTGATTTCTTTATTCATCTAAATTTTGAAAAATCATTTCGGGGCAAGATGTGAAGAGTTTAAGTGAGCTGGTGTCACAACATCTTATACCTTTCCTGACCTAAGAGGGCTTAATGTCTTCAAGTGACCTGATAAAGGAGCTGATAAGTCAGTACTTATGTTGCAGAACTCTGACAGATATGGGGTTTATTCCTTGTATGATTGCATCAATGATTTAGGGGATTTCCACTGAGCCAAAGGGCTACATGAAATCAACACTACTATGGCAAGTGGCATTCTGTATGATGCTACTTTCTCTTTTATTTGATTCACCGAATACAGATATAATGTAGTTTATATAAATGGAAATATTGCTTCTTTCATTCAAAATATTTTCTATTTTATTACTATAAATTACCCAAAATATCACTTATTTCATTTAGAAAGAGAAAAAGGAAGAAAATAGATCTAGTTACTTTACTGAAGGTGTAGGAAGAGAAAAGCACAGAAAGAGAAGTTTGTTAGTTTATTGAGATGATAGGAAAAAATGTTTAATGAAGGGGTAGAGAGAAAAGAGGACAGACAGAATTTATGTAGTTTATTGAAACAGTAAGAAGGGAGAAGACAGAGAAAAAGTTAAGTATTTTTCTGAAAGGGTAAGAATATTTTTGCATGAGAATAATCCATTTTTGTATAACATTTAGATGAACTCATTAACTTGCAACAAATATTGGGAGGGATAAGGGAAAGAATGAGGAGATACAGTCATAGAATGAGAATAGTGTAGAGTCATGAGATAATGGGTAATCTTGGTTGCTGACAATCAAGGAATTAGTTGGCACTAAAATGTCCAAATTTGAAAAAATAACCAAACATGAGAACCAATAAGGCTTGATCTTATATCGAAAATTGAACTGCCGACTAAAATCATATTTTGGAGAGGAATTTTCAAAAACAAAAAAAAACATTCCCCCTCCTTATTGAGGAGAGTGTATGTGCAAAATTTCAAGTTACAAAATCTGGGCAAAATCTGGATAGATAGATAGATAGCTACATACATATAAATGTCAGAACATATGAATAACCTAAACCCATCAACGGTATCCAAACTAATGTTGTTGATAGTGGTGTTCAATAATATTCTTAAAAAGAAAAAATTGAAAAAATATTTCTGCGACCCTATAAATCTTCATGGGCCACCCAACTTTGAGAAGCTCTGGTTAACACATTGACCATTTGCACTGGTAAAAAAAACCCTCAAATATTGCAGCAACAAGGCAGGTATTTACTTATCTTGTAAGTCACAAGTGTTAGATGGATGCATAGTGATGATCAAACTCATTACAATGGTAATAGCTTGTGTGCCTAGTGTACAAACTCTTCCTTCACAGAAAATCCAGCTCTTTTGATAGACTGCAAAAAAAATATAGAGAATTCGGCATTTGTTAAAGTTTAGTTTCAACAAATTGTATCTTTGAGCATTTATTCAACAAAATAGATAAATTTTTACAAAAATGAATTATTTTTGTAAGGTTTACAGATTCCATAAAGTGAATCTTAATTTTGTTGAATAATTATAAATGACTGAATACCTAAAGATGTAAATCGTGAACAGGTTTTTGCTCAAAATGCTGTAACAAAACTATTTTGTTCATTGAATATAAACTGAGAGAGGAGGATCAGAGAGTGTGTTTATGAGAGATAGTATTGTTAGAGAGGGATTGACAGCAGAAGCAGCAGTCAGGACATCAAAAATTGTCATGTCATGTTTTGTCCCTTTTTCTAAAACATTCATGCAACATATCACTGATAACATCAAGCTTTGTTTCAAAGTTTTAATTGAAGATATATCAAGTGTCAATATGAAATAATGAATATCCCTTTTTTGTCTCTAAGGTCAATAATTCTTTTTACGTCTCAGATGTTGAATCAATATTTGAAAATGTTTTCTTTGACTTAATTCATTGTGACTTTACTAACTTCTTGTGTAGGTCATAGTATTTTCTTTTATGATGAATTCATCTAAAGATTGTCTTAACCAGCTATTAAACTTGAGTCGTTTTCTTTGTATAACCACACTATTATGAGGACGCAAATTGCACTATAACAAACCTCATTATATTGGGGAACGCCTCTGTGTCTTTTATTTGTAATGTATATAATCCTGTAGATGATTATAAATTGTGTTATATTACATTGAAATTCTATTTGAAATGATCTCCTTTTATTACTTGGTGAATGTATCATTTGGTCTACACAACATATATAGAATAGACAAAGGAAATGGGGCTATTGCAGGAATCAAACTTGCCACTTCAACGTAGCATTGCTCTTATCATTGAGCTAAACTGCCACTGGTAATGCGAATGTCCAAGTGACTGTTTTAACTCCAAATTCTTATTTTGTTTATTCACAATCTATATACGCTCTATTTGTCTTTTTCAACATGGACAGTTATATCATTAAAAAATGGATGTGTATGATCCAACAGAATGATTATAAATTGCATTATATGATATTGAAACTCTATTTGAAGACTTAAATAGAACAAATGATATTAGAAATAATCTTAAATAGCCCGAAAATGCGGGGCAAGAGAGATTCTTCGTACATTACAAGGCTGGGACGAATGCCTTCGTTCCATCCTTGCACAGTGAGCGCTCATGCTTTATGAAGAAAAGTAAAAAAAATCCTGATCTTTGTAGTTTTTATCAATTATCTCCCTTGAGTTCCGCTCAACTGACAACACATTTTCGACTTCAGGTATCGGCTGTATTAAAATTTAATTCAAACCGAAAATATTATTGTTTATTTTAAATTTTACATTAAATGTTACATTTCCTTAAAGAAGACAAATCAGACGAAAGGAAACAGAAAGAAGTAAGTACAACGATGTCTTGCTGATTTCTTCGATAACAAATACGAATTTCGATTTGACTAGTTTGACTTGGTTTCTTTTTTTTTTTTACTCATGAAAAACTTTTAAATTTACAAAAATATTTGATTTTTCCGTGAATTATTGAATTATGTTTTGGAAACATTTTTTTGAAAATTTATTCCAAGACAACTTTATTCTTCTCTTCTGATCGCTATGATTCATATTGTTTATCTCAACTAGGGACATCAGTTATCTCGAGTATGGTGTTCTTGAGTCTCATCTGAGAGCAGCTGAAGATTCAAGTAATTTATTTATTTCATCATCATTTTGTTGAGCTCTATCAGGGCTCCCACCTCTCTGCAAATACATATCTGCTGATTACCAAAAACCTTACACCTTACTTGCCGAAGAACGTCAAAATTATGTAAACCTTTAATTTATCGTCTTAATCTTGTCATAAGAAGAAAGACCGGAGAGAAAATTGCCATAAGAAAAATCTACGAAAGTTTGACTTGTAAAACCATCTACATTTTGAAAACCATTCGAAAACAACTGCTTCTTAGATTTAAGTAAATAAGTTTCTATTCCAAATTCCAAAAGTAACGCCGCTCTAAATCATTTGATGATTGAGTTAATTTCTGACCAGAGCTCACGCATAATTCTCACATATGTGAAAGCCAAGTCCATGTAAATATAAATTCTGTTACTTTTTTGAAAAAAAGAAAAGCTTGGTGCTGTTCTGTAAAAAAATGCAATTCAAAAATTTTGAAAATCTTGAAAATAAAGAAATGTTGCATTAATTTTATATTATTTCATCAAGTTGGAACTTACGGTTATTATCCGTGAAAAGAAAATAATCTTTGAATTTTACTTGAATTTCTTAAATCGTTTTTTTTTTTCTTTAATTCCTATTTTTTTTTCCTTCACACTGAGGTCACCACTGAGATTTTGTGATAATGATGTAATGAAGGTGAGGAATCAAATTTGAAAGAAAAAATGAATAACTGGAATTATTTTTGTGTTCTCATTGTCTGGAAGATCATTATTGTTTAAAAGCACCATATTTGTGTCATCTTAAAAGAATACTTTTTTTCATTGTATAAAAATTCAAAAGAATTGTGAAAAAGGTGGCTTTCATAATTTCATGGTACATGTAAATACATCTGAAAAGTTCAGTAATGATGAAAGTTACTATTTCTAATTTTCAAAAAATCATCAGAATAATTCTTCATTTTCAATAGTTTTACCTTTTAAAAACTTTGAATTTTTTTAAATTTTGAAATATTGAAAATGGGGCCAAAATGTTTATTCTGCAGTTTAAAGAGTCTGAGAGCTTGATT
This sequence comes from Thysanoteuthis rhombus, assembly GCA_963457665.1. Taxonomy (NCBI): domain Eukaryota; kingdom Metazoa; phylum Mollusca; class Cephalopoda; order Oegopsida; family Thysanoteuthidae; genus Thysanoteuthis; species Thysanoteuthis major. Next base: position 66,828,073 of record OY735210.1, on the reverse strand, counting down.
CTTTGTTGAAGATTTGTTGTGTCTTTCGAATAGACAAATATATGGAGCTTTGTTAAAATAAGAAAAAAAACAAAATTCTTCAAATTTTATTTGTGTTTTTTGTCTCAACATACCTATAAATTCACATCAGTAAAATTTTCGAGTTGCTTCCCTCCTATATTTCCAACAGTTACCGAGTCTTCTATGCTATGATCATCTTTAGTGACTACAACAGATCTGTATTTACCGTGTACATAGATAGCAGTACATCTGGTTTGTTTCAACCCAAGCTTCTTGATGTCAGTCATTGACTTGTTAACTTGAGGTTTTTGATATCCGGAGTATTTCTTTTCTTTGGTTTTATTTTGTTTGATTCTATTATTTCATGTTCATTTAGATTTGTCTGGATACAAAATTCATCAATTTTGGAAAGGAGACGTCTACATTGCTATTGCATAGATTAAAGTTGTTGATACTTAAGAAGTTTTTTGTGTTTGTATTGTTACTCCTTTCATATTTATTCATAGATTCTTCGTATAGTTTGCAGATCTTGCCTTGGTTTTTTAGTTGTGTGGCTTCAAGTTTTTTGAGTCAAGTTATCACTTGGTCGGGTCAGATCTGATATATACTTTGGTTTTAGTATGATTATTGGTAGAGTCACAGAGTTTTGTTGTGTTTTGGAGGATTTTCTTGTGATTGATTATCTTGGCTTTTCATGAAGATCTCCAGGAGTCTGGGTTTCATGGGATCTTGATTGTTTTTCTCTCCACATCTATCAACCATTTGTGCTTCAATACAGTGTACGCCTTCAAAGATATTTTTAGCCTGCTCTAGATCCCCCTCAGCCTTAGATTTTGCTATGCTAGACATACCAAGGTTGTTTTTTTTTTTCTTACCAGATCAATCAATGTATGTCCTTCCATTTCATCATTCAAGTAGTTCATGAATCATTTTGATATATTTTAGAATTTGTGGAAGGCTGCCTAACCATGCCTTGGCATTATATGGGCCTATCAATACCTTGAAATAGTGTAAATTCCAAAACCTGGGCACTGAAACTAAGCCACTTTTGGCGCCCAGACTTTTGAATTTAGTACTTATAGTGCACAGAGTCTAGCAGCTTTAAATAATAAAATAAAACATATTTCTGTGGTTGTGTTTGCCCAAATTTAATATTTATGTGATTGTATGATAGAATTTAGCAATTTTAGATGCCCCCAAAATTGGAAATTAGCACTATCTTGTGCCCAAACATGAGATTTTAGCCATTATCAGTGATCGGGCTTTGGGATTCAATATCTTTCTGTTAATGAATGGTGAAGTCTGATGGCATGATCTGGCTTCCATCTCCACTGGTTAAAAAAATACTATTTGAATAGTATTAGGGGAATCTTGCATGAGTTCTCTCATTTATTCTCTGAGTTGTGCCTGCTACTTCTGCCTGATCCATTCCGGTTCTCTCACCATCACTCCCTTTCTCTGGTTCACCGCTCCCATCATCATTGCCTCCTCCCACAATTTCCCTTTGTTATCCTGACACTCCAACCACCAAGTCCCTGCATGTGTCTCCTATTGATTCACAATGAGTTGTGTGCATGACCTCTCTCTGTTACTCCCTTTAACCACCCTTCATGGGTCCCACTACTTCCATAACTGCACTTCCTCTTTCAACGCATTCCCTCTTCATCCCTGTACCCTTAACCTTTTTTACTGACATACCCTCCTACTATTACGTGTCTCGAGAAAGTTCTCTGTGAATTGCAAGTATGACCTCTTTCTCTTTTCCTCCTCACCCCGACCACAACCCTTTCCAAACACCATGTTTGTGCATGTGTCTCCCATTGATTATCAATGAAAGTTGTGGTGTGACCCCTCTCTATCTCTATCTACTGGATTTAGTGATATTCAGTAGCCAGCTTTATAACAACAAAAGCGCTGTCTTTCATTACTATTATAATAATCAGGGGAATCAAAATCATTTTTGGTTGGAGGTAGGGAGAGAAAGAAATAATTTCCACTAGGGTTTGCAAGGTGACTAAGTAATCTATACTGAAATGAACACATTTTGTGACCATGAAAATAAGTCATATTTTATTGATGGTGTCATTTAACATAATATGATGTATACAATTCTAAAAATTTGTAATTATTTCATGAATTATTTTTTTCAGTTAGAGACAGAATTAATTGATATGGCTATTCAAATGACTATCATAGTTTTATTTCAGGTCTTATTTGAATATTTTTTTAATGATTGACAGTTGTATAGTTCTGAAATCTTGATAGCTTTAGTGTCATTATACATAGGTTTGTTTTCTGTTGCACATATCATTATTGATTAGCATATCATAAATAGGTATTTAGGGAATTAATTAGTGACTGAATATATTTGGTACTGTTGGCAAGCTCATTCTATATGGATTAACTTGTAAATCTTTCTCTCTAGGCTTCTTGGGGAAGAAAAAGTTATGTTTGATCAAAACAGTTTTCAAGAATGAAATTCACTGTTTGGTAGCCTAAGCAACCGCTGTTGATTTGTCCACTTATGTGCAACTTTCAGAACCCTGGAGAATATGAATGAGTTAATTTTTGACATTGGTAGCCATTCATCTGTATGTCAAGTAATTGTGTCATTGCAAAGAATGAGGAGAGGATTATGGTGTCAAGCCTCTCATATATTACAGTCAACAGAAATTCGATAACAGGTCGAAGTAATGTTTTCTTCTATAGTGTGGAACTTACTGGCCATTGCAATAAGTAAGGCAAAATTCTATGATACAATCATAATGTTATCTTGCTATGTGATTGTTGACTGAAATACCAAGATCAATATTTTGTGCTTTTCAAATGAGGCCTTAAGTTTGTCCTCCTGGTTATCATGCTTAAAATATAAATGTTCCTCAAAGTTTGGTTGCACTGGAGACATGTAGGTGATTAACTGTTCCGTGGAGAACTAATGAACTCAAAGTAAATAATGAATGCTGTATTGGCAACAAATTTTCTTCACTGGAGGTATTGGGTTATTTGAAAATTGTACTATAATCAGTGAAAATTGCAGGAACAATGTATGACAAAATTTGAAGTAATTGTCTGCATTTTCAACAACCAATTTAGATATATCATTCTTAAACTGCATAAGAGATTAGTGTATTGTGAAGATGCAAGTGTCGGTTCTTGTTCATCAAGTTATATTCTTACTTATGGCCTGTTGTCAATAATCTACAAGTATGAAAGTGTTGCAATCAATCAGTGGCCCTGAATAATTCAACAATTGCGAATCATCTCTTCATGTCAGTACCTGTATCTGTGATCAGGGCCCATAAGTCTTTCTGGTAATTTTTGAGAGTATTTCACTTATATATACCTACATATAGACTCTGTAATACCGATATATGCACACTTACACAAATATTTACTCATTTGTCAATGTTGCTTGATGAATTAATATAAAATGTTGCGGTTGTTTCAATTTTTATCCAATACTCAAAATCTTATGACATCTATAAAAGTTTTGGAACACTCACCATTTTCTACCCAGTTGCTCATCACCCATCCAAGAGTCAAAATTACCCACTAGTGGGTAATAACACCCAGATTAAGAAAACCTGGTTAAGTACAAGTACACTTGTTTTATTGGTTAAGTTGAAAATGTAAACAATTTTTCTCCTTTTTTTCTGAATGAATGATGAAATTTCTTTTTCGGATAAATAAAATTCATAGTAAAAATGCAAATCTCTAAATCAAATCCCATTAAATGATTTTGTTTTCAAAACAGCCAGGTGTCAATTTTATTTACAAATTGAACATGGAATATGAGATATGTTGAGTTCATTGAAACACAGAGGTGATATAATTTTAAAATTGGTAGTAATGCATGAGTTTAGTATTTTTTTATGACACTTTTTCTTTATCCATAGATATTGCAGTGAAAAATTGATGACCACAAAGAAATACTAATCATCAATTCAATATTGAAAATGAGAATGAAGGAAGAATCCATTGTTTGTTAAATATTTACACGTATTCTTGTAAGTTGTATTACTTCATGTTTGAAAGTGCACATTGAGACACAACCTGGAGAGAAACCATGTGCAGCATATTTATATTGTTCAAATTTTGCAGAACACCTGCAAACACACATTGATAAGAATACATTTTCTTGTCAACTTCATGGATTAGCTGTGTCACACAGTTTAACTTCGAACTGACACTTGTAAACATACATTGGCAAGTGACCATTCTCTTGTCAAGTGAGTGGATCAGCATTTTTAAGAATTCCAATTTGAAGCAACACATATGATAAACTGAAAAGAGAACCATCCATTGTCAAGTGTGTGGATCAGCATTTTCACAAAGTTTCCATTTGGAACAACATATGCAAGCACTCAATAGTAGTAAAACCTCTTTTCAAATGTGTTGAACAGCATTTTCCCAAAGTTCAGATTTAATGCATATGCATAAACGCTATTCTTGTCGAGTTTGTGGATCAGTATTTTCACAGAGTTCCTATTTGAAGCAACACATGCGAACATATACTGGAGAAAAACCTGTCTCTTGTCAAGTGTGTGAATCAGCATTTTCAGAAAATTCAACTTTGAAGACACACATGCGAACACACACTGGAGAGAAACCCTATTCATGTCAAGTGTGTGGATCAGCATTCTCACAGAGTTCAAATTTGGAGCAACACATGCGCACACATACTGGAGAGAAAACATTCTCTTGTCTCTTGCGTGGATCAGCATTTTCACGGACTGCAGATCTGAAGAAACACATGCTAACACACACTGGAGAGAAACCCTTCTCTTGTCAAGTTTGTGGATTAGCAGTTTCACACAGTTATACTTTGAATAGACACATGCGAACACACACCGGGGAAAAGCCCTTTTCTTGTCAAGTGTGCCAATCAGCATTTTCACAAAGTTCCAGTTTGAAGAAACACATGCAAACACATACTGGAGAGAAACCCTCCCCTTGTCAAGTGTGCGGATCAGCATTTTCGCGGGGTTCCAATTTGAAAAAACACATGCGAACACACACTGGAGACAAACTTTTCTCTTGTCAACTATGTGGATCAGCATTTTCTCAGAGTTCCCGTTTGAAGCAACACATGCAAACACACACTGGAGAGAAACCCTTTTCTTGTCAAGTGTGTGGAACTGCATTTTCACAAAGTTCAGATTTGAAGACACATATGCGTATACATACTGGAGAGAAACCTTACTCTTGTCAAGTGTGTGGATCAGCATTCTCTAAGAATTTAACTTTGAAGACACACATGCGAACACACACTCGAGAGAAACCCCTTTCATGTCAAGTGTGTGGATCAGCATTCTCACAGAGCTCCAATTTGAAGCAACACATACAAACACACACTGGAGAGAAAACTTTCTCTTGTCATGTGTGTAAGTCAGCATTTTCACAGAGTTCCACTTCGGAAACACACATGCAATTGCAAACACACTTAGAATCATTTTTGAGGCGGTTTTGCTTTATTGCACTAGTGAATACTCACTTGAGACAACCCTTATATCTTGACTGTTTGGAACTGCATTTTCCAAGATTTCGTTCTTAAAAAATCACTTATGAATAAACTCTAGACAGGCACCATATCCTTATGCAGTGTGTGGATTGTTTTTGAATAACAATTTTCATTTACAAACAAAAAATAAAATTAGCAACTAAATAGACAAAGTATTACTTTGAATGTGTGGATAAACTTTGAGAATGCATATCGAAAATTATGTAACTAAAAAAATCAATTTTTTCTTTTACGTATTAAATTCTTCATATTTCAGCAAATCAGCAGAGAAAATACACACTTTGATGTCAACAAGTATGGAATGTATTTTGAATTATGTAAATTTTCCATTGCAATTATTTAGACTTGTTTTCTTTCATTCAGTGAAAAGAAAGATTCTGATATGATGAAAACATTTTTTCTGAAAAATGGGTTTTTTTCTTAATCATTATGAAGCTACAAAGTTACCTGTTCTGGAAGCAATGGTGCATCATTCAAGTTTATTCCTGCTTTTACTAATTGAATATAATCACTGACTTGCATCTTCGTATAGCCCTAATATAGTCTTTCAAGGTTTATGGTATGCTTTCATAAAGAAATATTTATACAAAATATTCTTTTATTAATTTTGATAGAAACATTTCTCATTTTCACAAAAGTCATATATGACACATCATGAATGAATGTAAATTTTGATAATATTGAAGTTAGCAAAAAAATTACTTTCATGTGGATAAGTGTGCATATATATATATATATATATATATATATATATATGCCTTAAGTTGTGTGGATGAAATGTTCCACAATTTTTCATTCTATTCAAAATTTCACTGTTCAAGGTCTTATAATTTAAAGGGTTTGTATTTTTAACTTGCATCAATTTGTACAGCAGTACTTCAACAGTACTATATCAAAATCCATACTAATCAAGACTGTATGATTCAAAGTATTGCTGCATATCGATCTATAATACATACTGAAAATTTGGGAGAAAAATCACCCAGCACTTGTTTCTAGGCTCAACCTATTATCAAGAGTGGTGGACTATTTTTAGTTTTAATTCAATTTTGAAGTTACTGTTAGAAAAAATTATTTAAAAGAAACAAAATAGATTTAATCACTTGGATTTTGCTAAAAAAAAATGAGAATAACAAATTATTATTCAATGTTTCTAATTCAGTTTGAAAAAAAATATCATTTTGTCAATCTCATGTTCTTATGGCTAAATTGTATCACTTATATAAGATAAAGCTAATATTATATTCTAATTTAGTGAAAATAATTACATTGAAAAATTCAACTGCTTTAATTTTTTATCAGAATTTTTTGTAAAAGTAGTATTTTTGATATTGATTTTATATATATATCTCAAAGTAGTAATTTTTTTTCATGTTTTTTGCTTATAAACCCATTTGTATACTCTTTGGATGAACATTATTGATGAGAGTGGTTATGTATATCCAGTTGCAACTTCTAAAAAAATGTGAATCATCTATTTCATATGTGAACTTGTTATGAATCTTTTGATGTAGTAAACAAAAACACTAGTTTGGTGTTATATTTCCACAGGTCAAATTTTCATAGAATAAAGATCAAGTTTACCACTTGCCCTTAAGATTTGGATATTTCTCTCTTCTGGACCTGTACAGGTGGGAAATGTTCTGGCACAATCATAAAATGATACAGGCAGGGATAATTTAAGAAGCGTGTTTTTTTTGTTTTTTTTTTTTAGAATAGATGAATATGTTGTAATCTGATCACAAATCCCTTTCACTGGCATTTTGACATCTCTGGTCCATTATTGGTTGAATTTGAACAAACAGTTTGATTTTTTGAGGCGCTAAAATACATCAAGAGTTAATGGCCATCAAGCAAAGGAGCATTCACCATAAGCAGGGGAGAGATAAGAGAAATGTTCCTGAGGCAAAATACAGCTGAAGATCATACACTTCTATATTTCAGAGGTAAGTTGTTCAAGTGTGATACCAGCCTTATTTATGAGTAAGAGACCAAACATCTTGTTCATATTTTTTTGAATGGTTGACTTGAGGGGATGAGTGGGTGTTAGGTATATTCATCAATTTTGAATTATAAAACAATATTGTCTCTCCAGTCTAAGAATGAATCACCGTCATTGTTGCAACATTTTTGTTACGATAATGCCACTGTGTATTTTACCTCTTTGTGACCCTACAACCCAATCCAAGCCAACTCTCTAGACAGAGATCAAAAGGGTTTACACATTGCTGATTTGAGTAGTCAATTTCAAACAGGGACACATGTTGGAGAAAAAGATGTGTTTTTTTTCATTGAACAACAATAAATCCCAGAGTGTCACTCAACTAGTTTATGAAATATTTTATGACAGATCCCCATTATGTAGCATTTGATACAATTCTTTAACCAATTGCCTGGAAGCTAGGACTTTCGGGCTAGTCCTTTACCAAGTTTTTCATATGGTAGCTAATGATTTGCTCATACCAAAACTTAATCATATTTGTTTGAAACTAAAACTTGAGCAGTGAAATCCAGAAATAAGATAGTGATACTGTTTGGGAATAATAGTGGTTACTACTTTGTGAGGCATAAAGTGTGATTAGTACCCCCCTTACCAATTGTATTAATAAAAATTTTTATAATTAATCCATTATTTGTTTGGTGGAATAAAATATATTCTTTTCTACTCTATTCAGATGTCCATGTCATCACTATCTCTCTCCTGCAGCCATCCCTTGCTTATGGTGAAAGTGCCAAAAAAAGTGACCACTTTGCTAATGCTCCTTTGCTTGATGGCCATTAACTCTCATTGTATTTTCGTATCCCAAAAAATCAAGCTGTTGGTTCAAATGGTGGAACCAATTGCAAACCAGAAGTGTCTTTAAAAAAGCATGATCATTTTTTTTTTTCAAAAAATCAAACATGTTTTAAATTATTATTTTTGTTATAAGCTAGTGGTTGACTAATATGGGTTTTTCAATGACTGATGCCAATATTTAAAACAGTAGTGTAGCTAATGGCTGACATAATGCCACTGCTTTTTTTTCTTTTTTCTGTGTCTGGTGATATTCAACAATTTGATAATAACAAAGGAGGCACAAAATTGTTAAACTTGAATGAACATTTATCTAACATTATTGTCTGTCTGCATTGTTGGTAGAAGTAAGAAAAATGCATCAACTAAATAGTAGTAGATTGGTCTTTCTATCATTGACTCCTGGAGGTGATGGTTTAGTGATGTGTTTACGCTCTTCCTCAACAGAAGTTCCATGATGAATGTAAGCTTGAAGAATGTTTGCATACACTGTTAACAAGACCAGAGGGTTCCTCTTCTTCCAACCTTCATTTCGGATCCAATTTCTTCTCTTCAATATTTGCTTTTTCTTGTTCAGATATAGAGGCAGTGGCTCATTTTTATTTTAGCCATTGTTTTGCTTTGTTCAGTGAGTCCTCTACTACAGAGACATAGCTATTGTAGAGAGGATTAAGCAATGTTGCCAGCACCAAACTTTTGGTCTCCTCAATCATGGTTAAGGTGACTGTTTCTCATGATCTGCAACATTGTCTTTCTGAGTGTTCTGATCCCCCTATTGGTAGGATCCTCTGTTTGAAGTAGCATGTTCAGCCCTGACTTGCTTGGGAGAATGCAGGAGACAATGGTATCATGCATAATGTGTGTATCAATGCTGCCTTTAGATCTTCCTAAAAGGCTGGAAAATTGCATTAGTGCTCCCCTAAACTCCTTCTGAGAAGAATTTTTCTTGAATTCATCCTTGAATAAGTTTTCATTCTACAATGAAACTTTATGGTAAATTGGTAACTACTTTGTGCCCCAGTGGTCTGGAACATTTACAAGTGGTATCAATCAACATATAAGGCTGTAAATTTGTGTATTTGTACACAATTAGATCCATTCGAAATACTTTTTTTCTCTAAATTCCCCCCTAGTTGGGTTAGTTTTCTGCTTTAAATGGTGCCATTTTTTTTTTGATTTTTGGAAAATTCAGACGTTCTAGTGGTTGCTGCCGAATCAAAGGAGAGAGAAGTATCTTATTCATTGATCATCCAAGCATGCCGACAAAAGACAATCGTCACGTGATGGTTTGTATTGAGTGAATAATCAGACCCGTATTAGATGCATTGAACAATCAAATAATTTATGTCGAGACTACTAAGCAAATAATTTATCTAAATGCAAAACTATTTTTGAATTTAATGTTCACTTTCAGTGAAAAAGACACTGATCTGCTATAGTTTTCCATCAAAAATTGAGGTAAAAATGATAGAAAAACATCTAAATTTTCTTAAAAATAATTTAAAAATTGAAAAAAGGTATGGTGCAAAATTATTGATATGGAAAAGTTAATTTTTTAAGCCCAGACTGTAGCAACCATTCAAGAGGTAAGGAGGTAAGGGAGAGAAAAAGATAAGACCCTTTCTTCTTTTGTAAGCACATAATATGAAGGCAACAGGCAGGTTTGAAATGTCAAATCGAGACAGTGTTAATAGATTGAATTTTGTAGTGTAACAAAAAATACAATTTTATTTCGATTTGATATTATGAACCTGCCTATTGCCATTATATCTTGTTTAGCATCTAAAATAATGTTTGTTGAATGGTTATGCAACTATAATTTGATTGAAACCCTACATAGTTTTGTGAGTCACAGTATAAGTACTAGGCACTTGTTAGACTGTGGGATATGGTATAAATGTTAAAATACATTTTTGAAAAATAGCCTTTACGAGTCAACATCGGCTTTTTTCGTAAGGGTCCAAGTTCATATAACTGGAAAAAATAATTGTTCTCATATTCTGTTGAAGCGCAACCACAGTTTACAATGTTTTTTTCACCAATGTGGATCAGAGACTTGTAGTTGGAGAAGGAAAGGTAGCGTTCCTTCTTTAGTTCGGATTTTGAAGAAGCAACATCACAGCACTTTCCAGAGGCTAGTCTGGGAATTAGGAGGAAGCGACATTTTGTGGTGGTGATCTTAACAAAGAGAACCCTATCAAGTACATCCTCACCCAGAAGTGGAGCTATCTACTGGCATTTCATTATTTTAAATAAACATAGTTTCTTTCCTTAAAAAACACCATTATATATCTGTGGCTGCTTGGTTAAATGTCTCTTCCTCAGAAGTGTCAGTCTCATCTGTCATCTCTTCCAAGCATTCTTCTCAATTCTTGGTGTTTGGTCTGATTTTGGTTCAGTTGGAAGTGGTTGTGCCTGTGTCACAAGCTTCATTATGTACAATGACACATTTTGTCTGTCTCCAGAGTGAAGCTCAATAGTAAAATACTTTTCGTACCTTTGTATCACCTTGAAGGGTCATGCATGAGACTCCAATGCGTGCCTCACTCTGTCAACCAGGCATGTGTACACTGTTTCGATACATGGTGACAGAACAGTGCGAGGATGTCCCTCAGGGTGGAGTTCAGAGTCCAGTTTCAGTATCTTCTGTGATAGCTAACTGTCTCCCTGATGAAATCTTGTGATTCATTCTCAATCATGGGTCTGGGTAACAGGGATTATATGCCTGTAACAGCAGCAGGTGAGTGACCCTGTGCCGTTGGTAAGTTACACATCCTCAGGAGAACTATTGACTGGGCAGTGAGCCAGTTCTGTTTCCTTGCCGTTATAGCAAGGAGGAGACCTCAAATATTCCCCAAACACCCCCACCAAGACCTAAAATTCTGTCTCTGAAGCCATCTGGCATAAATGGAATGTATCCTAGCCCGTTAAAGAATTTGGCTGGCGTATTGACAAAACCCATCACAATGATCTTCTACGAGTCACCTGCATCAAAGACAGGAAGTCTGTGTTAATGACAAACTTTCGGAATTCAGATCTGTTGATAGTGTATTCCCTTGGGGTTCCATTCTTGGCCCAGCCCTGTTCATCATCTATGTTAATGATATCTCCTCTGAATTTGAAACCCTCATTACGCTATATATTGATGATAGAAAACTCCATGGACGCGTTAATGTCGGATCTAGTCAAGCTGGATATCTGGGCCAATTTGATGCAGATGAGATTTTACCCAGCAGAATGCGAGGTGATGCATCTTGAGAAAAATAAACCTAAGAAAAAATATATAGCATGAAAACAACTGATGGCTAGCACCACACACTCAAGGAAATAAAAGTGGAGAAGGACCTCGGAGTGCATATGGACAAGTTCAAATTTTGTCAGCAAACACAATTGATAGTTGACAAGGCCAACTATGTCCTGGAGTGCCTGTTGCACATATTCAGTTTCATGAACAGGGAAATCTCCTCACTGATATACAAATCACTTGACTGCCGACACCTAGAATATACAAGAGCTTGAGATACCCACCTTCACATACAGACGCAGAAAGGCCAATGTGATATAAATCTACTACATCTTGACCAACCAACACTCAGTCAACACAAACTGTTATTGTTCTGTCTACCACAAATGAACACATTCTGAATTTCTCAATTAACACACACACTAGAGGCCAAAGATAAAAACTCCCAAGGCAACTTGAAATTGGGGCATAGAGACTGCAAGAGTGACAGCCAGCTGGAATTGTCAGGGCAAAGCCATGATCACTGCAATGGATATGAACATTTTCTACTCCAGTTTGGAGAATGAATGATCAAGCAAAGACGAATACAATTACACCTTCTCCTACTAAACTATGTAACTCACACTCATCATGGAGTGGGAAACGTTTGATTGACACCCAAATTGGTCAAATCAATCCATGGTATCTACTGACAGATATTAGCTACAGAAGATGCATATTTTTGGAGCAGAGAAAGACAAGAGAGAGAAAAAAAACAAAGACTTTGCTAATAATGAAGGTTTGAAGGGATGCATGGTATAAACAAAACATGATTGACAGAAATGTGCTGACCAAGCCCGGTATTTGTGAAAAATAACTGGTGTGCAAAATTGGCTTGAAGGTTGGTCACTAATTATGCTTTTTTTATATAAGGGGTATAAAATGTTTAAATATCTATCCCCCAGCTCCATTGATGCAGCCTTCTCATATGATACATTCATAGCCAGTCAGACTAAACTGAAAACCGAAGAAATCTGTGTTGACAATTTTGATTATTCTTTTGGTTTGTCAAGAGTGCCAAATATTGTGCATATAATTAATGGATCAATGCATAATGCAATGAAAATCTATTACCGTAAGTATAAATTATAGTTATATTTTTTCTGTTTTAAAAGACTAGAAGAAGATGTTAAATGAAACCTTTCCAACTGTTTTTCTTTTCATTGAAAAAAAAAACTAAGAAAAGACAGTCTCCAACATCCGGAAACATCTCAGTCAGTTTTTGCTTCTGAGTGAGACAAATTTATTCAAAAAATCAGTGACCTAAATGAAATCTGTGAATGTAAAATATAGCAATCTATTTATTCACTTATGCAAAAAAACATTTTTACAATTTCAAAGTTCTCATGCATCAACAATGTATGAAAAAGCCTATTCTCGTCGACTTGAACTTTGCTGTTCAATTGTCTGTTGCCTACAATCATGTTCCGTACAGTATTCCATTGCTCATTTTACTACCCTACACATACAAAAACTGTTATAGGTACACACATGAAAGCTAGTGACTGCTTTTTGCCACAAATAGATAGACTTTTACTCACTCTTTTTATCAATGAATGTCACGTCTTTTTTGTGAATGAAATTAGTTGCATAATGTTGATTGTGTTTGTAACCTACATTTACTGAGTCTGCATTGATCAAAACAAAGATTTCATATAATTTCCTCCAAGTTTTGAATTATGAAACTTACAGTGTATTTAAAGAATATTTAACAAGGTTTTCTCACGTAGTTATTACTATCTAGTTTCTAAATTAGCCTTACACCATGCCAAGTGAAATTAGGAAGAAACAATCAAATTCATTTTGGTTGATATCTGTCTGAGCCTCTCTGCTCAGTACAATGTCCAAGCGTGTATATAAATCCAAGAATGATCTCAGCACTCACTATTTTACGTTTGCCAATCTATGCATAACAAAGTTTTAAAATATCTTTGATTGAAAGCTATCTTTATGTGCACATTCTAACATTCATCTATACTTCCAGTATGTGTTTTTTAAAAATTTTTCCGCTAGCCTTATTGATTTTAAATTTGTCTTCAAATATTACATCATCTTTTATCTACGATTAACGTGCATATATTTTCTTATTGACATCACGGTTGTACACTACTAAATACATATTTTTCAAAATGTCCGTCTTGCTTGTATTTCTCTTTCATGTATTCGACCGTTGTATTTGATCAAAGCATTGTCAAAATAATATCTAAATATATACGTTTGCTTTTCAAAAGACACTACAAGCATTACATTATTTCTATTGTCAGATGGTCATTTAATTTCCCTCAAAGCAGATAAGTTTTTGTTATACTGATGACCCAAGTCTTTACTATCTCTACTGAGAAATATTTCCCAAGAAAATAATTTTCTGAACAAACCGTTTAAAACAACTCATATTCTCAACAAATTCCCGACCGTACATTCAAATGTTGTTATACTATTATTGTAAGTACAGTACATCATATTCATGTATATACATGAACAATACATAAATCATATGTATTTAGCATTGATTGAAAAATTACTTAGGGAGCAATTTGAAATAGTGGGAGGGGCTACTCTTCCATCTTGCCCTAGCTCTGCAAATTCCTAGGACCAAGACGTTGCTGTGTAAAAGACAGAATATAGATTTCTTTTTATTTGAAAGAGAAAATAATGTTGAATTCGTGTACATTCATTCTATTTATCCAGTAAAGTAACTGGAATGTTATTTTTATGTATGAATATTTTTGTTTCAATGAAGAAGATATGTAGACCATAGTGGTGCAAGGTACTTGACTGTCTACGTTGTAGTCTTCTAAAAATAGAAGATCGCATGATGAGGGATCAGCTGAGATAAGGACATTCCACCCTTGGTCATGTCAGTTGTCACATGTATACTATTTAGTTTTATATAGAATAAACAAATAAAGCACCCATTCGCTTGTTATTTTTACTCATGTGCGAGAAACAATTATTCGACATCTTTCTTTAAAATATTTCCCTTACCTAGTGCATGATATGAAAAACATTACCCATGCAAAATTAAAAAATAATATTTTGTACAGTGTGAAGATCAACATACACGCAATTAACCATTGGGGGTAGAGTTAAGGTCCTTTTTGGCAATTAAATTAAAACTCGCAGAATTAAATCATAACTTTTATTCAGTGTCAATATCCACGTATGGAGCAGAATTTTTGAAAGTTGGAATTCGGTCTGTTGTGCAGGGGAATAGTACCTATCTGACCAGTCTAGACATGTCAGTGGTAACAAAGATATTGCTATTTGTCTTTACAACTCTACACATGCTGTTTATTTGGTTAAGTTATGATGCAATCTACCAGACTAAGAGATCTACGCTACCACTCCAGCTGGGGCACTATGTATCAACTTGGCAGTTTGCATCACCTATTCAGAGCTACAGATGTAAAGAAGTGCAGCAGTAGCACGGAAACTTGAGGTTTGTGGATTTATGCAAAGGCACTTCATGTAATATCTTGCTGACCATAATATCTGAATGATTGATTGTCATGAAAAGGGACATTTCTTACTGCAAAATTAAATAGTACTCTGAAGACAATAGAGAGGCAACTGCTGAAAGACCCTGATATCTCTCCTTGCTGCTCAGCAAATTCTCTTGGCCTGGATGGTCTATAATAATGACAGTGCTCAACACTGCAGATCATCCTGGTCAGCAGTCAGTCATCTTCCAACCCATAATTGACAAGGGTCCAGAAAATCTGACTTGCATTCATTCAACTTTCCAATTTGTTCATGATTACACAGCTCACTACCAGGTCACTTCAATTCTAACCCTTGATCAACCACCATGGTGGAAATCAATGACAATTATTGAAAATAAAGCAGCTGGTGGTCCACTGGAATCTATTGTTCTCCAGCTGGGAGGACGATTCCATGTGCTCATTGCACAATAGGTAATTGGGGTTGAAAAAGTGGTAATTTCTATCAAACAATGAGAACAAACAACGTTCCATGTTCATATCCATCCCAGCAACTTTCCACCAATGTCTTTATCTGTCATGTTCCACTGCATTTTTGAGGCTGGGGTGCTTCAGAATGTATCATCAAGTTCAGGAACGAATAGGAAACTCACTATCACTGGGAGAATGGGGCTGGTCAGAATCAATGAGTTTTGATCTAAGACTCATCGACTCTGACCAGGAACTTGCCCCTCAATCCTTGTTAGAGCTTATTCACTGCAATTGCGAATCTGGTTGCAGCAAATGCCCTTGACAAGGACTCGATGGCTCTCTAGGCTGTTCAGAATGCAGAATATTTGGATGAAGACATGTAGTGAACTTTACAAGTAGGTTGCAGAAAATTAGATGATAACACCTGCTTTATAATCACATTTGAAATCGTTTCGGGGTAAGTGTATCATTAACGTACACATATGCAGTCAAAACAAGACATATCTTACGGTTATATTTGAAAGAATAACTTAGAAAACCAATGTATAGCTATGAATTATATGGTAATAGCATGCCCGGAAGCCGAATATGCATTTTTTTGGGTGATGCTGTGACACGAAGGCCCTAAAATTCAAACCATGAATATACATTGATCCTCTAAATATAAAATTTAAGACTTCTAGTATGTTATTTGTATATTCCTAAGATCCCAGATGTTTACTATTGCTATTTTCCCTGAGTCAAGCTACAGATTGACTGGACAATTAAGCATAGGCGTCCATAAGGCATTGATAGAACAGTTGCAAGCACCCCAGCCTCGAAAATGCAGTAGAATTCTTATGTGAAGCTTGGATCTGCCATCATTGGTCACAAGTTATATTATTCATCTTTGCAATTCTTTATTGAAGAAAATACTATGATCCTAAGTGTTATGACGGTTGGTCAGTGGTTCAGTTTGTTGCATATTCCTAATGTCAACATCCAAAGCAGATTTTAATGTAGGCATGGGCTTTCTCCTCAAGGAAAAGTGTCGAAGGGGTTCTCAGTTTGACATTTTGGGTTAAGTTTGAGAATCTCTTCAACATTCTGTCTGGGTTGGCCTTGAAATTGGCCCCTTTGGCCAATGGCTGCTACTTTATGTTTTCTATAAAATATTCTGCTACTTTTTTTTATTTTCCATATTCATGATGTCAATGATTCTTTTTTCATGTGTGACATCAAATGAAAATTTCAACTTTCTTGCTTCCCTAGCAACTCATGTAGATCATGGTATTTTCTTCCATGGAGAATTACCAAATGGAATTAGTAATATAACTTGTGACCGATAATGGCAGGCTCAAGTTCTACATAAGAATTTTACTGCATATTCAAGGCTGGGACAAATGCCATTGTTCCATTGTTGCATAATGGATGCCTAAACTTAATTTTACAATGATATATTTTTGTTAAATTTGACCCTTATTTATGCCTGGCAGATTTCATACCTAAAAAAAACTGTATCTTAATGTAATTCCCCAAATTTCTGCCTGTCCATAATTGCAAAACACAAGGACAACCAGAGGTACGGTAACCAAATTATCTTTGGTTATTGATTCGAATCCTGTGTTGGATTTAATCAAATTAGCTATTGAACATTCCACTTCAAAATAAGAAATGGATCTAATTTACAATTAAAGAAATTTTGGCAAATTTGGTTCCTTATTGCGCATCCAGTAGCATTCTCACTCATGTAAGAATTCAGGATCGAGTACAGATAGTGATTTGATAAAGTAGCAGAGTGTGTCATGATATTTGTGCTCTGATAACTTGAGAATAATACACCACAAAGAAAATTCAAAGGCATATTCAAAATCAGTCCTAATTATCCTACAGCATACATTTTAGGTTGAATTTTCTAAAAAAAAAAAATTGTCTGTTAGTACTGAATCTACGTTCATGCTCTTTTTTCATCTGGGATTTTCCCTGGAATATGATAGTTAGACCTGTGAATCAATATCAACATCATCCTAGGTAGGTTTATTTACTATTCTTTTGAATGTACATATGTTATTGAATGAAATTATTTTTTTCAATTTGTTTTCTAATTTTATCTATTGTTTTGGATTGGAAAGTTTCTGATTGCTTTTCATTAAAGAAAGGTATTTTTTCAGAAGAAACATTCAGAGTGTAAATTTGCAAATCAATATGTATGCCAGATTATCTCCCTCTCTCTCTCTCTCATATATATATATATATATATATATATATATATATATATATATATATAGCATGTGATTTGCTCTATATCAACTGATTTTGGGGATTTTTATTTCTTATATGTGATTCATGGAAGGGTCAAAAGTGAAGGGGAACTTTTGTTCAGTTTTAAAGATCGAAGTGAAGGGAGAAATTTTCCCCTTTCAGGTGTCAAAAGTATACAGAAAGTTTTACTGCCTTCAAGGGGTCAAAAGTGAACGGGAACCTTTCTCCCTTCAAAGGGCCAAAAATGAAGAAAATTTTTTGTCTATTCTTAAGGGTCAAAAATGAAAGGAACCTTTCTCCCTTTGAAGTTTTTGAGCCCTCAACAGTAATGGTGTCAATATAAGATGTTTGATGTTTCAAGTATAATTTCAAATTTTGGCATAATGTTGCTTAAACTTCTGATAACATAAATAGTGCATTTGGAGTGGACATTAGTAATGTGTCGACTGTTCAATGATGCTTCAAT
Source organism: Thysanoteuthis rhombus (assembly GCA_963457665.1). Lineage (NCBI taxonomy): Eukaryota > Metazoa > Mollusca > Cephalopoda > Oegopsida > Thysanoteuthidae > Thysanoteuthis > Thysanoteuthis major. The sequence goes on along the minus strand of OY735210.1, from coordinate 66,809,857 downwards.
AGGCTAAGGTCAGAATATATGTATACAAATACTGAACAGTAGTGACTAACTACCCACGAAAATGATTTGAACACTTTCTAGAGATTTGTGACTTCAAATGTAAGCATATCCTATCATTCTAAATCAATAGAAAAAGTTGACAAATCTATAATACTTTTTAATCAAAACAAACTATACTTTGGATCCTTTATATGACTTTTGGAGCCTGTTCAATGTTGGTTGAAAACCACAAGAGTTTTATGAAAGTCAAAGCAAAGATTACCAAAAATGTTAGATAACGAGCACAAAGCACTTCAGTGTAAGAAATTCTTTTATTTGCTGAATTTGTATTTCTGATGAATAGTGACGAAATATCACGGAAATGATTAATAGATTTAATTATTATTTGTATTTTCCTCGCCTTTATGATATTTTTTGTGTATATAAATAAATGCAAAGTTTCTTTAAATTTTCGGAAATGAATCATTACTATTTGTTTTTTTTCTCCTTATATTTTGTATAGTTCCTCAAAAAAAACAAAGCCATTTTTAAATTTAATCTAATCTTTTATTCTGTTGCTTTTAGTGACATTTCTCCACCAGAACCCCGATTAGTTGCCTTATATACCACCATACATTACATCTCCCATTCCAGAGCTGTCATAGAAGGTCATAGAATAAAATGTCACAACTTCATAATACCTTCTCCCATAACTTTCCCCCTCCAGTAACACTCACTCACGTGCACGCACAGCTCTCAACATGACATTCTTTGGTTGTATCAGAAAATTTTCTCTTGTCGGAGGAGATTGGAACACATATGGAGAGAGGCTTAAGTATCATTTTGAGTATGATGACGCACAAGATTCACTGAAAAAGAAGGCAGTTCTTCTTTCTGTTTGTGGGGCTTGTGATGACTTCAACAAAAGTTCAACACATTCAAATTCAACTATAAGTTTTACACAAAGTTATGAAAAGAATAGACAAATGAACTCACCGTTCATTTGTCAATCAGAACTTGTGATTTTGTCCATAAAGTATTTCATTGTCTTTGTCTTTATCATTGAAATATCAAACTCTTAGAAATTGGTAGTTGTTAGTTGAAGAACAATATTAGATCTTCGGGAGTTTTCTTATGAGAAAGAGTAGAGGTAAAGCTGGACACATTGAGATCAGTTGGTATTTAGAAAGTTAAAAATGTAGAAAAACACCTCCAAATAAATAAATCCTAGGCCTTTATAGTCCCCAGGTGATACTGTGACTGAAAGATTGATGAATGGCTGCGGTTTAGACCTGTTTTTATGCTAGATACAGTTTATCTATTGTCCTCGATAATGTTGATCTTATTCTTCTAACAACACTATTCCCAGGGGCAGTTTTGGTCGCAATGGGGGCATGTAATAATTGCCTCCATGTAATTTGCATATTTGTAACAATTTGGACATTTCAAAGCAAACTTACAGACATAAGCTTGACCACAAAGGCGGGCACCAAAGCATCAAATTGGCTCATCATAGTCCTGACCACATTGTTGAGTGCATCTCTGGCCACATAATATTTTCCCCTCTGGCTGCAAGTTTTTTGATTGTGGTATGTACATCTTCCTTCTCAGATTTAGATGTAAGGCTGCAGATAAATGATCACATAAGTTCATTTCAAAGAGGTTCTTCACAGCATTGCAGTGGTTGGCAACTTCATCATGGCTCGTTATTCTTGTAGCATCCACATATTCAGATGATCGAGATGTAATACATACCCAATCAGCGCTCATACCAGCGCTTGAGATATCTTGGCTTTATCAATCTTAGTGGCTGGTGCCTGTATCATGTCATAAGCCCAAGCAGAATTTGATATCACTGAAGGTGGCAAAATCTAGTTATATTTCTTGGAAAAATACCTCTGTAAATGATACTTTGGTATGATAATCATGTGATAGCTTTGTCACAGTTCATGAAGTTAACTACAGTAAATTTTATTTACACTATTGTATAGCTGTTTTAGGCTAATGGCCAAGACATTTTTCAATGTTCTTCGATATAGTATTTGGAATCATTTTAAAGGAGACATTCTTAGTTTCATGTCATGGATCTTTTTGACAAATATAAAGGTCATGTAAGCTCTTCAAATCGTCAATAACACATTTTTCGACTATTTTCACCTAAATTATACATTTTCTTTAAGTCCTGTGGCATCTAGGGTCATCAACAACACAAATCACAAAATATACAGTACTCACAAGACTCTAAGGAATCAGGAAATGTATACCTATTTCATCATAGAAGGTGATTAAAAGTCATGGACCTAGGTCAGAATCTTCATTAATTCTTACTATTGTAGAGCAGATAAAAGAAAAAATCATACACATTGTGATACAAGAATGAAATTTGGTGTGTTTGCTTTCTGTATGGCACTGATCAAATCCGTCTGATTGGCCACTTGAAAATCAAAGATAGTGGCTATTTCTCAAGATGAAAACATCAGTTCCATAAACTCAGCAATATCCACTTTTTTGCCAATGTATTCTCATAAAGATTTCTGTATCTTTACACAATATTCACATATCACCATCTGATGAATTTGACTGGTTTCCATGCCAGCCAATATCTGTAAATAAAAAGATTATAAAGGAAATTACTAGCTATCCACATTATTCAAAACTATGAAAACAAGTTTTCAGTTCAATAAGCTCCTGCATATCCTATGACTGACCCCACCACCTTCAGGCACCTTTTATCTCTAGAGGGAGAAAAGCTTAAATAAAACAATGTTTTGTTCCTTGCCTACTAAAATGTTTTTCTCTAATCCACTTTATTCTTACAGTTGATGTGCCTTGTAAATCAAATATATTTTCCAGTGGGACATGGGTGCTCAGTCGCTTCTGTTGTCAGATGAGAATATGCTGCACTGTAAAATGGTGCATATCCAAAAATATTGGGCTTGTGGTATATTAAAGTGAGATAGTGCTCATCCTGAAATAAAGGGCTAACAGGTTCAAAGGGATAACAAACAAAAGTTAAGGACAGTCTATCAAACACTCTTAGATCCTGAATGATTTTTATTTTAAATACTTACTGGATAAAATTTATTGAAACTCCATCCAGATAAACTAGACTCTTTAGAATAGAAAAATAGTAATAGTTATAAAAAGTAAGTAATATTTTTTTTAATTCAGTGAAGTAGTCATTAAGGTAAACAATTTACACCAAAAATTATAGCTATTTTATTTCTGGGAGATTTTTATCTGAAGTGTTTACATTTGTCAGTCAACAACTGTCAATATAGAAGAATTGAGCAGGATAATCTTTTATTTCATGTCATTACAGGAGACCACCAAGACTTGGTGAAACCATTGCCAGAACTTAATCATGGATGGATGGATGAATAGAAATCATACAAACATTATTGAAGGCAACTGATCGAACATTAAAACAGAGTTACAAATGGTCTTTGGGCCACAAATTAACAAGTCCAGAAGTTAATGTTTTCTGATATTTCCAATATATTTGATAAAATTTTGTAAGATTTACATATTCTCATTCTTCGATCTATTTAGTTAATCAATCCAACCTTGTGCACCCAAAAACATAAAGTGGTCTCAGCTCCTGGATTAAAGAGTGAATTTTGTTGAGCTTTTGCTTGAAAATGTTTTGTGAATTCAGTTGTTTTGAATAGATACTATTATCCACTATAAACAATGATAAAAAAATGAGAATAAATATTGAAAATCATTAAATAATTTTGAATAATTTTAAATAATGATAATAATAATAATAGTTTTACCAAGATTTGAATGGGGAAAGAAGGCAGGACATGAAACCAGATGCCACAGAGGCTGAGAACTATTGGAATAGCATATGGGGGCACCCAAAAAGACACAACGTAACACCGCAATGGTTAGGAAACATGAGAAAAGAACTAGAGGATATAGACAAGGGAGAACCAATAGTACTGAATGAAACCACATTGAAACATACTCTTAGGAAAGTAGCCAACTGGAAAGCATCGGGTCCTGACGGGATCCATGGGTATTGGTTCAAGAAATTCACCACGTTACACGGCAGACTCACCCACCTACTCCAAAATTGTCTAAACAAAGGCAAGGCACCAGAATGGATGACTAAAGGCAGAATCACCCTCATCCAAAAAGACCCAGAAAAGGGGAACATAGCAAGCAACTATAGACCAATCACGTGCTTACCACTTATGTGGAAAATCCTGACCGGGCAAATAGCAGAGAGAATATACATGTCAATGGATAGAAGGGGACTACTACCAGCAGAACAGAAAGGGTGTAGGATAGGAACCAAAGGGGCAAACGATTTACTCTACATAGACCAGATGATCTTAAGAGAAGTGAGGAAAAGGAGAAAGAATATCGCAATGGGATGGATAGATTACAAAAAAGCGTACAATATGATTCCACATAGCTGGATACTCAAATGCCTTAGCGATAACCACTGGGCAACCGGTGTGAAACTGTAAATCGCAGAATTACTGCGACCTATGAGTACTAGGAGAGGAGGGCTGGAGACTTGAGGAGACTTGCTGTCACTCAAACTCCAGTGGTTACCACCAGGCAACTGGTGTGAGATTCCAAATAATAATGATAATGATAATAATAATAATAGTAATAATAGTAATAATAATAGTACAAAAAAATATGAATCAATGAATATCTTGTAATTATAGCCCATTGCATGCTTTCAATGCATCCATTATTTTATTTCTTGGTAATGATTTCACGATTTTGTGGTCTCCCGTGATGGGTGACATAAAACAAAAGTTTGCATTGAGCTGATTTTTCATGAAAAACAAATTTAGATTAAAATCAGTCCAAAACCCCTTAATTATGCAGATGTAACTTTTTTATGACTAAGTTTATGCTATTTTCTTACTGTTAAAACCAAAATTAAAACTCCAAAGAAAATATTTCATTTGTTGCAATACATTTGAAAATCTTTACTAAAAAAGCCTTTTAAATATATGATAACTTCACAAAAAAAAAAGAATTAATCCAGGTATTCTTCTGAAAAATTTGAGTCAACTCCAAACATATTGCAACAAAAGAAACTTAACAGATTTTGTATCCTCAATGTATTCTGGATGAGATAAAAAATCTACAAAAATTGTTTGAATGGCAGTTTTGGAAATCACCAAAATATGATCGTACCAAGAATGTCTTCTTAGCCATCCTAGTCCAGGCCATTGTAAAAATTGTCACTGAAATTCTTTTGCAACTGATCTGGAATATCTACCAAAGATATATTTTACTCACTAAAAGTCCCTCTACCATGTGCAATTGGTTTCATTACTTGAAAATTCCTATAGGGGCTCTATCGCAGTGCCAGGACTCTTGGTAGTCCTTCAGAGTCCGATAATGATACAGTCTGTGTTCTCAATGAGCATATATGGCTCCTTAGTCCCAAACTGGAAGCATATAGGCACCTGCAGGTGTCACAATGGTAGTCTCTAGTCTAGATTGAGGCTGCCACTGCTCTATAATGTTTGTCTCATGCAGTGTCTTGCTGCTGTTTCTTTTCAAAAGCAGCTGTCGTTCTGGAAATTAGCAACTTCTATGCTGGTCTTCTTGCAGCAGAAGCTTCAAGCATTTGAAGTTACATGCAGCTCCATTTGAGGTTGCTCTTTGGAGTGTCCTAATACCACTGTTTGGGCCTTCTTCACCCTGTCAAAGCTCAGCATACATCAGATGTTTGGGTATATGACCATTATCCATTCTGATGTCATGGCCAGTTCAATACAGCTGAGCCTTCAGCAGCATTGACTTGTTGAGCCAGCTCTCTTCAGCACAACTTACTTTGTAATACTATCCTGCCTGCAGATTCTCATGATCATGCATAGTGATCTTGTGTTGAACTGATCCAGCTGCTTAATATGCCAGTGACACAGAGTCTACATTTCATCCATAGAGCAGCGATGGAATGACTACATCTTCATAGACCTTGAGTCATGCAGACATTCTAATGCCTTTCTACTGGAGGACCTTCACTCAGCCTTCCAAGTGCTTGGTTGGCCTCTTGGATTCTGGATGTGATTTCTTTATTTAGTAATCCATCTGTGGATATCATGCTGTCCCGATATTTGAAGTTCTCTACACACTTCTGTAGGACTCCATCAATGGTGATATTTGGTTGGGATCGAGGCAGTTTGGACCAGTACCATAGTTTATCCAAGACAGATCGTGGAGAATCAGAACTTTTGGGCTGATAAAGTGGTCAACAATTATCTGCAGATGATTCTCCTTGTGTGCCATAGGGGTGAAAAAAGCTTCAAGGATTAGTTCCTCCACAGTCTTAATTAGAGCAGAGAGACAGTGGAGATCATAAACAGATCCATCTGAGAGGTACCTGACATACACACTCAAGTCCAGATCCCTCATAGCACAGAGTAGGACATGTGTGATTAACAAGTTAAATAATACATGAGTGAGTACACAGTCCCATTTCATTCCTTTAGGTTTGATGAAGGAGTTTATGGCTAAAAAGGTGTTTTCAGTGAGGTCATATTTAGGCAATTTTCAAAACTTTCCCTATATACAATTTTCGTAGACTTTTTCCCTCCCATTCAGGACATATTGAGGACACAAAATCCATCAAATTTGTTTTTTTGTAATTAGTATGAGATCTGCTTACATTATTACTGGACTGAATTGAATAACAATGATAAAAAAGAATAAAAAATACTCAAATGAACATGTAATTGGAAAATTCTGTTGATGTGTTCGGAAAGTGTTTGGTATGAATTTTTTTTATTGAAGTATTTTGTTAATGTTTTACTATGTCACTCAACCAGAACATACATGTTCTCTGAACATTCACAAACAACACCTAAACAGGAAACAAACATTGAGGTAGAAACGAGTACTGCTTTTTTGCAAACATTCCACAAACAATTGCAAAAGGTCAATGGCATACAAACAGTAATACATAGTCAAGGAACACTGCTTACTGTTAGTGTCCAAGTGTTTTTGCTCACTCATAATTTTTATTTCTTTAAATTGAAAAACACCTTTAAAAAGTGCATCAAATAAAGATATATTTTGATTAATTTTATTCCATAAAACATTATAAATCATTATTATCATTATTGTTACCTTTAGCTTAGTTTTTCAGTTGCTTTTTAAAAAATTTTCAACCAACCTAGATAAAAGTTACCGTAAAAATTTGTGTAAAGCTATTAAAAATCAACAGAAGGTAATCTTTTATGTACAGAAGGTACAATTACAAATTTCATGCTCTGTTTGAAATGATAAAAAAAGAGATCTCCCTCACTTAAATACACCACAGTGGAAAAGAAAAAAAAGAAAATAGTTTTTGTAACCTTTTATTCTGGCAGTTTACAAAACTAGGGAATAAACCAGGTTAAGCTCAATGCAAAAAGTAGTAAGACATAAAAATAATATTTGTATAGAATACTTCCATCGAATAAAATTAAATGGAAAATATCTTCTTTTACCCAGTTATGTCATTACAGTTTAGCCACCCTCTCAAATCAAAATCAAGAGTCAGAATTTTTTTTCTCAAAATTTTTTATCTATTAGTCAGTGCATCCAAACATAAGCCCTTCGGTCCTTTATCCCAACAGTCTGAAAGACAAAATAAATTGTGTTTCAATCTGTACAATTGAGAAGATTCTTTGATAAAGAAAGCGCCGGATTGAGAATTCTACCTGTAAAAATAGAATTTATATATAATTCCAAGTAATAACTTATACACTAGAATATATGTAATTGCTTTTAGCCCGGAGTCCAGTTATAAAAACTGTTAAACAAATTATAAAGAAATAAATAAAACATGGAATTATGCTCATTTGATAACCTTCCAACTTTTTGCATTCTACGTGCATCTCTATAAATCATAGTAGCACATCATAAAAAATAGTGTCAGAAGGTCAAGCAAACCCATAATCGAAACAAAAATACAGAATTATTTATTAAATGGAGATTTTACCACCTCCAAAACCTCTGAATTATAACCAGGAAAATCTTGTCGAGAAAAAACTGCCATTTCTCAGGTATAAATTCTCACTCTACAAACAAGCGGACAATAAAAATACGCGACCATTATGTAATTGACTTATGTCAGAAAGCTTTGCAATGCGAATTCGGAGAAGATTCAGACAGTTTAATTAGAGACATAGACAATTGGCAACTCAGACTCAAGATTGAGCGAATGGCTACTAAGAGAACCTAATTTGGATTTAGATGAAGCGACTCAAACAGGACAGACAGCGGAGGAAACAATGTGCCTGTCAAGATTACTAGCTGCATCAGCAGAAATTCAAAAAAGCAACGTCATTTCAACCAGAAATCATCAATATTTACGAATAGCCACAAGAAACTTTAAAAGCCTCCATACTGGAGCCAATGGTAGACAGTCCACCGTATTCCAAAATGTCATCAATTCTTGTAAATTTTGCGATGACTGTCATTCCAGGGGCAACTATCCAGCATTTCAAAAGACTTGTAATAAATGTTATGAAAAAGATATAGCGAGGAGTCACCAGTTTGTAGGATGTAGAATCTCTCTTTCGTGTTGGAATCTACATCCCGTTTTCGAGCGTAGTGTCTATTGTTGAATCCGAACAGCAATGGATTGTTGAGAGACGAGGATTTTAGATCCTCGTGGGTGATGTGTAGTGCACCGGCCCTGTAGCTGTGGAAGGAAGGAAGTTGTATGAAGAGAACGGACTGGAATGCGCGCCAAGTATGAAGTTGGATGTGCATTGGAATAAAAAGGAATTAACACATACAAGAATTATGGCCAGACAAGAGACGTACGTTTAATACAAGAATACACATGAGGTACATGTAAGGATAACATACATACGATCGACCGTGAGAAGTAATGTTATGAGAAGAGATTGCAAAGGTGGGAGTTCTCTTGTCTTGATAATGTTGGCGTCGGAGTTGTAGCAGAATTGTCTGAACGCGGAGATTCCGCATGGTTGGATTGCTCCAAGATACGTGGAAATCGGGTTCAGTGTGTGAGCCTTACTGCCAAGTAAGTGACTCAACTTGAGGGCTATTCTCAGACGCTGTTAGACTCTCGACGAACAGACTATGATAGACATAGAACATGGAGTTTTATCCATGCGTATTTCCCGAAGTGAGGACGGTGGTTAAGATTGGATCGGCCAGTGGGTTGGCGACATGATAACGATTTTAGGGAGAAGAGAGTGGCCAGCCGCAAAGGTCAAGGCTAGAGGCATGGCCAGCAAGGAATATTGGCGCCAAGGAGCATTGGACCAGGGAGAAGGAAAGAGAGAGAATGGCCAGCTGCAGAGGCCGGGGCGAGTAGTGTAACCACCTAGGGTTGCTGGAGCTAATGAGCTTTGGACCATGTGCGCCCAGGGGTTTTATAGTGGTCGTTGGAGGAAATGACGTTTTGGATATCTAGCTAAAAGAAGAGTTTCGTACTAAATTCCTAACTAAAAGTATAGTGGGCACTACAAAGACATAACTCAAAAATGTACCAGTCGGTATACTGAGTCAAAATTTCCTCGGACCAAGACTCTGATAATAAAGAATACTCCTTGAACACGGACACGATCAATTTTAATGATCCCAGCGAAAAAACTAAATCGATTTCACATAGGGTCCAAACAATGGGAAAAAAACAAAGAAGATTCAGAACGCTGGAAAAAATTAATTTAAAATGAGTTTCAAGATAGATACGGGTGCAGAAATTAAGGTACTATCTGAAAATGTTTACAAAAATCTTCTCCCCGTCCAACATTAAAAAAAACGCTCCTGTGAAATAAACTGCCAACAGTGCCAAAATAGCCGTTTTTTGTAAATGTACGGGTAAATGTAAAGCTAAAAAAGTTCAAATTCCAGTACTATTTATTATGGTAGATACACAATGTCAACCGGTTCTCGGCGCAAACACGAGCCAAAAATAAAATTTTATATAGGGAATCTTCAAAATCAACCTTGCAAGTGTACCAAACCCCTTGAAAGAATTTGATGACTGCGTCGGTGATATTGGCTCTTTGCAGTACCACTCACCACACAACTATAGGCCATGAAATAAATTCCAATGTTCACCCAAGAAAAGTTCTTTTTGCCATAAAAGGTAAACTGAAAAAAGAATGGCAGAAAATGAACAGATGGGTATAATTTGTCCTATAAGAGAACTTACTGAATGGGTTATAGTTGAACAGGAATTTACGACTGTATAGATACTATGGTTCCTTAATTGTGTAAAGGAGAGTAGTAATGGCTGTTTTTCGTTTGTAACGAGAAGATGTTGAGGACAAAAGATTTTGCCCTCACATGATTGGGTTGTTAGAACCACACGCCGACGTCACTGGAAATGTTGAAGGAGGAAGTTAGATATATGGTTACCATTATAACAAGGAGAGTTTGTGCACCAAGTATGATTGTGGACGTGGAGATTAAACAGAGAAAAGAAGACGCATACAAATATTCTGACGGATAAATGAAACGTACTTTTAATACATAAACATTTATGACAATTCAAAATTGAATAGGAAATACATAAAAAAAGTAAACATTGATATGATCGTGAAAAGAGGAGAAAGGTTGGAGATAACTCCTACACGAAAGATGGGAGCTTTGCGCCAAGTAATCGTAGTAATCATGTTTTAATGAAGGGGGGGGGGGGTAACTGAAATGCTATGAATCTATAAGGCTTGGAGCGTACCAAGGAATGGTTATGGAGACCAGATACCAGTGAGTATGCCTACTGCCAAGTGGTGAGCGATGTACTTGAGATCGCAAGTGAACAATTTCGGGCCATTCTCGGACCCTGAAAAACACGACGGAAAGACTATTTAAGACACAATAACACATGGAGTTTAACCTCTGTGCTTTTCCCAAAGTGAAGAGAATTGCAAGACAGATAATCGTGACTTGTCTAGTAAATGCATTACCATTTCATTCACAAGCTAGTGGTGTATACGCTTTTCAATTAGTAGTGGGGACGCGATTTAGAAGCTGGACATAGGAGAGATGCCTTAACATCTGTGAAATAAAATGGGCACCATATATTGGTCACGCAGAAAAACTCAGACTCATTTCCGACCGATTGCGAAAGTACTGTTTGAAATTAAAGTGTATGGTTGCCAAATTGCAAATAATATATTTGTGTCACCTCATCACAAGTGAAAGATTAAAACCCGATCAAAATAGAATAAAAGCAATCATCAGCATGTCCCTACCCAAATGTGCACAAGATTTACAAAGCTTTTGGGCATGAAAATTACTTGCGCAAATTCTTTCCATATTACTTAGTAGTAACGACACCATTATGTCAAATTTTGCAAAATGACATCGTTTGGTCATTTGAAAAGCCTCAAGCTGAAGCAGAAGCCAAGCTCAAAGAGATGATAAGGTACTACACTGTTTTACAATTTTACGACCCTAATCTGCACAAAAAAAACAACTGACGTGAGTGAAGACGGAATTGATGCAATACTCGAACAAAATCACAACAGCAAATGGCTACGTGATTCATTTCCATCACAAAAAGTCAAACACGAAAAGAAAGCTCATTCCTCTACCCCTACCCCTAGTATAGCCAAAGGACTGTGTACGAATAAATTTCCACACCAACTGAATCAGAAAAGGCAAAATACTTTAATTAGATCACCGAGGAATGTAAATTCATAAGACGCAATAGACATCATTCACTCAAAACATATACAAACAACCCCAGATATTGATTATGAGAATATAATGCCAGATATCTTCAAAAGCAACAAACATCCACAATGCTGCCAGAAGACAGTCACTTGATGGCTTCTATTGAGTAACTAACTTGGCTGCAGTCATTCTTTTTCTTCTTTCTCATGAGACCAAGCTTACCCAATGGTGTAGTACATAGATTCATCTTCCCCATTTGGAAGACCAGTCAACAACTAATAAAACCAACGACAATTTAGTATGTAATTTGTTTGCAATCCCAAGTTAAACTTTGATGACGCGTATTGCTCCCAAGCTCAAATACTTGTTGTAAATTCTGGTTTCATATGATTTTTCAATCATAGAATTTATATTGTTTGCATATTGTTCTATGATCTTAATTTTCAGACTACATTCCAAACATATGAATAACATTCTTTAGCAATCTAGAAATCTTGAACCCTTGAAGAAATGCAAGCTTGAATATATAACCATTCATCATGAGTTCAATCAAGTACACTTCTGCACCATTCAAATAGAGAAAAATCTATCAAAACTATCAAAGGAGGTAATCAATGTCTATAAATTGAAAAAGAAACATAAATTCATATATTCAGGTATTTTTATCAAATATATATTCAGAGAAAACCAAAAATGCTGAATGAAAATTGAGAGTGTTAATAGACAGAGCTGTTTATATTTAAAAATATATCTATGGAAAAGAAACATTAAATGATGAATAAATCTATATAGTAGCCAAATTATGTAGAATAAGTAAAATATTTACATTTTCCAATCAATTTGTGGACAATAAGCATTTTTACTTTCAATTTTATTATCAGAGTTTAACAGCCAAGTTTCCATAGAAATTGATTGTTTTAATGAAAATTACTCTATTGAAAAGGCATGCTCAGTGTTCATAAGTGTAGCTGGGGTTGATGTTTAGAATGATAACCTCCTTCACGAGAGGTTCGTACTTATTAGCACGTTGATTTGGTGTCAGTTTACCATATTGGTATCGTATCCCCTGAAGCTAATTAGGGGGGGGGGATTGAATAGCCTCTCATGAAGAATTGTGCAAGTATGTTGACAGAAGTGAACGAATACTGTGAAGAGCAATGTTTATAACTGCCTCCAAATGCGTGATCAGAAGGTTTCTGGGCCATAGTGTGAAATAGACCGTTTGCTGATTGAATCCGTTATAATGCTTAGCTTGTCAATTGTCTTGAGGAGTGAATGCAATTGTTCGACTCGTGACCATGCCTCGTCACAGCAGAAACTGTTTTACTCCTCGGATATAAAAGATCAACCGCGGAGTGGATTTCTGAATATAGATAACAGATGACTGAAATGACGGATGATGATAGATGCAGAAATATCTGTGCAAGGGATAGCAAATGGAAAAAGGGAATATTAGTCAACTGCTACTAATATGAAGTAGTTGATAAAAGTCCTTAAAATGGATATTCAACCATTCAAAAAGCTTTATCATCATTTGAGGCCCTGTTCTCTCAAATCTAGGTTTAATTTCAGAGCAGATGCAGCATGATTTGATCAATCTCGATGTCATCAATAAGTGCATAGCATATTCTTGCTTCGGACTAAATGCAACATTCTGATAACACCAGGATTACACAAGTCGTTTGTAAGCGCCATAGCTTATCTTTGCTAGCAATAGAGGAATATATCCGTGACGGAGCAGCAGCAGCAGCATTCCGTTTATCTGGGTTTATCCGTCATAACTCAAGCAGGATACTTCCAGGTTCTACCTTGAAATCTTCCCATTCTTTATCTTTTTCTAGTGATGAACATGAAAGAGATGGAATTTTGGTCTGTAATTAACCTGACATATCTTCCAATCAATTATTGACACCATTTTTGGATAGCTTCAACTATAGCATATGCTTCTTTTCGGCTGGATAGCCTTTGCTCAGCTGATGTCATATTCCATGAAAAGAGAACTATTGGAAGACCATCTTGATCAAGAGATGCAGCAATCGCATGTTCTTGGGCATCTGTTTCAATCTCCAAAGGGAGAGACGAGTCTAGGGCAACTACAGCAGCATTTTCAATTCTATCTTTTTAGACGCTGGAATGCACCAACTTGATCTGTCTTCACAGGAAAGTGGTGGACTTATGTCAGGTAAATTTTCTTAGAGAAGTTGGAGATCCACCAAGAACAGTGAAGTGACATCCCCATTGCTCGTCGAAGGGAGGTCAGATTCTGAGGGACAGGTAAATAAACCTCTAAGCAGATTCGGCCAGGCTTTACCATAGCATAAGTTATAGAATAGCCAAGTAGATTGACCGAAGTAAGTAAAAAATGGGATTTACTTTTGTTGGGAGTTAGCTTAGCTACAGTATCTATGAAATTCTTCAGGTGCTCAACCTGATCGCATCCAGGGAGAGTGACATTGTCAATGAATGTGTAGTGCCCCCTATAATTTTAGTTGAGAATCATGTACGAAACTCTTCTTTTAGCTAGATATCCAAAACGTCACTTCCTCCGACGACCACTATAAAAGCCCTGGACGCACATGGTCCAATGCTCATTAGCTCCAGCATCCCTAGCTGGTTACGCTTCTAGCCCCGGCCTCTGCGACCAGTCATTCTCTCTCTTTCTTTCTCTCTGGTCCAATGCTCATTGGCAACAGTATCCCTAGCTGGCCATGCCTTTGACCCCAGTCTGTTCGTCGAGAGTCTATCAGCATCTGAGAATAGCCCCCAAGTTAATTCACTTACTTGGCAGTAAGGTTTGCACACTGAACCTGGTTTCCACGTGTTACACTGGAGCTATTCAACCATACGGAATCTCTGCGTTCAGACAATCCGCTATAACTCCGACGCCAGCACTATAAAGACAAGAAAGCTCCCATCTTTCGCCATCTCTTCTTCTATCTCTTATTCTGACATTACTTCTCACGATCGATCGTATTTATGTTTTCCTTACACGTACCTCATCTTTATTCTTGTATTAAACGTACGTCTTTCCTCTGGCCAAAAATATGTGTATATCTTCATTCCACTTTGTTTCATCAAAGGATATGTTATGTAGTGAATGAAAGGCGCGCCCAACTTGATACTTGGTGCGCATTCTATTCACTTAATAACATCTCCTTTCTCCCTCCACAAGAACAGGGCCCGTACGCTACACATCAACCCACGAGGACCAAATCTCCTCGTCTCTCAACAATCCATCGCTGTTCGGATTCAACAAAAGAAACTACACGCGAAAAATGCATATACACCTTGAAGAACCTCTCGTTTCTCAAATCCATCCATCACTCCTTGGAAACTGTGGACGCCGTTAGTCACTCCAGTGGGAATCTTACAAAACTGGTAGAGGGAGCCTGCAATCTAGTAAGCAGTATACATCTTTTCCTCGGGTTTGATAGCCATTTAGTGGTGTGTTCTCGTCTAATCAAGAGTGCTGAAAACGCGATAATTGGCGATCTCATTCACCATGTATTCGATCCGAAGAAGAGGATATGCACCCAGAAGAGTGAATCTATAATCGGTTTGAGAATAGTCAGTAACACGTCTCTTCTTGTGATTTTCGGGAGTAACTACCAGAGCCTGAGTTCACCAAGGAGACTGAGAAGGTTTAATGATACCCTATTTCAACATGCAGGTGACATCTGATCGAATAAACTTGGCATCGGATATGCTGTGTCTTCTATATTTCACTACTATATGCTGACAATGGGGTTTGAAATTGAAAGAATAGTGAAGAGTAAGGCACATTTTCCATTGCAATCAGTTTGCATACAGTGAGAGGTGGAAAAAGACTAACAAATGGTATTTCTACGGTAGAATGCCGACGCAAAAAAAAAAAAAATCACGTCCAAGCATGACGTCGACCGTCCAGATCAAAGAATACTACAAAGTGCCTAAAGGCATCAGATGAGTGAGCATTGCCAGTCATCAATTTTCTCCAGAGCTCAGACTGATACTTGGACAAAAGTTCTTGGTTTCTTCAGAGTTGAAGCTTTCAGGGCTTCATCAGTTTGCCTCGAGCTTTCCCAGATAAAACTACATGTGAGAGATTCGCAGAAGAAACTGCAGAAGGAGTAGCAGCGGAATTTTTGGAAAATTTGCAAAATCGACAGTAGTGGCCTTCTTTCTTGCAGTTGTTGCATACAGAGTATTTAGCGAGACATTTCGATCCAGGATGGCGTTGATTTTTGGTGACAACCATTGTTAATTATTCTTCTGACTCTTCAGAAACGCTAACAGATTCAACAGAGCTATTTTAGTCTTGGGTTAGTATTTTTGAGGCAGAAGCATTGAAAAAATCGAGCTGCATTTATGAGACAGATTGTTTCTTGGTCATTTCTACAGTGAGCGCCCAATAATGGGCGGTTTGCAGATCTACAGTTTCATTTTCGAGCAATCTCTGCCTTATATGGTTAGACAGTAATCCATAGCTTGATCTGCTGTCAATGCCTTGAAGTTACAATCTCTGCTTGAAGTTTCCAAAGCATATAAATACTGGCCAAGGCTTTTATCCGACTGCTGTCACCGATTATCCAGTGCATGTCGAGCGAAGATCATATTTTTATTATATTATTGTTATATTATATTTTTTAGCTTAACGAACTACAAATGCCTACAGCAGTATCATAATCTTTATAATAGAGTGGCAAAATCTGGCGTCATGACCCGTCTTCCGGCAACTCCCGAAAGAAATCGTACAAGTAATATACAATACAGATAATTTTGCTTCTTTTTTTTCGTTCTCTTTTTTTTTTTATTTCGACAAAAATTTTGCTCTATTTGTAAGTATAGTTTATGCCGAATATTACTTTTGATTACTTTCAGGAATTTTATTGATTATTATTCATTTTTTTCGTCAGAGGATACTCAGCAGACGTGTGCTGAACGCCATTACACTCTTGGCAACAAAGCGATAAATTAATGAAAATGCCCAAATCTACTTACCACGAGAAATTTATGGTAATAATCTTAGCATTACTAACAAAAACAAAGATTGTACAATTTTTTTGTAACTGAAAATCATTTGCTTAACAATACGGTGAGTGTAGTTGGACAGCCATGTTTATATTTTCAAAAAGGTGGGGCGAAATGTGTAAGTTCAAATTTGAAAAATTATTGGAAACGGGAAGAGTAAATAATATTTTTTACTTACAAGAAAAGATTTTTAGTACTTGAATGAATAAGTTAAAAGTAACAAACTTCACTTTTTTGTTACTTTTGAATTTAAAAAGTGACCAATGAAATTATTCAATGGGCACGCTTTTGTAAATGTTGATGCGTGAATTTGTTTTTCAACAATTCAACTTTAATAAACGTTATAATGTACGATTTCTTCATCTAACAATACACGGACCCTACAAATATTCAGTGTTTTGAAAAATACACAGATTATCCAAATCTTTTATCTATGCGAATAAATCATCGTTTTTTCAATACATACATTGAAATGTAAATAATGTCTATGTCGAGAGAATGTCGAAAAACGATGATTTCTGGGAAGTCAAAAGAATTGGCAGGTTATAATTGTTCATCACCAGCCCTGTATGAAATTTAGTTATTAGACCAAATTATTACACCAAGACGCACGCTTCCACGTACGCATGCGTTTACGAGATATTTTTTATTGTCGGACATTATCGAGGGTTGGCTTCATCTACGATGTTGACGGATCTAATTACTGTATATTTTCTATCCTGATAACCCTTTCAATGGTAATGCCCTTTTGATTATGTTCTGCTTTTTTTCCCTTCGAAATCTTTATGAAACTCAAGGCAATTATTTGTGATAGTTCGTGATTGAATGGTTATTTTATACCCGAAAAACTCTTTGAATGTTAATGACTTGGGTGGCAAGATGTCTGGCTTTTGAGTATTTGGTCCTCTATTCAGGGGTCAGACTGAAAATTTATTTAAATTACCTCGGATATACCAAGATCTGTAGGAAGTGAAATCCAGCAGACGACGAACTGCAACGAGGGTCACTCAGTCTGATCGATTTCGTTCGGAAAAAGAAAATTGTCTGATATTTTACAAAAATCACACCAAAATATCATTCATACACTTGTCTTTTAGTGTTACAAATTGTTTAATTTCTTGTGATTAGCAGTTACATAATAAACTGAAATCACTATATATATCCATAAACATTCACAACATACACTACACAACAATGAATTTTTGGAGATAGCCATATCATACACTTCTGAGACAAATTTAATTCAATATCGCACTGTGCGCAAGTAAATAGAAAATGAGAGCTTCTGGCTATGATCACCCAAATACCGACTGCAGATACTTTCAATTTGCAAAATGTAAACGACAAATGTAAATGCGATTGATTTCGAATCTATCATGTGCGCAGATATTATTTTCAGTTGATAATATTCTGCCATCCTTTTTCTATTTGATAGAATCTATTGATAATAAGTTTCATTACGATGAAATTGATAGATTTCAAGTTTCAAGTATTTCATCGACACATCTGTCGCGTTTCGTCTTATGTCCGTGGAGGTCCTCGACAAAAGATATCGTGTCCCAAAGTTATTTGCAAAATTTTTTTAAAAATTGAAGAAAAAAAAAGAACAAAGTGTTCAATAACATATTTCCGAACTTTTCTTACAAAAATATTTTGGGATCCTTCCTATCCCAAGTCAGAAGAGCTGTTATGGGGCATATGCGTCCAGAAGCGCGCACCTTCGACGAACGAATAGCGAATATCCACCGCAAGAGGAATTTACGCGTATGAACTTCACGTAGTAAATGCCGTCAATGCATTAAAATGTTGGAAGCGAAAAAATTGCTCAAATTATCTATTTATGTATTTAAAGCAAATAAAAACAACAAAATTATGAAAAGAAATTCAAATACTCTAATCGGTCGCTTCTCTTATTAAGTAACGTTAATGAAGATTTTAGAAAGTAAAACGATTTCTTCCATTTAATTATGAACAGGATATTTTCTCAATAGAAGAAAATACTTTTTCAAATAAGAGAAAGTATTATGATTATGATTAACTGTCCCCATTTATTATATTTTTGTATACAAAATAAATCTTTTCTCATGAAAACAGAGGCTGAATTTTTCGAGTTTGAACTATCATGGTTTACACCACTTTTTTGTAAGTATAAACGAGTTTTCGTTCACACTTACTGCAAAGATCATATTGTTCAGCAAATAATTTCTGGTTGAAAAATTTATACGATTGTTTTTTCTTATTAATAACAAAGATTATTACAATAGATTGGATTGGGGAAATTTATCGCTTTGCTGTCAGGAGCCCAAGAAGGAGAAAAAACAAATAAAAAAATCAATAGAATGACAAACAAGGTACCCATAATATTGGGGGAATAAACTGGCTGTTCTATACTCACAAATTGGGCAAAATTTCAGTCAAAATTTAAAAAAAGAAACAAAAAAAAAAAAAGAAAAATTTCCCCTATTGTAAATTATCATTAGTTTCAAGAGCAGCTGGAACATGGCTCGGATCATGATGTCAGACTTTGCCAATCTTTTGGAGATTCATTTTTAGGTCGTCATTGAGATGTGATAAAGTAATATAACAAATTTTTCAGTGCCTGGTAGCTTTATATCTGACTTATGTAAAAATGCTGACCCACACACTTCACAAGAATATGGTTTCTCTTCGGTATGTTCCCATATGTGTTTTTAAAGATGAACTCTGAGAAAACGCTAAACCACATACTTCACAACAAAATAGTTTCTCTCCTGTGTGTATTCGCATGTGTTTTTTTTAATTAGAACCCAGTGAAAATGCCAAGCCACATACTTCACAAGAATATTGTTTCTCTCCACTGTATATTTGCATTTCTAACATTGAACAATTAGAAAATGCTGAACTACACATTTCATATGAATATGATTCTTCTCTAGTATTACAAGTTTTTTCAAGTCAAGAACTTGCTAAAAAATTGCCAATCCACTTTTTTTCCATGAATATGGTTTCTTCCAAGTATGTTTGCATGTGATAAATTGAAAGTGCCAACCCACAACATTCCTCAAAAATATAGTTTCTTTACTGCTATGTTTGACATGGTTTTATTTACAAAGTGTATTTTCAATTATGATTTCTGTGAAAATACTGATTCTAATCTGTATATGGTTCTTCCCAGTGTCTTTGCATTGGTTTTTGAGTCTGAATTATTTGGAAATTTTTACTTAATAAAATTTCTTTTCTCCTTGATGTGAAATTACAAATGACATTTTAAATTTATCCCCTTTGAAAATGCTGATCCAGTCATTCTATCAAAATATAATTTCTTTTCAATGTGTATTCATGTTTTTCAGAGTGAAATTTTTAATAATGATAATTATGATGAAACACACATTTTGCAATATACTTTCCTACCAGTGTGTATTTAAAAATATTTTTGATGAATAATTTCAAAATTCCAATCAACACATTCAACAACAACACTTTTTCACTCTTGTGTTTTAGCAGGTGTATTTTTGAATTTGAATTCCACATAGATGGGTATGTACTGGATTCACAAGTACATAGTTTCTCTCTAGTTGGTTTATATATTTATCTATTTGAATACAAGCTTGAAAATTGCAGATTTGCCATGCAAAAATATTGCTTATCTCAATTTTGATAGGGGGGGGGAGGGAATATATGGCTGCCATCCGATATGATATTCCAAGTTTGTTCTTGGATGTGTGAGTTACTGGAAACAGTGATTGAACTAACTTCAAAGAACTTCATTTGTTTTATTCTATGTTTTGCATTCATTCAGTTGTGATTCACAGAAATATTGTTTCCTCACAAGGAATGTTCAGAAAGCTATATTCTTTGAAACATCAGTCTCACAAACTCAAGAATATTCATCTTTTTGCTAATGAATTCTAAAGAAAATTTCTGTATCTTTGTACAATATTTACATACCACCATCTGATGGATCCAATTGGTTTCCACTTCAGCCAATATCTGTAAATAAAAAGAGGATTATTGAAGAAATTGCTGCCTACCCTCATTATTTGGAACTATGAAAATTAGTTTTCAGTCCAATAAACTGCTGCATATCTTATGATTTATACCACCTTCAACCTGGGCTCTTAAGAAGAAAAGCTGAAATTAATAAAAAAATCTTTTACTCCTTGACTACTGAAATATTTTTGTCTAATCCATTTAATTTTCACAGTTATTGTTCCCTGTAAGCCAATTGCTCAGTAAAGACATGGGAATTCAGTCATCTATATCATCAAATGAGCTTATGGTACATTGTAAAACAGTGCCTATCTTGAAAAATCAGTCCTATGGCATATAGTGAAATAACAGTAATTCTGAAATAACGGCTGTCAGGTTCAACCAACAAAAGTTAATGCAGATTGTAAATAATCAAAAAACCCAAACCAGACAAAATTTATTGAAACCTAATCCAGATAGACTGAACTTGAGATATGAAAAGTTGACAGATTTCTATGAATTGTAATTATTCGAATTTTTTTCGAATTTGGATAAAATATTGATATTTTCAATTTGTTGGGTACTTTTTTTTAAAAATCAATTCATAAAAAATGAAATTAAAAAATTCAAAAGAATTTCAGAAATACAATATTAGTTAAACATAAAAAGAATCTCTAAGTTTTTGCTCATAAAAAACAACATGAATACATTTTTGTCTAGTAAGAGTGTTTTATTGGTCACTTGTCTCAAGCGGTTATCTGGATAGTTAATATTTTGGAAGGTGAAAAGGGTTAGAACTTTCTATAACCCTCCAAGACAAAACTAATAACTTCAAAAAACTTTTACATTAAAATACCCTTTAAATTGAAATAAATGTTATGCAAATCAATTAGCTAATTAGGATTCAAAATGTCATAGAACTCAATTATAAGTGAAAAATGAACCCTTTGGGGAAAATATCAACTCAATGTTTGGAAATCAAAGTTCTCTGAATTACTGCTGTATGGGATGATTAGAAAATATCACACTACAGAGTTATTTATATTTTCTAGCCAAAATTTGGCACAAATCATTCGTTGAAATATGTTTTAAAACTCATATTTTTACTGTTCCAAACATAATAAGTCCATATTGTACAGAGCAAAAGCATAAATTCACCTTTTTAAGCATGCATTATCAGTTATTTTTCAGAAATGCATCTTACAAGAATAGTCAAGTCTTAGGACTTTTTGTAAGTAGATTATCAGACGTCGAAAGATAAGATTCTGCTGAAAGCAAAAAAATGACAGCAACGATGGAAAATAGACTTTATATTCATTCTTTCAATTCTTTCGTCTTTGATACAGGTATGTAACACAAACAGGTATGTAACATAAACAGTGTTGGTTATTTCCTTGATTTGGAAAGGTGTTTTGGCAAATAAAAATTTGTAGTGTACGATTGGTACTTGATCACTGAGATGACAACACTATCAGTCATGTCAGAGACCTTATCATTAGAATGCAGCTAACACAAGGGACTGAAACTACCATGCATCCATGACACACAAAGATATGAACATACATACGTGATGTATGGATGGATAGAATTTATACAACATTATGATAATGGCGGAAAAGAATATGGAGAAATAAATTTAAAAAAAAAACATTTATTATTTGTGACATGTTCCAGGAAGATTTCACAAAAATAGTATCCTCCATCATATGGATTTTTCTGATAGGTACGTATCATTAGTTTATGGTTTAAAATAGTTACTCATAAGTATTTTTGGATGGACAATGAATATAGGTTGTCTCAAAAATTGATGAATTGAAAATGTTGATTATATCAAATTGTCTCTGTTGACATGAGATTTTATGGTGATTAGCGACAGAGATGGAGATCTGGGAACCCAGGGTGCTTGGCTCTTTGTGAGCCCCTCCCTCAAACATTTAGAGCAGTATTCCCCAACCTTGAAACCAGAAACCTGATGGTCCACCAAGTTCTTATTTAGGTTCCATAGACCTCTCAAAAGCTAAGGGGTCCATGAACGTGCTGACTAGGTAGACCATTTAAGGATATGCTCCAGGTTGGTGCATGGTAAGCCCTACTGGCCTCTTGGCCCATGTTATTTTAGTATTTTCATAAATAAATGAACCCTTGTGTCAACTAATTTTGTTCTTATTTCATATAAAGAGTAAGATTTTTTCAGAACTCAGAGAAATAATCGTTAAAGTAACTAATTTTCAGAAAAAATTATGGCCATTTTATTTTTGGAAGATTTTGAATTGAAGAGTTTACAGGCAACTTCTGTCGATACGGAAGAATCAAGCTGGGTTTCATTTTCATTTTATGTCATAAGTTGAGACTACTCAAAACTTAATTATGAATAGATGGAAATCATATAAACATCATTGGAGGCAACTGGTCCAACATTAAGGCAAAGTTACCATATTAGGGTAAGTTAAATGGTCTTTGGGCCACAAATATAGTCAAGGAGTTGAAACCATTTTATGTTTTAGGGTTTACATGGTTTGATTGGTTTACCAAGTGAATTAAAGTACAACAAATTGAAATATATAAATCTTACAATTGTCAGCTGATGCATTCTGTGTGCAAATTGCAGCATTTTATCAAATATGGGAGGAAGATCCAATAAGATAGTAGGGGGGGAGTATAGATGAGCATATCTTACCTAATATTCACTCTAGAACAATAAGTTATTCCTCAAAATTTATTCTAATTAATTCACCAATTCATTACACCGTTCCTACATCTAATTAGGTCAGTCAAGGCCAAAAGGTCACAAAACTTTATAAACCAAAAATATTAATTTCATACTCTATTGGAAAGTAGAAGTTATCATATGGCGGGTAGAAACTTGGCAACCATATTTAAATCATATCCCCAAATCATCTAGATTAGGGAAAAAATTGTTAAACAGAGAGGCGTATATTTCTAAAAAAGCTTAATAATCATCAGGAACTCCAAGAAAAGACTATTATGAAATAATCATTGGATTTCTGAAAGACGGACACAAGGTCAAGGTCCAATTTTACATCATACGTACATTTTAAATTTTTTTAAATCATAGAATGTAAAATAATGGAATGGATTTGATTAAACTTACAACTTAGGAGACAAGAAAAAGTGCGAGTGTGTTTCTCGGAGTGAATGACAGATGACATTTTGTCGTTGAGATAATTATAAACATCTCTAGACTGCAGTAGAATAAAACAGAGTTTGTTTTTCAGGAATTTATTTGTACAATTTTCCCCTGATTATAGAGATGTAAGGGATTTTTGCTTAATTAACTTGTATTGAGTGCGGAAGTGGCTGAAGTGAAGAGCTAAATTTGTCCCTACAGCACAGATATTCGTTATCTATGAGAGAATAGTTGTGAATGTTGCCAGTTTAGGTTTGTTTTTAATCTAAATCTAGATGTTTTGAGTTATGTTTAGATGTTGGATTGCTATTTGAAAGTTGCATATAAATCTAGGTGTGTTTGATTGCATTTAGATGTTGGCCATGAATATAGATGTTTTTATTTAACAAATAAGCCAGGTATGTTGTTTCCTCTTCATGAGAACCAGCTCTTTGGTGGATATATCAATTAATTAATGTTATTAAAAGTTTCCAAATGCTATTTTAGATTCAATTTTCAATAACATACCAAAACTGTCAACATAAGTTTCTTTAGTTTCCAATTGAGTCTGGCTGGCTGGCTGGTTATCTGTGTATCCTTTGGACAGGCCACTCAAAAGAAGCTATAGGGCTGAAAATCAAACAGAGAAAACAGCTTTTTGCCCCTCACCAAAAAGGTTTTTGGGGCGGGGGGGGGGGGTTAATGTGCAACGTAATTTTATGCTAAATTGATCCTTTTGGTTCTGGCAGAATTCACACTTTTTTTTTTTCAATTCAGATTTCTTCCATGATCATCTAGCAAAAGGCAAAAGAAGTGATTTATTCATGGATCACCCTTTTTCCAACTTTTTGATTGATCACCCTCAACATTGCATGCTGGCAAAAAATTGGGCACATAATGTTTTCTAATGAATGACTTACCAGGCCAATTTTGTAATGATTCTTCTCAGACGTTTGTCAACAAATGACATAATCTATACAATCCTCTCTTATATAATCATTGTCAGAAATTCTGGGATGATATATTGTAATTGTTCCACAAATGATTTGGATGAGTGTCCTCATCTTTATTGTTTCGATCATTTCATTTCAGCTGGTGCATTATAGTGTATAAAAATGCAATCACTTAATTCCTAGGAAAATGAATATGAAACAGAGCCTAATTATTCTTGAAGTGTCAGTATCATTTTACCTAATCTCTTTTTCAACACATTTCTATCGGCTGAGATCTCTTTACCACGTAGTGAATCACTTCGAAACAAAGGGAGTCAATTTTGGGGCTCTCTTTAATGTTCAATTGAATTTCCCAAAACACTGGTTGACTTTTTATTTTCTATAATTAGTGCAATAGGGTTATTTTCACGTGACCCTATCTTAACAATTTAAGGAAAAGAAAGCATCTATTGTAAGATTCATACAATATGTTCTATGTATGTACGTTAAGATTTATTCAGTATTCAAAAAATTGTGTATAAGATTTATGAAGGAAAAAAACACCTTTGATCATTAGTTGAAAGTAGGCAAAGATGTAACTGAAGTAGTAACAATACAATTTATATATACTTGATATAAGTCTTTGATGAATTCTCTTATTTTTTTAAAAATTTGATTTCATTTATAATCATATGTGTAAAGACATTATATACAATATGGTTTAGCTGTTGATGAAAATTCTTAAAGTGAGGTATACCACAATATTTGTGTACTTGTTTTTCTTTGGTGAATTCTCTTATTTATATTTTATTTTTATAGCCATTAATAAACTTGATGAAGAAAGTACCAACATACAGAAAAGGAAGGGTCAGTTTGAGTGGTTGTGGGATCAGTCAGCCAATCAGAGTCTCTTATGTAGTGTTTTGGTATGCCTGGCCAATGAGCATACAGCTTAAAAGCAACTCTTTCTTTCATGGGTTGACCCTTCAATCAAAGAAGTTATTACTCTGGGAAGAAATAGAATATTCGACTTGGACAGTCAGTACATGTGAAGAGTTCCACATCACAAATACAGCATGGAAAAAAAAATCATTCATAATGTCATTATAAGACAAGAACTGTTCTATTGAATAATATGAAAAAAATGATTATGAAAATGAGTATAAAAATTTTTGATTAATTGTGCAAGTTGATGAATCCGCTAGTCCAAAGTTTTTATCAAGAACTTCTGTGTTAGATCATGGAAACGTTATATGAAGTTTTTCTTTCCTATCACTTTTTCTGATTCATCATAAATTGTAAAAAAACTTGAAATTCATTATTTTACGATCACTTGGAATACCTTGAATTTTTTTTCATCTATAGGAATTTAGCAATCAGATATTCTTAAGAAAAAAATTCAAATTATGCTTTGCCTGAGCAGGTAGAGGGTCCAGACCTCTTCAACACCATCCTTGCAGGCTTTGATATTTTAGAATTAGAACATGAATTCCTTAGAGGTAAATAATTAAAACAATCTCAAGTCAGTCAAAATTATTTTGTTTGGTTTCCCTTCATTCACACCTGATACAATTCGAATAAAAAATGTCAGTCAAAATGGTATGGTCAAGGGAGGCCATCAATTACTATAGATGAAGAAGCAAAAACAAATTCATATCATTGTTCTGCAAAAACATACTCTGGGAATTTTCCATTTCCTTTGCTCAAGCAATAGGATTAGAATATTTTATTGAATTATTTTAGCTCTGTAAAACTAATATTAAACCATGTAAATGTTTTACATCTCCTCAAAATGTAAATTCTTCTTATAGGCAGCCATGAACAATTAATTAGTTATTTCATAGTCAGTTTGTTTTGACTGTCAAATGGGAAATATCATTGATAATCAGAATTTCTTGGCAAGAATTCCTTGAAATAAAAAATACTAACAAGAATGCGAACTGTGAAGTTGATGAAATCAGAAAAAACATGAAATATATTTCGGAACAAAAGTTGAAATGTAAATTCCAGGAGGGAAACCAACTTGGATGCAAAGAAAGAGCCAAAATGCTGTAACAGTAAGATATTTACAGTTTGCAGTCAAATAATGGGTCATAAGCTTTTATAATCTCAAGTGTCTGTCTTTTCAAAAATTTATTATCTGTGTTCAAATGCCAAGTTTGCATAATAATTTAGTATTTCTAATGACAATATACAGAACTGCTAAAATGAATTTGAATAAAACAGAAATTTTGCTTGTATGGCTTAGTTTTGAGAGTGAAAAAAAAAAGGAACTTCACACAAGAAAAAAAACAAATTCTTTTGCAATCAGCACGAGGTATGCAGTTATACATATTCTGCCTTTTTTTTTTTAATAGAATTGTTAAATACTATGACAACCAGATTTGTACCAATGATTTTACAGAATAAGTGAAATATACCCAAAAGGGAATCTGGTTTATATTTTGATTTAAGTACTTTTTGAAAAGCCGGAGTCAGATGTTTGTTCTGCTGGCTAAGAGGATACTGATGGATTTTCGGATGCTCATCAGATTTCCCTTTTAGGAAATGTTATCGCAGGCTTTCTAAAATTAATTACTAAGAGGCCAAGAACTGTCTCTTTTGCACCTATGCAATAAAAAAGGGAGTGTGGTATTGCCAGAGAGAACAGCTGGATGAATGAGATTATGAGTACATGGTTGAGGTCTGAAGACAAGTGCAGAAAGAGAAGATATTGAAATTAAATTCAAAATTGGGAACCCCTTGGATATGTGTGGGAGATTGAATAATTTGAGCCATTGGGTGATTAATCATGCTCTAATTGGACCCCACTAAAAAAAAAAATAAAAAATCAAAAAAAAAATCAATTTCTATAGAAGGAGCAGACAAAGCTTGTTGCCATCAAATTCATTGTTAGCTATTGCGGCCTGTCTTGCTGAGACAGAATACCAGTGTTGGGACCAGAAAAGTAAAGACTTCAACTTGGAGAATTCAATAAGAAAGCAGAAATGGCAGGCAGAAGTCAGACCTTTGTTGCTTGGATCACAGACCAACATCCTTGTATAGACCACTCTCTATACCTACTTCGCTGCTACAAGCTCTTTCCTTCTGTTTCACAAGCTGACTGATAACTGACCGATCGATTTAACCCTAGAGAAATTATTACATTGTCTCTGATACTAGACAAGCAGAAGAATTACCAATAGAAAATAAACATTTAGTTCTTAATCAACAAGAGTCATGATTCCTGTTTTTATAGCTCCTGTTTTACTTGCTTTATTTTGTTTTTGCCACTTTGACACCCGTTCCTGACAACGGCACCAGAACTTTATTCTTCAATCTTTGCACAAAGTGGGGGAGGATGATGGATGGTGTGGGGTGCTCTGCAGACAGCAATGACGGTGTGATAATTGATGCCGTGTACCAGGATTTTTGAACAAGAGGGGACAGAGTGAGAAATGAATCAAATCAAGAATTCTTCTATCCAGCTGGTACAGAATAGATCAATGAGATTGAAAAGATTAACATTGCTATTTCGAAAAGTTGCTAAATTAGTTACTTCAATAACTTTCCAATAGACCAATACACATTTTGGAAAGAATGAAATCATAGGCAAGAAACAGATTTTTTTTTCAAATAGAGCAGTACTTTTTAACTGCGACAAGAGTCAACAGTTCTCTGAATGTCAAAAACGTTTTCATTCAAATCAAATTTGAATCAGTTCATAGCTTTCATAAGAAAAGAAGAATACAGAAGTTGGGTGAAGAAAGGGGAATATTTTTTTTTCTATCATAGATATATTATTCCTGTTTTTCAAATCTCTGGATGAAAAAAAAGTCCACACAGAAAGAGATAGAAAGCAGACTACAGAGTGTATATAATTAATATATACACTTTGAATGTTTTAATGAGGATTAACTGCAAAAATCATTTGGAAACAAATAATTTTATTACAAAAACACATGTTGACAAATATCACTGGTTCAACATTGGAGGTTTTGAACAGAGTCTGTTCTTTCTTGTCAAACTACCAAACTGGAGTTGAGATTATTTTTCTACTATAAAAATTAGTGGTGTAATCTATTATGCAAAATTTTCATTCTTTACTAGGATTTAAACTTACTACAACTGATTGCCTGGAGACTGTCTTACTGTCTGAGCTAAATTGAGTAGTTTTAGATATTAATGAAAATTTATCATACAGATACACACAAGATTATCTCATTCTAATAAATACATTTATACAAAAAATATGTCAATAATTCATGATTTATTATACATACAAAAGTTGCAGTAATCATCTTCGGTCAGAATGGAAGTTAGAGAGGAGTTTCACCCTGCAGCAGCTAGTCTTGTTTCTAGTTGTATAATCAACAATCATATTCATAAGTATATATATATATATATATATATATATAAAATGAGCATTTTAGATTAATATAACAGATATAAATAAATAAGTATTTCATGTCGATACACCATAAACATAAAAAACAAAACAAATAACTATCTGAGATCTACACTGCACATACATTCTGTAATGTTCATATGTATATGTTCCTGTGCTTGTTTAAATATTTATGTACAGATAACTTTACTATGGTTATTTCAGCAAGTTGGATACCTAGAAATATACAGATCCAGCATATTTGAGGCTCAAAAAGCCTGAATAGACCACCAGAATTCAATAAAAAAAGGTTTTATACCTTCATTGTGGGTGCAGCATAGGTTTAGAGAAGACAGGTATCATTAGAGGGAGTAAATGTAGCCTGAAGTTTATCTTGGTGGTCACTAAACAATCTAATATGATTGTAATACCATTGGATAAATGAGAAAAAACTTAAGATCTGATTGTTTTTCCATTGGCTAAGCAAAATGTCCAAGACTTTCCACTATGTCACCATGGTTAAAGTTCTAAAACAAGAAGTTCGGGTTAGCAATAACTCACATTGAGATGTCTAAGGCAAATCTTTCTATTTCCGGTATTATGGTGAAACAGTTCTATAAGTATTGCAGAAGCATGCATGGAAAAAAAAGGGATGTCGAAGGCAAACCTTCATTTCCAGTATTTTGGTGAAGTGACTCCATAAGTATTTCAGAAGTATGCATGAAAGAAAAGGTGAGTAAGATTCAAAACTTTAAAACATTTAAAAATCTCTTCGTTCTCTTTCATCTCCCTTTTGAATGCTCAAATTTCACACACTTTCATGACATTTTCACAAAAAAGTAAAATCATGAAGATAACAACTGTGAAAATACTGAATCACACAGCCCAAAAGATTATCTCTTTTCAAAATAACACAAGTTGGAAATGCAACTTCACATAATTCACAAAAATATGCTTCCTCTCCAATGTGTTTTTGCATACCATAAAAATGATTCACAAATATCACACAAACATAGCTCCCTTCAGGGGAATATTTATTATTGAGTTTCAAAACTGTCAACTTTGAATACAATAAATCACACACTCTGTATGACCAGGGCTTCTCACTACAGCGTGTAATATGCCCTTTTAAACCTGATATTACTATGAAAGCTGAACCACATGTTCAACAGGAATATGGTTTCACTTTAGTGTGTGTCCACATGTGATTATTCAAATGTGATTTCTGAGTAAATGCTGAACCACACACTTCACATGAATATGGCTTCTCTCCAGTGTGTGTTTGCACGTGTCTTTTCAAGTGTGATCTTTCAGAAAATGCTGAACCACATACTTCACATGAATATGGTTTCTCTCCACTGTGTGTTTGCATGTGTTTTTTTAAACTTGAACTCATTGAAAATGCTGAACCACATGTTTCACATGAATATGGTTTCTCTCCAGTGTGTGTCCGCATGTGAGTTTTTAAATGTGATATCCGTGTAAATGCTGAACCACACACTTCACATGAATATGGTTTCTCTCCTGTCTGTGTAAGCATATGGTATTTTAATTGTGAACTCTGTGAAAATGATAAACCACAAACTTCACAAGAATATGGTTTCTCGCCAGTGTGTGTTCGCATATGAATTTTTAAATGTGATCTCTCAGAAAATGCTGAACCACACACATCACAAGAATATGGTTTCTCTCCAGTGTGTGTCCGCATATGACTTTTTAAATGTTGTCTCTGCGTGAATGCTGAGCCACATACTTCACATGAATATGGTTTCTCTCCAGTATGTGTACGCATATGAGTTTTTAATATTGAATTGTCCAAAAATGCTGAACCACACACCTCGCAGGAATATGGTTTTTTTCCAGGGTGTGTCCATATGTGACTTTTTAAATTTGACATCTGTGTGAATGCTAAACCACACACTTCACATGAATATGGTTTCTTTCCAGTGTGTGTATGCATGTGAGATTTTAATATTGAAATGTCTGAAAATGCTGAACCACACACTTCACATGAACACTGTTTTTCTCTATTGTGTTTATAGTGTGTTTGCATATGCCTTTTTAGACTTGAATTCATTGAAAATGCGGAACCACACACTTCACATGAATATGGTTTCTCACCAGTGTGAGTTCGAATATGTGTTTTTAAATGTGATTTCTCAGAAAATGCTGAGCCACATACTTCACATGAATATGGTTTCTCCCCTGTGTGTGTTCGCATATGACTCTTCAAATTCGACATCTGTGTAAATGCAGAAGCACACATTTCACATGAATATAGTTTCTCTCCAGTATGTGTCCGCATATGGGTTTTCAAATGTGATTTCTGAGTAAATGCAGTACCACACACTTCACATGAATATGGTTTTTCTCCAGTGTGTGTTCGCATGTGCGTTTTCAAACTTGAATTTTTTGAAAATGCTGAACCACACACTTCACATGAAAATAGTTTCTCCCCTGTGTGGGTCCGCATATGGGTTTTCAAATGTGATCTCTGTTTGAATACAGAACCACACATTTCACAAGAATATGGTTTCTCTCCAGTGTGTGTTCGTATGTGTGTTTTCAAACTTGAATTCTTTGAAAATGCTGAACCACACACTTCACATGAATGTGGTTTCTCTCCAGAGAGTGTATGCATGTGTCTTTTCCAAGTTGATATCTGTATAAATGCAGAGTTACAAACTTTAAATGAATAATTTCTCCCCAGTATGTAATCTCATAAACATGAACTGTGTGAAAATTCCAATCCACTCTCCTCATATGAAGGGGGATTCTCTCCATTATGTTTGCATGTCTATTTAATGTAAATTCCTTTAAACGGACCTTTTGTTACTCAGCAAATGAATATATCTTGGTTTTCGTGTCTTTTTGTAAATATGTCTTTTGTATAAGTATAAGCAATCTAAAATACAAAGAATCACATTTTCTGAGAATGTCTGCTTTTTGCTGTGGGGTTTGTCAACTTTTTATTTCAGAAACAGCAAATTTTTAATAATTATCTCTACATTCAATATTGAATTGATCATCATAGTTTCTCCTCTTGAATATTTAAATTCAGCTAACAGAGCAGTTCATCAATTTTTTTCCACCACTGTTGGATTTTCTGAAAGAAGAAGAGGTATTATTAAATATCATATACTGATTTGTTATTATAAGGATACATTGACCAATTTCAGGCTTTCATGAATTCCAGCATATCCTCTTATACTTTTGGTCATAAATAGCATGGACAAGAAATCAGAAAAGAAAGATGTATAAACAACATGACTTCACATATACACGGTGGGGGTAGTATGTGGATACTAACAGAATTATTATTCAATATACCTCTACTGCTTATATTTACTATAGATTCAAACAAGTGATGTATTTTTTAACAATTACTGAGGAAATATACATTTCAAATATACAATGTATTAGGTTGATGCAAAAATAATTGCAGTAGTTGATCCTCAACTTTAAAGCAGTATATCTCAGCTTAAAATAAAAGTTATCAATTCAGATGCAAACCTTCAGAATGTACACATTTTTGTCAACTACAAACAAATCCATTTATTCCTGAAGCATAGAATTCTGGCATTCTAGAATCAATGAATTTTGAGCTTCTGCTCAGTAGTTGATGACCTTCCCTGGCAGGAAGTGGTCAGAATGCTTGAAAATGTGCTGGTAATTGGCCGGAGAGAGGTCTGGTGAGGAAACTTGGTGATTTTTATAGCGTAGTACATTCAATTTCTGGCAAGTTATCTGTGTGGCATGTCAGATATAGTCAATTGGTCTTTTTTGATTGACCAGTATTGGACGCAGCACTTCTTGGTATAGTTTGTCAATTTTCTGGCAATATTTCTTTGCTTTGATGGTTTCACCAAAATTCAAGAAGTTGCAAAGAATGATTCCATTGGCTAACCACCAAACAGTGTTCATAATCCTCTTTTGATACAGGTTCAATTTGGGGAAATGTTCTGGTACTTGAGCTCTGTCCAGCCACAGCATGGAACACCATTGATTGTTGTACAGAATCAATTTTTTGTCACATATTACACTGCCATCAAAAGGTGGACCATTTTTGTTGTACAGAAGAAACGCAGAGCAGACTTCATAATAATTTTTTATTTTTGTTTCGCTCATTAGACATTTTCACTTTTCAAATTTGGTGCAAATGTAAAACAAATGTTGAATGGTCAAATCTGCTTTTTTCAGCTTTGACCAGACAGCCTCAAAGAAAATAACAAGAGTTCAGTTTAAATAACTAAAGCAAAAGTCATACTTTAAAATGGTATATTCCATGAACATAGTTAAATAATAGTTTATTCCTAAATAAGCATCAAAAAACCACAATCATTTTTGCACCGATAAAACAGAATAAAATATAAACAAAAGTAACTGTAGAAAAAAAAAAGAAATGTAAGTCCAGATCTTTCTGCACAGGTATAGGAACTTTTGAAATTTTCCAGCAACACTCAACTAGGGTATGATGCCATCACAGTCATAATTCACAACTACACTTTTTTTACGAGGCTGTCATTGTTGAAGAAAAGGAGCTCTCAACTGAATAGAATAATGATGTCATTAAGCAACATAGTGGAGGTTTGAGGTACAGGGCTATTACCAAGATGTTATAAATCCCTGTCAGTACCATTGGATAGATGATTCTGAAGAGAAAGAAGTTTGGAACCATCCAAAACCTTCCTCAAACTAACACCCTGTGGAAAATGAGAGCTAAATCAGCATCACTGGTACTGAGTACCAGATGTACAGAGATGACAATACAAGTTGATTTAGTTTGATACAGAAAAAACGTTTTCGAATTTTGCAAATTTTTTTCAATTAAACAATTAAATTATCAGATATGAGAAAAGCAAGTAATTAAGTGAAATTCAAATGGTGTATTGGTGAAGCAGTTACACAGTAAAGGATGAGAGTGATTGAATAATTTTAGGTGATGACAATTCAAAAAAATTTCATTTTCGAGTGTACTTATTGGATGAAGTTGAAAATTCCAAAGAAATAGTTATTTTTCAACATTTTCATGCCTACAAAAATGGTATGAAAACAGCTGAGACCAAATTTCAAATTTGCCAGTTGTTCCTTCGGACAATCAATATTCATTGGTGAGTGACAAAAATCAGATTTTTAAGCAGTTGCAGTTTTTTTTTACAATAAATACACGTTTAATTGCAAATTGTTCCATTCTTCCTGTCTACAACTTAAATATGAGGAGATTGAATAGCATGTGTAACATCTGTACATTGACTCAAAATAGGCCTATGTTTTATTCATAAAAAACAAAACTCAACTGTTATTTGATAAATGATACTGTATTATTATAAAACAATACATATTTTCAGAATACTATGTTCATTGAGACAAAAAGCAGTTCATTAGTGAAATTTTCTAAACCAAAAAATTTGTTTGCTAGGAAAATGGTAAGTGATGGAAGATATAATGGTTTTCAATTTTGGATTCATCAACCATAAATGCATAAAAATCAGCTGAAATAAAAAAAAATTAAAATGTCTCTGATTTTGTAGATATATGGACTTAATCATTCACAGAAATTCATATTCCCTTCATTTTTATATTTTTTTAATTCCACATTCCATTTACCTTTCATAAGAGACGAATAACTTCTGTCATCATCTAATTTCATAAGAGATTAAAACTGTGGATCTTGGATGGATAATGCTCCTTTTTATTTCTATGGGAAACCCAATGAATCTGCTTTAAAGAATATTTATGAAAGTCTACCACCTAAAATAGTTTCTTTTGGAGGATTATACCGATTAATTTGCTAAAGAAATTAAATTCAACCCTTTTATTGATTTTTTTAATGTTTTCTGAGAAGCAACATAAAAATGCAATTTGAAAACTTGAAGAATATTACCTCATTTATTTTCATTTCAACAAAACAGGATTGTTCTTTTTCTGTTCTTGAAAATCTTTTGGTAAAGGGAAACGAGGAGTTTCAGGCATCTTAGACCATTGGTGAAATTTGCTGTTTATAATAATACGTGTAAATTTCTTTTGCTTTTAAGGAAACTTTCTCTGTATTCTTTTGGCATATAAATCATATCTATTCATATCAATCCATCTATTAAGAAATGATTTGATATTTGAATGATTAAAAGATTTGAAAGATCTGTGAGTTGAAAGATTTGAAGGATCTGGGCATCTATTACAACATTTTATTGAATTTAAATAATCTTTTCTGTATTCATACATACTGATATAAAGATGACCATGAAATCATTTCATTTGTCACTTTTTGAATTTAAAAAAATTAATATAAAGATATACATAAATAGAAAAAAGTAACAAGAGTTGTTTCATTCTAATGTATCCATTTGAATGTTCAAAAATATCTTTTCTTTAAGAAAAATATTAGTGATAACTGTTCCCATTTCTAATATTTTCTAACAAGATCAACGTTTTTCTTAAAATCAGAAATCTATGTGCATGATCTTCCATAGCAAATATCAACCATGGTCTAGTAATTCCATCTCTTTTCAATACAGTATATTATTATCTCATTGTGTAGACAATAAACTGAATCTCTCAGAGCATATCCAGACACCAAAATCATCAGTAAACAGAAAAGATGAAAGAAAAAAATAGCCTACTATGTTCTCAATAACATGAATCCATCTCAGGCAAGTCAATTGTAGAATCTGCTAGAAGCTTTGAATATCTGGACTGAAGCAATGAACCACAACCTGCCAGTTGATTTTATCTTCCTGGACTACAAGAAAGCATTCAAGACAGTTCCCCATGAACACCTCTTGGCAAATTGTCTACGTATGGATGCAAAGATAAAGCACTCACTGGTTCAGAGAATTTTCAACACCAAGGAGACAATGGGCTTATATGAATGGGTAATTGTCATTATGAACTTTCGAGCAAAAAATTATACATTATTTAAATTGGATCTTTATATACAATCGTATGTGTACAGGCAGTATGCTAGTTAGCTGATTGATTATCGTACATAAGAATATTTTTCTTTTCATGAATCTCATACACAATATATATTGTAAAGACAAAATCTTATTCAAAATAGTACTTTTATCATAGATACTTTTATTTTCATGAATCGTAAACATACCTCCATTGCACTGATTTCAAAGAGAGAGTCAACTGGTGTTTTTGTTAGTGATTATCTGTCAAACAAAGGCCCTTGAATTGTCTTCATTTGTTTTGCAAGAGATTCAGACAGGGCAAATTGGTTTTGAGCAAATGAACAGCCAGTTATCTGAGATTTTGGACATTGATACAGACTCACTTTAATGATCTGATCTCCAAAACTGAAGAGAGATGAAGATGCTATTTAACAGGTACAACTAAGTACAACCAGGCTGGTATGAGGCATTTCGCAAACTTGAGTTCCACTATTGGCATACTGATCTTATCCAGATCTATAAAATTATCATTTGTACTGATGAAGTGTGGTATGACTGAAAATATCTGGTCTGTGGATATAGTATGATAAAAAGTGCTAGTCTAATGTAAATTGCAGGTGCAACACTAGTCTGGACTGAGAAAGTGCTTCTTCATAGCCTCAGTAACATCAATCTGGAATGGCTGTTTACTAACTGAGGAAGCTCCATCAATGAATGCCTTTAGGACTAGGATGTGAAATAAATGTAACACTCAGTACAGTTACAGCTTTTCCTATGGAGTCTTTGATGTATCAAAGGGAAAATAAATGGAAGACTAATTACCCTAATCAGATACAAAATGACCCAAAAGATAAAGGAATAAAATATATCTTCAAATCATTAGAGTCAGTTTTCAAGAAGGAATCACTGAATTCCCATCCAATCTTTAGATAAAGTACAAAATATTAGTATTGAAAGATTATTTGTTATTGTTTATGAGAATCATCATTTATTTGCTCAATTTAGAAAAAGATCTTTTGTCTCTTTCTGCAAAATTTTTTCTTGTACAAAGAAATTACGAGAATGTTATGCATAAAGTATTTTTGATATATTTCATAAAATCATCCAGAATGATCTAGATTAAACATTATCTAAAAACAAAGAAAATAAGGGAATGTTATATTTCTTTCTGTTCTCTTTCATCTTTTGTTTTCCTAAGGATATTAATTATCCAGAATCATCTAGATTTGATTTTAACATCTAGATTTATACCTGAAATAAAGATTAAATATCATTCTTGTTTTCGCTAAAAATGATAAAGTCAAAATATTTCTCTTGAAAGAAAAACAAAACTTCAACACAGAATCAACATCTCAAAGTCAATTTCAAGTTTAAAACTGCAAAATGAATATTACAGCATATTTTGGATTATATCTAGATTTTTTTCCTAGAAATTCCAAGTCTGTAATTGAAAAAGATTACTAAAAATAAAGTATCATTTTTATGATTTCAAAGAAATTAGAACTTCCATCATTACTGAACAAAACTGAGCAGATATGCACAAATTTCTAAATGAATAAAAAAAGGACAAATACCTTTTTTTCGTCTAGGGGAATAACTTTCATCAATCTGTGAATAAAGTGCAAAAATATGTCAAAAAAAGCAGCAGTTGTAATGACAGGTGATAAGTACATAAGGCAGAACTTGTAACAATTTTGAACATTTTGGGCCATCTGTTTTTATTTTCAATTTCAGTGTACTTCTTTCTTTTTCAAGGATTGCATTTTTTACGTATTTACAATGAGGTACCTTGAAATTCTCATCATGAAAGCCACCAATTTCACAATGGTTTGAAATCTTTATACCAGCGAAAAGAGTAGTCTTTTTGTGATGATACAAATAAGGTCCTTTCGTACAATTATGGTCTCCTGTAGAAAATCTTCAGCCAATTAAAATAACAAAAATAGTTTTAAAAGAATTCTTCCAGTAATTATTATCATCATGTTTTTCAAATTTGATTTCTCGCCTTTGTTACGTAATTATGACAAAATCTCAGTGGTGACTTTTTAGTAAAAGAATAAAGCAAGATTTTAGGAAAATAATCGATTTAAAAAGGTTCTCTAAAAGATTTGAATAAAACGTTGGGATTTTTTGTTCACGGATTATAACCATAAACTCCATCCAACTTATGTAAAATTTCAAAAAATGGCCAATGAGAGCAATTCTTTCCAGTTTTTTAGATTCCTGGTTTGATTTTTTTAATTACAGAACAATTCTGAGCTTCTTTTTCAAAAAGATAAATAGATTTACATGACTTTCATATACGTAAGAATTATGTGTGACCTCTGTCAGAATTTTTCTAAATAAATCATCAAATGGTTTCAAGGGATGGGGTATGTATAAACATGAGAAAAAATTCTTTTCTGATTTGAATTCAAAATAATTTCCTTCTTCAATAGATAAGTACTGATCATTTTACTAAAATCCAGGAGTAAGTAGTTGATTTTTTTCATGTAGGAGTTTTCGGAGATTTTTCCTGTGCTAATTGCTAATACAAAACATTTCGTTTAGATGGTCACATGTGTCATTTAAGTCATCTATTTCATCCTCGGTCCTAAGGAGTACACGAATTATCAATATATTTTCCCCGGTCTTTCTTCTTACTACTTACAAATGACACCAAGATTCAAACGATACAATTAGGTTTTAGGTGATTACAAGTCGTTTTTTATTTTATTAATTTTTTTTTTTTTTCAGCAAGGTATCGATTTCCGGTAAAAAGTATGTCATTGTAATCTACAGAAATGTAAAGATGATTATTGTTACTTACTTCTTTCTGTTTTTATTCATCTGATATCTCTCCCGCGATCAAAACATCAATTATCCAGAATCATCTAATTTTTCAAATGATTATCCAGGTTTATATCCAGTATCTAGATTAATTGTTATTAATAAACTAAGAATATAAGAGAGTGTTATACTTACTTCTTTCCGTTTTCTTTCGTCTGATTTGTTTTCTTTCGAGAAATGATTATCCAGGATCAATGAATCATCTGCATTTGATGTATAATCATCCAGATTCAATCGTTTTTTTTTATAAACAAAGAAAATAAGAAAATCTCATTCTAACTCTTCTTTCGTCTGATTTGTCTTCCTTCGAGCATCAATTAACCAGAATTGAGTAAATTATATGCATATATATCTAGATTTATAATGGGAAGCAGATTCAAGTCTTCTATCTAATTTCGGCATCTGAAGAAATATGTATTCAAAATACCCTTGACTTGTCGTAAACTAGTACATCCTTATAACGACTGCCTTGTTACCGGAAATCAATACTATTGAAAATTACGACTCTAGTTTTGAATAAATTCGACTTATCAACGTTCAAGCTTGGTACGATTTTTCATCTTTTTAATCTTTTTGAATCTACGATGTGAAAATTAACATTTTGGAGTTATATATTACATAGCTTCAAAAAGTTGATTTTAACATCCTTATACAGTACAGTATATGAGTATGTTGAAATTGACGTTTTGAAATGTGTCGGATGTTCGGCACTCACCCTAATCAGACTGACATGCGGACACATTTTATTCTTATATTAAACCGAATCGGTGAAATAACCCTCTTGGCAAAATTTTAACTTTTTAAAAAATAAATGAATACGTTGTTTTGATTTGATGAAAAGTTCATGTCATCAAAATAAGAAAAAAAAAAACAACTACGTTTTTGCGATGAAAAGTTCGTGAAATTGAATTTATTTTACCAAAATGAGTAAATACATTGTTTTGACTTTTTTCCAAAAATAAATACAACGGTCATTAGTTTATGCAATCGATGTAAAACCAAACTTTTTTTTTTTTCAACAAAAAAAAAATAAGCAAATTTCGCCAATCGAGCAATTTCACCAATTTGGAGTAACATATACACACATTTTATTCTCAAGAAGTCTTACATAACATAAATAGTAAAGACTGTAGATCTGTATTTTTCAGTACAATTCAAACCAGTTTGAATCCCTTTTAATATCATTTTCAACTCAAATCTATTCATCTCAACTTTTGCAACTAGCTCATAAAGCAAATACGCGCACAAAAGATGATTTACCTAGAAAAATGCTGTTGTAGTGCCCACCTTTCCAGCTAAAGAAAATTATTCATGTACAGAGTTATCTACCCTTTAGAAATGATCTACTTCTAACCCCTATATCTCTGTAGAAACGGAAAATTCCTTGTTCCCCTTTTTTGACGCCACACAGAACTGCCAATCAGATAACAGATTCTTATCTTTACGATATTTAAACTGTGGCAGTAAATCTTTCTCTCTCTCTCTGTTCCGACGGCGTCGAGGTAAGCTCGTCTCTTCTCCTCTCTCTCTTCATTTGGATAGTTAGTATAGTTTTTATACACACTTCGTTCTTACACATGCATCATCACATATTCATCTCAAGAACACATCTTATCCAAGCTAAGCATTCCCATCGTAGTTAGGCCGGACTTCCTAAGATGACTTCATAGTGGCTACAACTAGGATGACCACACTGACGGACATTCTATAGACTCTATCCCACATTTACTTAGTGACATATGTTTTCTTCCATCCTTCCTATCTCTACATCTTTTATCCTGGTGGATCCCTCCACATATTCGTGTCGGCAGAAACTCCGGTCCTTGTTTATTTTAATTCACTCATGAATTAAATCTGGCACTGCTGTTTGCTTTTTTGTTTGTTCTTATTTCTTCGTTTTGTTAACAATCCAACTGTGTACTAACCTTGTTTCTGTGCTTAAGCAACGAACACACTACCTACCAGGATTTATCTTCTTAGATCGATTCTGGTTATTTACATGTGTTAGGGGGCTAATAATCTAGCAGCCCCAAATCTAGCCCCCTGGCATGAAACTGTTATTGATGAAATGGGGGGAGTTTTGATCTTACCATTTCCAGCAAATTTGATAATTATTATTATGATTTGTACGTTAGTAAAAGTTCAAAACACTTAAATATACCTATGAATTATACACCAAGTTATGAAAAGAATAAACAAATGAAATTGCTCATCTTTTGTCAATCATCTCTTGAGGTTTTGTACATAAACTATTTAGTTGTCCATGTCGTCATCATAGTAATATCAAGCTCTTGGATATAAGTACTTTTTAGTTAGAGAACAGAGTTGGTTTTCAGAGAGTCCTCTTTGAAAGAAAAGGGTGTAGCGACTCTTTTATCTTTAATTGACATTAATACGAAAATAAGTATCAGCTTTAAATAATAAACCTTAAATCCGGCCCCAAATGCAAAACGTCACTTCCTTTATCCACTGTCTATAAAAGCTTTGAGCGCAAATGTTCGCTCACTCATTTGAAGTAAAATATGGGATTCAAAAGAATTTCCATAGAGAAACTTTGGTATTGTGGTAAATGTGAAAAGAAAGAAATATCTAGAAAAATGCGTTTTGGTGAAAGGAATATTGAAGTACGATTGGTTCAGCAAATGAGACTTGCTAAGTTAATGGTTGGACAAAGGAGACCAGTCCTAATCTCCATCCCATATTTTGATCTAGAGCTACATTTTTTTCTTTTGTTTAAAAAATAATAAAGAAAAAAGAAATAAGTAATTTAAAGCTCCGACTTACTTCGTCGGTTAACTCTCTGTCTTTCTCTCTTTTCCTTTCCTTCTCTCGAAGATTGGTATTATTTCGCTGTCCTCCTAGACGA
Source organism: Thysanoteuthis rhombus (assembly GCA_963457665.1). NCBI lineage: Eukaryota > Metazoa > Mollusca > Cephalopoda > Oegopsida > Thysanoteuthidae > Thysanoteuthis > Thysanoteuthis major. The sequence continues at coordinate 66,768,279 of OY735210.1, read as the reverse complement.
TTCGAACTGTACCGTTTTTCCAACAGTCATGATTATCCGTCTCCTACTTCTCCTTACTTCAGAAAGTGCACATGGGTTCAACCCCTTGTGTTTTCTGTGACTTAAACAGTTTTTTTCCGTCGTCTGTTTATTCTGAGAATGATCCACTACAGTTATGCATACCACTGATACCCGGTCTCCATAATTATTCCTTAGTCTTCCAAAATACCAAGACCTATAGATTCAAAGCATTTCAGTTACCTCCGCTCCATTAAGGCATGGCTATTACAGTTACTATGCACATAGCCCCTACCTTTCGTGTAGACGCTATCTTCTATCTTCCTCTTGTACCTAGCTACAAGTTAACTGTACATATTCATTATATCATGGATCCATTCTCCTTTTTTAATTACCAACTCACCCCTTCTCTATGAAAATGCTACGTTGTAATCTGTTTCAAACGGGCTTCTTTTTATCCTGATCAGTCTTATTAATGTTTACGTGTATTTTCTTTTCACCCTTTGTTGTATTGTTATAAAGGTCTCTTCAATAAATGTACGTTATTTGTCTGAACATCCGTATGTGTCTTTGTTACGATTATGAATTCTGTTTGATCTCCACGCCCATATCCATACTGGCCCTGCATATTCTTCTTTCTATCATGATGATTATCGACTACCTTCCTTCATCAGCGCTGATGGTGACGTCAACAGGTGGTGGTAAAAACAAAATACTTGGAGACAAATTCCTTAGTCCTCAGCGATTACACCATCTTATCGCTACATAGAACCAACTACGAAAACTACTCTTCTCCACACAATATAGGAACCATTATACCAATAGATGAAAAGCAGGTCCATAGATATTAGAAAAATAGAATTATAGAAAAAGAAAACGGGCTCTGTGAATATTCGCAGATTGGAAAAAGGGCACCAAGGTTTTTTAATGCCAGGTGATCAAGGTTCCGCAGTAGCACTGTTATTGACTTTGATATTGCATCACATAAAAGTATGAAATACTTATTATTGTTCAATCCAAAAATTAACTAAACGAAGTAGTTCTAAGTATTGCATAATATCTTAATTTATGCAATCATACTCATGCTATTTAAAACATGCCAATACATTTTTCAGCTATCAAAGATTGACTATGCCAAAATTATTTTGAAACAATTTCAAGTTTCTAATTACACAAGCATTCGGCGTGCACATACTATATCAAGAGAAAATATGCTGTCAAATTTGCAGTGTGAGATTATACAAAATCGCTTCCTTAATTTGTTCCCGGTCGTATTCGTGCTTGTTTTGAGAATTCAGATTTTTTTAGTGACCACTGCCCTACAAAAGGCGAGAGGATTGATTTTTTTAATTGATTACCCTCAACACTGCATGCTACTTGAAGACGCTGGTCATGCAACGGTTTTTATTATCTTTACTCACGTTCCAAAATCAACAAAACGACAACGATCACACTACTTTTTGAACATGCTTTTGGGGGAATCTAGTGTCTATAATTCAGGCATATTGGTTCATACTAATCAATTGCAACTATGGTAGCAAATTTGAAATGTTTCCTCCTGGTATACAAGGGATATTTGATGAGACTGAATTTCAAAATCACTCTTCATATATAATCTGGGACCCAGTGCCAAAAGAGCTAATTTTTTGATGGACCGGATACCAGTTTCTATATTCTGCAGCCCTTATTTTTGTTCTAGCTCGATGTCTCAGGATCAATAATCGAGCAGGCTACTTGGCCATTTCGATCGCAAACACCAATTTTTTGCCTTTCAGGTCTTGCTACCCATAGAGTTTTTTTTTTGTATCCAAATTTACAACATAACTGATGACATTTTCTTTCCAATTATATTTGTTTATAAATTCAAATATTTGTCCAGATGATATGATATATCGTTGGAAAGAGAATTTTTCCCTGCTTCCTAAAACAGTACATGTTTGTATATGTTGGGCAAAAAAAGGCTACAGCCAAGAAGGTGAAAGTGGGTATCCAGGCATAGTCCTTGAATGAATCTGATAAAATCATTTCCAATGTATGAATTTATAAAACTTAATAGCCCAATATTTATACAGATAAATATTTAAAACCCCAAATGATTGTACAGATGACAGTGTAGCACTCCCTACACTTTTAGTTAAAATCAAATATGAAACCCTTTTTGGCTAGATATCAAAAACGTCACTACCGACGACGACACCCTATAAAAACCTTGCATACACGTGGTCAAACACTTACATGCCTTGGTACTTGTAGCCAGTTACTCTTTCCCTCTCTTTCCTTCTCTCTAAGATCAGTATCGGTACTATGTTTGCCCATTTCAGTTCACCGATGCTGAGACATCTCACATCTATGCAGCTACTTAACAGTGTCCTCGCTACGTGCTCCAAACGCGTATATACTTTTAACTCCTACGAATGAAATGGCAACGCTTTTTACTACCCGATAGTCACGATTATCTGTCTCCTAATTTCCCTCACTTCGGGAAGCCCACACGTCGTGCGTTCTCCGCCTTACACAGTTTGTCCGTCGTGTGTTCTCCAGCGTCAGAGAATAGCATGGTACGCTCCAAGCCATACGGATTCAAAAGCAGTTCAGGTACCTCCACTTCGACGACAGCAACTATCATACCAACAAAGCTTCCCGCTATCTCCGATCTTCTCTTTTCTTCTCTGCTTTACACGATCGATCGAATTAATGTTTTCATTACATATATTTCATTTTTTATTCGTCATTAATATTCATGTATCAAATGTACGTTTTATTTGTCGATCTAAATACTTGTATGTGTCCTTTTTCCTTTGACTCATCTCCGCGCCTACATTTATGCTTGGCGCGTATTCTCTCCATACATCTCTCTTCCTCCTTTGACATTTCCACTGACGTCCATGTGTACCCACAAAATCAACAGGCACCATTCTCCAACTAGCAGGACATATGCCAACCACTATCCCAATAACTGATGACCCCGATTATATATATGAAAAATATTTTTACACCTCGATTCCAGTCAATACAATGATCTTTCATGCTGACTGGATCCATGTCTTTGATCACCTAATTCCTTCCACGTTATTACAAATTTATCCATTTTAATACATATTAATTATTTATTCTATTTTTATACTTTCATTAACATATCCTTTAATTTTTGTTATTATTTCATTATGGTCCAGCTAATAAGTTTCAAAAGGATCATGATGTCTAGTCATGGCTTTATTGAATCGTCTAAAGATTTTACTTATATTTCGTCGCCTTGATTGACCATTCTTTCAACTAAAAATGATAAATCAATAAACCCAGAGTAACTCTAGTTATTTTCTAAAACATATAAAATGGAATACTACTTTTTCTAGATGGCATACGTGCTATATGGAACGTGAAAGAGTCGCATTTATCAAACAATTTATAGACAAACAATCCATTTTTCTGAGTTTGTGGGCCCACATGGACGTCAGTGGTAATGTGGAAGGAGTAAGAGAGATGAATGGAGAGAATATATGCTAAGTATGAACGTAGGCGTGGAGATGTAAAAAGGCCACATATAAGTATATAGATGTGAGAAATGAGAAATATATTTAATGCACAAATGAAGAATAGAAGTATTAATATGATCGATAGTGTAGAAAAGAGATAATAGGAGATAAAGCGAAAGGTGGGAGTTTTGTTACTATGGTAGTGCAATCGTCGGAGCCGAAGCGGAGGTGGCCTGAACTGCTTTTGCATCCATATAGCTTGGAGTGTACCAAGGAATAGTTATGGAGCCCAGGTTCAGTGTATGCCTAATTGCCATGTTGGATGTGCAACTTGGGGGCCATTCTCTGACGCTGGAGAACACACGACGGACAGATGTGGAAAAAATTATCTTTAAGGTTAGTGGGAAAAAATTGCCAAACTCGTCCGTTGATCATGCTGATAGAGAATCAACTCGAAAAAGTTTCATGTGTAATTAGAATTCTTAAAGAGGATATCATAAGTTGGTTTGCATTCAGTCTGAGATTGAAACTGACATAACATTTTGATATTCAGAAGAATTGACACTCAGTAGAAGTGACACAGACTGCGAGTCAAGTCTGTTGTTATACTTACTGGTCCCTAATCGTCGAATACGTTTTTTGGGGGTAACCTACGTAAGTGAGCCCTTTAAAAAAAAAAATTAAATGATGTGTGGTATAAAATAACTTCTATACACAGTACATTTTGTTAATCCACTATATGAAATAACAAACTACATGCATCACATGAGCTATATATCAAAATCATAGCTGATAATAACCAAAACTGGAAAGAAAACACAGTAAGTCAGTATTGGTTGTTGGCGAAGAGGAAGCGGGAGGAGTATTGGTGTGCCCAGTTGTAAGTCGAAGGATGTCAACTTGGGATATTCTTAGAACACAAAGGTCGGATTGAGTCGTGATATGTTTTTTAGTGTCAGGGGGCCAGATTTAGGGCTGCTAATTATATTAGCCCCCTAAACTATAAATTACCAGAATTGATCTAAGATTATAAATCCTGGTGAGTAGCGTGTTCGTTGCTTAAGCACAGAAACAAGGTTAGTACACAGTTAGTTGGATTGTTAACAAAACGAATAAATGAGAACAAAGAAGTAAACAACAGTGCCAGGTTTAATTCATGAGTGAATTAAAATAAACAAGGACCGGAGTTTCTGCCGACACGAATATGTGGAGGGATCCACCAAGATAAAAGATGTAGAGATAGGAAGGATGGAAGAAAACAGATGTCACTAAGTAAATGTGGGATAGAGTCTATAGAATGTCCGTCAGTGTGGTCATCCTAGTTGTAGCCACTATGAAGTTATCTTAGGAAGTCCGGCCAAACTACGATGAGAGTGCTTAACTTATATAGGATGTGTTCTTGAGATGAATATGCGATGTTGTGTGCGCAGAAAGAAAGTGTGTATAAAAACTATACTAACTAAAAAGAGAGAGGAGAAGAGACGAGCTTACCTCAAGGCCGTCGGAACAGAGAGAGAGAGAGAGAGAGACAGACAGACAGACAGAGAGACAGAGAGACAGAGAGATTGAGATTTACCGCCACATTTTAAATATCGTAAAGATGAGAATCAGCTATTTGAATGGCAGTTCTGTGTGATGTCAAAAAAAGGGAACAAGGAATTTACCGTTTCTACAGAGATATAGGGGTTAGAAGTAGATCCTTTCCAAAGGGCAGATAACTCCGTACATGAATAATTTTCTTTAGCTGGAAAGGTGGGCACTACAAAACAAGGAAGAATGCTAAACTTCTCTCTGTTTCATTTTGTCTGATTTCTTCCTGAGGGGGGATGCAACATTATAGAAAAAAAGTATAAACAATAAAATTTTAGTTGAACCAAATATCTGTGCTAAATGTAACATTGATGGAGAACTTGGTGGGCTTTATCGTAGCATTTGGCTCCATTACGAATTCATTAGCCAGTCTCAGCCGAAAGTAATTTCTTACTTGTCAACGTCCGATTTTCGAATTTGAATGTTATTGAATTTCAAATGTTTTCTTCGTGGATTATTCTTTATTCAAAACAAACAATCATAATTGAATATGCAATAGTTTAATGTTTTATTTCGATGCAATAAATCATTGTTCATAAAATAGAACGTGTGGAAATTATTAAGGCTTAATTACTCTCCTTTGGAGTCATCCAACAGATTCGAAATGAGTTGAACTGATAGGTCTTCATGAGTAAATAAAATTATGCATTGAAATCAAAATGAATTATACTGGATGAAAATTCTTTATTGAAATAAAATTAATGGTGACTTTGACTGAATTTGAAAATGTAAAACGGGAATGCTATTATATGTCATATGACGGCAATGATAAAAATTCTCGACACCATTTATTTTGTGAATTGTTAATACCTAGAGTGGCAACACTGCTTTCTATGGACGATGCAACATTACAGAAAATGAACAAACAATAAAATTTTAAGTGATGCACTCATTTTCTGGATTAAATTTCCTTCAAAAATAAATCTTTCGTTTTCGTTCAGAAAATCACTAGCGAAGAGCTGATGTTGAGGGAGATAATTGATGAAATCGAAACTGCTAAGGTTTTTATTTGAATCATTCGACAAAATTGAGATCCACTCTACGGAATCCTTGAATCTTACAGTTTCATTTTTTTCATTCTTCTTCTTTTTGTTTTTCCATTTAGTATGATAATTGCATGAATAAAAAAGAAGAATTCATGAATGCAGAAATAATGAAAAAATTGTAATTTTTTTCTTTTTGACTAGTGGTCACTTGGCAAATTCACACTTCAGAAGGGCTAGCTCATAGTTCAGTCCACACAGATTAAAATGAACCAGTCTACAATTTTGAATTTTGAACCAAGTTCACAGTCGCGAAAATAACTCGTTCACATTCATTTCTTCCGTTTTCTTTATTGTTGTGTCAATGAACTGCATCGAGCTATTCGGTAATACTTTATAATAACCATCAATAATAAAAGGTGAATTGGTAGTTGATTAAACCTTAGTTATTTGTTGACTTTAATGGTTAATAATTTGTTCTAAACTATACGTTATTTGGGCGGCAATAATGAATTTGCAAGCATCATTAACATGTAGTAAATTGATAGTTAATTAACTTTATTGATAATGATGGATGTAACTTCATCCAGATAGTGTTTACAGATGGTCAAAACCGTAAAAAAAATTGATAATATCATTGGAGTCCAAGTGATATTAGAAGAAAAAATTGAAAAAAAAATCTAGGGTAAAAATTGATAGCGTACGCCTTATAGAACCATCTTTTTGAAAACAGATAGTGCAATAAGCTGTAGCAATTTAAACAAAAAAAACTCTAATGATTTGCATTTGAAGATTTTTCAAACTATTCATAAGCGAAACACATAAATTTCAGAGGAAAATCAAGTGTTTATTGGATTTTAATGAAATTTTTGGGACTTACGTGATGAAGGATAATTTATCCACAGGAGTTTCCTTTTGCAATTTTGTGAAAAGAAAAATTGAATTTTTATTCATGATTTTTGTTGAATAATGAGTTTCACACATATGAAGAGAAACTTTACTTTTTTTAAAAGCTGTGCTGGGAAATTGACACCAGAGCATTATTCAGAAATTCAAAAAAGAAAAGTCTATCTTCATCTTTGACTTTATTGGTTTTGAAATTCTATCAAACATCAGTTGCTTTTAATTTCTGATGTGCTGAGTCAAATATTTACCACCAAATTGCAAACTTCACATTACTTGTATTCGAAATGCTTCTGTCTACCAATTGTTCATCAGTCATTCCATAATTTTGTTCACTGAATATCAGTTAAAAAATTAATTTATTTCAACTTTTTAATATAAGACAAAATGAAGAAACTCACATTCACATTGTCAACAATAAAATGCTTTCTTTTAGTTCTATCATCATCATTAACATCAGCCTTTTAGCGTCCGTCTTCACCAAGATTCGACAGACTTCTTTTTCAGAGGCGTCATGGAGCCAGTACTTACTGAATTTGTCTAGCCCATCATGCTATTCTATTAGCCACAATTTCACAAATGATCTCTTGGGATCAATGCTATGAATGGTGATGTCCAGTGGTTGGTTGACATTCTTGCAACATTACTAGCCCATTGCCATTTGAATTTTCTAATGGTTTCTATGATATATGATATTTCGGATACCAGGCTTTCCTGTGATATGCTGTGCTGTTTTGTGATCTCTCCATGTGAGATTGAGCATGATTATCTTATACGCTCATTGCATGTTTGAGGGTCAATCCTTTGGTTAGGTTCCATGTCTCTGCTCCATAGGCGATTATCAGGAAGATACATTGGTTATATACTCTTCTTTTTAGGATTAGTGGGATTTTCTTGTTCTTGAAAGTCAAGCTTGCTTTCCTGAAAGCTGGCCAACCTGACGTAATCCTTTGCTTGATTTCTTCTTCTTTTGAGAATATCATGGCGGTTCATTATCCTTAGGAAATGTGGAGGTCTACTTTTTTTCTGCTCTGTGTTTTCTTTTTTGATAATTGTGTCCGTGTCCTCAACATGTTTGCTGACATTCATTTTGTTGAAGTTCGTGTGGAGATCAACTTTCTTGCTTTCTCCATTTAGCTCACCTAGCATTATCTGAAGATCATGAAAGTTCTTAGCAAAAAAAAACAACATGTTATCATCAGCAAATCTGAGGTTACTCAGGTATTTGGCCTCTATTCTGATTCCTTTGTGTTCTGAGTCTAGGTTTCGGAAGATCATCTCAAGGTAGGTTGTGTAGAGTTTGGGTGAGCTGGTATCACCTTGTCTCACTCTTTCTAGTTGAAAAGGTTCAGAGTCTTTATGTATCCTGATGAGACAACTGCTATGTCAGTAGATATATCGCAGTGCTCTGACAGTGTCTATGCTTGGCTGTTCTATGGTGTCAATGCCTTTGAGGATTTCTACTGAGTTAAAAGCCATTTTGAAGTCAACAAATGCTACAGTGGTGGTATTCTATATTCTGCTGCTTTCTCTTTTAGCTGGTTTACAGAGTGGAGATGGTTGATGGTTGAGTAGTTTTTTTTCTAAAGCCAGCTTGTTCCTGTGGTTGGTTTTCATTTGGTATTTTGGTGATACAGTTGTTGATCACTTTGGTAAAGAGTTTGTAGATGCTGTTGAGTAGGCTTATGGGCCTACAGTTGTTGAGGTCTTTCGGATTTCCTTTTTCATATAATGGCATTATGATTGTGGTGTTCTCATCTTCTGGGACTTGTAACTTGATAAGAATAGTTAGTTTTGTAGTGATGACCTTCCCATTTTTGAGTAGGTGGATGGTGATTTTTTGGGGATCAGTAGCCTTTCCTCTCTCTGTTTGTTGGCTTTCTTTACTCCTTGTTGAGTAACTTTTGGTAAAATCCTTGAATTGATTACTCTTGGCTTGTGTTGCTTGTTAATTTTTCTGTGTCCTTTATGAGGTGGAATAGAGGTTTTTGTAAACTCCCTGGGCATGTTCCACTATTCCGTCTCTATCCGTTATCAGGTCTCCATTTGTTTCGAGTACATTAGTTCTTTGATTCCTCCCTGTACTTTGAGATTTTCCAATAGTTTTAAAGCCTCTACCTTTTTTTGAGAATGCTGTCAACTACTGCCATGTATCTTCTTTCATCTTCTAGGTTTCTTCTAAGAGTTTACTAATAGATTGTGTGCTCTTTGGCTTTAACATATTGGCTACTTCAATTAAGGAATTTGTTACACTATTACTGAGATGCATTTACCATATATTGTATGCAACTTATATTAATTCATTTTCAACCCAGGCAACATGGACACACACTTGAATATCACAAACAAAAAGGAAATTAGAAATAAAACAGTAGATTTTCCGAAATAAATATAATCTATTATTGAGTTAGTCTGACATCTTTATCAAGCCCTTATGTGTTAGATCATGGAAGCATTAAATAAAATCAGAAATTCATCTTTACCTCCTTTGTTATAAAATAAGTTTTTGTCATCATCACTTTTACAATTCATCATGAATTGTAGAAATCTTGAAATTTGTCAATATTTTATTTTTAAAAATGGCGGACAAGTTCAGCAATTGACTTGCATAATTGAAAAAACTTAATGCCTTATCTTTGATAGTTAATTATTTGTTTTACCAATGATGTCTTTTTTATGACACATAATCTCTGTATCCTGTATTACAAAGTTTTCTTCTTTAAAGAAAATGGTGGTAATGTGAAATTTCATGTTGGAATGTTTCCACCATAGTAGAAAAAATAAGAATTACAAATAAGCCTGGCTGTTGCAGAGTCAAACACCACGACTACTTCGATTCCAACTGAAGATGATCACTGCAACATTTGTATTATATATGTATATAGTGAATAATGATTTATAACATCAATTTTGGTAGAAAAGTAAGACATATCAGTTTAGATTGGTAACCAATCACTTGGTTGTTAAAATCATGGCAGGGAAATGTTGATTTTCTATATTGGTCAAATTTACTGTGACTGGGCAGACAAACAGTAAAGAGTTTACAACCTTAAATTAGGTGATGATTGTTCTTGTTGTTCTGTATAGGGGGAAAAAATAAAGTCAACTCCAGCCTCTGACTTTGACAAAAAAATCTCTTCATTTATGGAATCTTTGAAGTTTATGATTTCACACATCATTTCTTTTGTTGAATAAATTAAAGAAATGCAAGGTTTGAAATTTTAGAATTAAACAGGCAGAATTCTTAAAGAATAAACATTGGAATGAGTTTCAATCAACCAGACTGATTCAAGATAAATCCCTTTTAGCACAAATAGGCAAAGTGGTACATAACTTTATTCATGTAGTGATTTTAGATAATTATGAATTAATCACAATGTGAAATGTGTATTCATTTCCCCTTTTCATTGAGTTCTATAATGTTTTCTACCCTGTTTAATAGCAATGAATCATCACAACTAGAGCTCTTCAATAAAACATCTGTGGAAAAAGAACCTCAACCTTTATTATTGTGACTAAGAGTAGTATACTAAGATTAAAACATAAAGTTAGATTCTTTTTATAGGCAGCCATCTGAGCAAATTGATTTGACAGCAGTACTTGTTCTATAAATTTGATATTTCATAGTAACTTCATTTTGACTATCACACAGCAAATATAATTGATAATCAGGATTTCTTGGTAAGAATTCCTTGAAATAAAAAATACAAGCAAGAATGCAAATTGTGAAGTTGATGAAATCAGAGAACATGAAATATATTTTAGAACAAAATTTTATTGAAACTTGAAATGTAAATTTGCAGTAGAAAAAAACAAAAATTTTAAAAACAGAAACTAATTTTGATTCAAAGAAAGAACAAAAACAGTGAAACAATAAAATATTTACATCTCAACTACTTTTTTACCTTCATCTAAATTTCTATTTACTTATTTTTTATAATGGTTCGAATTGATAGTTGTATTAAGACCACTAAAAATTGAGATGGAGGTAAAAATACTGATCAAATTTATTAAAAATTGTGTTTAATATCTCCATTCAAATGTTAGAGTTCACAGACTAAATTATTATTTTCTATGACAATATAAATATTGCTCAACCATGCATAAAACAAAAGATACAAGATTTTTAATGCTCAGATTTTACAATAAATTTTCAATTCATCATACCAGTTTAAGAGAGAGTTATAGGTAGGTATATCTGTAAGCTTGTGGTACCATTTAGCGATCTTATTTTTAAGTAGATCATGCAATTGTCAGCAAAAAAATACTACACAGTTGACATCAAATGACAAGTCATTGATGTAAATTAGGAAAAGTACTGGGCCCAGCTCAGTTCCTTGGGGAACATCCAATAAAATTTCCTTTGGATCAAGAAAAGTATCTTCCAATTTTACGCGTTGTATCCTACCCTTCAGGAAGTTTTCCAGTAATTTTAGAAATGAATTTTCAATTCCTTAGTTGTTACTCTTCAATAGGTGTATTGAGAGTGAGACAAAATTAAAAGCCTTACTAAAATCTGTCACAATACAATCTACTCTATAGTTGTTATTTAGTCTATAACATTAATTTATTGTGCGACTGTGGAGAATCTTGACCTAAATCTATGTTAGCATTGAGTGAGTATATTGTGTGCAAATAGATGATTCATAATGATGTATCGTATTATTTTTCAAGTAATTTGAAGCATACAGAAGTAGGGGAGACTGGTTGATAATTGTATGGATTAGTCTTATCCTTTTTCTTGTGGATAGGTATGATGTATAACATAATATGATGTTGCTGTCAATCCATTCTAACAATGCAGACAACAAGAAGTTCAATCGTCCAAAAACCCTTTGAATATTAATGACTCTTCTCAAAACTATAAATAAAAACTAGAATAGAATTATATTACATGAATCTAATGCAATGTACAATAATTTTAAGTTGATTGTTCGTTGTTTTAAAAATCTTCTTTTATACTTTTTGTTTGGTAATATTTGTTTATATTTTTTCCAAAAAGACAAATAAAATGGTTTAAGATTTGTTTTTAACCTAACAGGCTTAAAGTTTGAAAAAACATATTAATTAAAAGCACATAAGATTACCTTGGAAATTTTTTTCTTCAAATTAAAAAAAATTCTGAAGTATTTTCAAAAGTATCAATTAATTTATAGCTGGTATTAATATTGGTAAACTTGGACTAGATTGGGCATTGATTTTGTATTAAAAAGAACAAACTCCTCTGAAAGAAGTTTCCACTTTCAATTTTAATTTTTTAACAAAATGCGAAATAAGAACAAATGAATAGGTTAACAACAGTGATAAGTTTCAACTTAGGAGTGGATTGAAATAAATGAGGACTGGAGTTTCTACCGACATGGATTTGTTGGTGGGATCTACCTGGATAAGGATGTAGATAAAGGAAGAATGAAAATGAACGTCACTAATTAAATGCGAGATAGAGTTTGTAGAATGTTCGTCAGTTTGGTCATCCTAGTTGTAGCCACTATGAAGTTATCTTTGGAGGTCCGACCTAACTATGGTGAGCATGATTAACTTAGGATGCGCTCTTCAAGATGAAGGAGGGCGGATTACTTTTTAGACGTGATGATGCCTGTGTAAAAAGTAAGTGTGTGTTAAAACTATATCTATATATATATCCTAACTAAAGTGTGAGGGAGAAGAGAGCAAGCTTACCACGAGGCCATCAAAACACTGAGAAAAAGAGAAAGAGTTTATCGCCACAGTTTAAATACCGTAAAGATAACAATCAATTATCTTATTGGTATTTCTGTATGACGTCAGAGAGGAAGCAACAAGGAATTTACCATTACTACTGAGATGTAGGGGATAGCAAGTAGATCCCTGCCAAGGACAGATAACTCCACATATGTATGATTTTCTTTTATTGGAAAAAGTGGGCACTACACTAGCATATATATGGCACTAAGGGTAGTGAAATTTAGTTTAATGTAATGATTATAGGATTTAGGTATTTAAGGATTGATACATAGCTGGTATTAATATTGTTGAACTTGGTTGGTGGTGAATTTTCCGTAATCTTCGGCTATGAATTGTTCAGTGATAAATTATCGGGGGTGATTTGTATACGGTGGTGATTTTATCGTAACTCAGCATTTTCCTGTGTATTTGTACAGTTTGAGTTACGTCCCTTCTATTTCACCAAATGAACATCCGTAGTCGAAATGGATAATGACGAAATGTCTTCGTTCACAATACTTAGGATTACCCATCAATACAATTTCTACCACCAAAGAAAGAAGGAGAAACAATGAAATTTTAAATGAATTGAATATTTTCGGAGTTGGAATGTAATGGTAGAGAGTCTCGAATGCTTTATAGTAGCATTTAGATCTCTGACGAATTCATAAGCCGGACTTGGTCGAGAGAAGTGCCTTACTTGTCAACGTCCCATTTGCGAATTGGAATGTTATCATGATAGTTTTATCCGTGGATTATTTTCATTCAAAACAAATTATAATGGTAATTTGAAGCCGGCATTCGTTAAATTGACAAAATCGTTATGAAAACATTTTCCGATGCTGAATTAATTGATCTAAATGAATCTGACTATGATTTCTTGGAAGCTTCTTCCATTTTTGATGGAAAAAAAACAACTTTTTACGGGTGAGCGAGTGAATTGGTTCTGAAATTGGTGATCAATTTTCGATATACGCATCATGTAAAATCAAACACTGACTTGGAGGCCCACTTTGCGACACCCACTGTTCAGTCTTTCAATACAAATATCATCTAAACTGGACCTTAGCTTTCTGAACGCTATTTTTTTTCTAAGTTTAACAGTTTGAGTTGGTGTTTTGGGGCACATTTTTACTTCTGGAGCTCTGTTAGCTACATGTCACCTAGAATGCAGTCGCGAACGTCATTTTAACTTGAGAAATGCGTTTTAAGTTGTATAACTGAAAATGCATTTCTCAAAGGGCCGAATGTGCACATTCCCCACTCGGGAAGTTGGATTCGCGCGTGTGGTCGCCCGGGCGCCTACAAAGAGACTTAGAAATGCGTATTTCATTTGCATGCCTAAAATTGAAAATTGCTGTGACGAAATTAACTTTGCAATAGTGGAATTTTCAGTTTTCCTTTCGTAATTGTATAATTAAAAAAAACAAAAACAAATAAAAAAAAACACTAGCCCTAACGTACAACTAACCATAAAAAAAGGTAGCCATGTGTGCAGTCGGACAATTAGAGTCCAGTTTAGATGATATTAGAATTGAAAACTGAACTTCAGGTATTACAATGTAGCCCACTAAATCAGTATTCAGTTTTAGATCATGCTACTATGAAAAACCATCACCCCTTTTGTGCCCACTCCACTCACTTAGCGCTGAAAATTTTATTTTCTCAAGAACGAAAACGATATCCAAGAAAGTAAGGTCATATTCTGTTAGATCAGTTCATTCTGCATTGGGAAAAAGGGTTTTTATAAGGATTACATCAATTTAAATGTAATGAAGCTTGCCCCCATTCAATACAAAATAGTCCAACATTTCATCTTAATACAATAGATAAATATTTTTTCAAAATATAAATGTTCGGAAATGATTAACTACCTTATTAATACCCTACTGACTCCTACAGATTTGAAATAATAAGTTGTTAAAATTATGTTGTGATATCAAAATGAATTATAATAATAAAAATCATTTAGTGAATCAAAATTACTAGTGACTTTTTATTTTTTTCAATGAGAATGTTGTCACGTGGCAATGGATAAAATTCTTAACAGCATTTATTTTTGCAAATTGAAAATATCTATAGTGGCATTTTGCTTCCTTTGGGCAATGCAATATTAGAGAAAAGGTAAATAACACCAGTCAGGGAGAAATTACGTTGAGTAGGGAATTGATTAGAGACTAAACATATTTGATATCGCTAAAAAGTACATTCTATGTCGAATATGAAAATCCTCCCGCATGGAATTTTTTGTGGAAAAATTCTGTGCGTTTGAATCTGACAGGGCTCAAGATTAAAATTCACTGTTCCTGACTACATTTTAGCTAATGGGAGTTGGACAAAATTAAAATTTGACACAAACACTCTGGGATATACATAAACATACCTTTCGATTACAAACATTTGAACAGATCTCTTAATTAACCGTATTCAGCAATGTTGACCAACATTCCAACCTGTTAGTGGGATAGGTTAGATTCCTTTGTATTTGCTGAGTTAATTCCATTGTATTAGCTGTGCTTTTGTTGTTTTTCTTGATCATTTTCAGAAAATACTTTTGTTATTTTTTTCCTTTATTTAACTCTAGTCATTTTAATTGTAGGTTGATCTTTTTTGATGATTACAATCTTATTCATATGTTTGCGATTTGAAATTCTATATTTGATATCTTGCGTTACGTTTTGTATTTTTTTCTCTCAGTCATATATAATACCCAACAAAAATACAAATGCTAATTCATACTATTCGACATTATGGATAAAAGAAGAAACAGAAATTCATTTTACTAAATCAAATACCAACATCAATGAGAGGATAAAAATAATACACTACCACCACAGAAAAACAAGCTGAACACAATTAAGTCAAACATGGTTTGGAAAGTGTAATCCAAATGGTCTGATGTCACCATAGAATCATACGACTCAACTGGAATATCGGAGCTTAAAGGATTGTATATATCATACCCCAGAGTAACATTACTAATAAAGAAAACGTACAAATATACAGAGATAACGGTCTAACCATATTTTAGATAAATTAAATCAACAAACAACTGATAAAATTAGGGAAAAATTCAATAAAATGTTGTCAGAAATTGACTTTTAAAATAGAAATTAAGACCTAATCAAAAGAAGTAAAGTCTTCAGATAGTAAATCCAAGTCATAACAATACAACTTACACACATTTGAAAAGAAATGTCCGAACAATTCACAGCCATGCTTGTTCAAACTATGCATCTAATAGTATGGATAAATATTAACACCCATAGCAAACATATTCACAGATAATTCAAAAATAAACAAAATAAAAGTATACAAAAATGCATTGAAACTAAACAAATCAAACCGACAATTAGAATACCAATCCCAGAAAAATACAAAAAACAAACGAAACAGAAAAAATACAGTTTAACCCTCTATTCAATTTGAACGTAAAAACATCAATCGGTATAACATTCCTAAACCTGATAACCGAACATTTTTCAAAAGAAAACATTGTACAAAATCTTTAACAAAAATACCCATAAATAAGCTATTCATACATGCATAAAATTATCAAAATAATTCTAAAAAAATACAATGATGAAATGATCATTAGGGAAACAAAAAATAAATCGCAACTGCAGGAACACCGATGAATTCCCAACAAAACAAATGCACCCAAAACAACGTTATTTACAAAGCAACTCCACAGAAAAACCAAACTACAAATTTCATATTGGAGCCTTAAACACTAATTTCAAAGTTCAGGTTCAGTAACCTCAAAACATCATTTGAAAATGAAGGATATCCAAACAACTCAGCATTGTCTAAATACACACTGAATAAAAAAAAATGATATACCCATGATAAAATGGGAATCTTAAAAATCAGTTATAACTTGTGAAAACAACAACAAAAATGTTTTGATGTCTAAGAGAAAAAGTACACATGCTTTACATAAAAGAATTTACTCAAGAAAAATCAACACGAAAAGAAAAAAAAAACTGATAGGAAATTGTTGACCAAGAAAGGAATTCATACTTGAAAACTGCGACAAAAAACAATGAAGATTGTAATGACTAAATTGACATTTCTAATCAAAATACTAAAATATTATTAAAAACAGCAAATTAGAAATAAAGAATGAAAAAAACTTAGGTAAAATAAATTTTAAAAAATACGGTAAAATAACAATATCACTCAAGACTAAGAAAACCAGGATAAATTCAATCATGAACAACTTTACATGGGATCGAAAAAATTGACACAAAACACCAAATATAAAATTTCATATCCATTTTAGGCAGTGAATATCACAAAAAAGATTGTGACAAAATTCAAAATGGCTGGAGTTAAATAAACAAAATGATAATAAAAAATAACAAAAATTAAGTAGATATGCAGTTGGATAATTGCATACATCAAGCGTTGCCCAGCTAGTTTATAAAATATTGACTGACAGATCCCTCGCTGGAGCTTTTGATGCTGTATGTACTCGCCTGTGCGAAAAACACCCTACATAAACCCATGACATTTTCTGTGTATATTACTGGGGCCCCGGGGCAGGTTTTTAGCAAGTTAGTCTTTGAAAATAACCGCCCAAACTGTAGTCTATCGACTTGCAACGGACACTTTTCTAATAGAATTGATTAGCCCTATACCGATACCCAAGCTCTACCTTGTTTCACTCGTTCGCTTGGCTTGATAGAATATTTGAAAAAAAAAATAGATAAATAAATGAAATAGAATAAGCGACAAAAATTGCCAATGCAAGGGAAACAACTGAAATATGATTAAGCAAACAAAAAGTGTAAGTAAAAACACTACGCTACGACGCTACGTTGGAGTGGCTACCTTATTGGTTGCAGGTTCGATTCCTACAACAGCCCTTTCTTTTATTAATTTATTTGTATTTTTGGTTAAAAACTTTTGTCTAATTTTGCCTTTTAACATTTATAGGAAAATTGATGAAAACGTGTTTCCTGTTGCAATGGAAATCATTGCACCGATGTGAACAAAACGTTTTAATTCTTACTCTCTTTTTATTTTTTAATATTATTGTGCTCTAAAAGTACGAGTAATGAGTAACATTTTTCTCGCTCTTTTCTTTTCTGTTTTGTGGGTAGAATGCCCAATTTCTGTGTGATTATTAATTTATTGTAGTATATCTTTCTTTTAAATGGAAAATTCCCTCTGTTGGCGGAAATGAGATCGCATTTATGTACGTAGGATTAATTATTTTTTTTGTCCTTTTTCTGTAATGTTTTCCATTTGTTGCTTTGATTTATTCGTTTCCTCTTTTATATCTCTATTTGAGATTGAGTGTTTCTCATTTTTTCTATTTTTACCTCTAGTGTTGTTCTGGGTTTATTTGAAAATATTTTTTTTCTGTAGAAAGGATGAGTCTATTATCTTGTAAAAATAATGAATGTTTGTTTGATTTGAAGTTCTGGAAAATTTTGTAGCTTTTCCCTTGTATCATTTTTGCAAAGTTATCTTGCATGTTGTTTGTAGTATGTCTGTTTTTGCAAAAATAGATTTTAGTTGCTTTTTAGTTTTTATCGTTGCATCTCTTCTAACACTGGGACTTTTGTCTTAGAAATGCAAGCAGTTCTTTTTTTTTTATTCTATGGAAGTGAGGGTTGATTAGAAAAATCTGAAAGTGAAATATAAAATTGATAAATCAGATTAAGGGCCTGCAAGGTTGAAGGATCCTTTACAAAGCCAGGTTAAGGACTTGTTTGTAAAATTAGGACTGTTACCTCGCGGTTTTCGAGATAGCCCAGACTTGGTCAGGGAACCGATGAAATTTAAACAGGAAAGCAAATAATATTGAATTCAGGAGGAAATTACTAAAAGGGTCCGAATGGCGATGCCTGGAAAGAATACATACGTATGATTAATCACATTTTCAAGTGAGACTTATGAATCCTAAGTTTGGAGAAATTATTCGGAGAGGGATTGATCATTTCAGCTTTGGGGCAAGTAAAATTGATTGCCAGAGGGAATAGACCCTGCCTATTGCCTTCGCATATTTCAAAGGGAAATTTATGGATTTCCAAATTTGGTGGAGGCGGAAGGGGAAATTAAGTCAGCACAATTTCAAATTTATCAGATGATAGGGGCAAATCAATCATAGACCTTTCAGCCATGAGCCCCACACACAAATGGAGCCAATTATCGTATAAGTCAGCCATTTTTTAGAGACAGAAGAGAAGCCAACGAGACACAGCAGAGAAATCCACGTTCGTTGTCAACATGAAGAATCCTGACCCCGAACAACTTATAGTTCCGACTCAAGAACTTTGTTGAAGCTAATAGATATACCAAGAAAAATCAAGTAGATAAACTGAAAGACAGACTGATAGTCATTCCATAGTGTCCTCATCCGCATCCGTGTATACTCTGACCAGTCACCTTATATAGATACTGATATAAACTTGTTGCATATTATACACCCAGTTAATTGTTCCTCTTCAACTTGTGATACCTCTGGTGGATTTTGTTTTGATGAACTTCGTAGAAGTGGATTTGTCTAATTTTTTCACGACTGGAGAAAAGAATTTCTTCCTTTGAGGGAATTTCTCTTGTTAAATGAATCGTCTGTATCGAAGATAAAGGCCACCCTTCGGATGTTAAGTGTTGATATGACTGTTAAGTATACTTAGCGTACCAGGAGTTGTTTTTTATGTTTCCATGCGTGTTTCTTCACCGTGAAAGGTTACCAGTTTATGGCGGCGGCCTCATTTATAGGAATGAGAGGTCGCTACGATATTGTAAAGGATTAGAGATATATTCCGTTAGCTTACCTCTGTGGAGGAGAAAAAAAACGCTCTCTGTCGTACGGATATGTTAAACGGTAGCAATAATTTATGGTCGATTGAAGGAAATTATTTTTCTAATAACTGATTCCGTTTTAAGAAGTCTGCAAAAGATGGGAGCTTTGTTGTCATTTAGTCGTCTGAGTCGAAGCGGAGGTGTCTGAACTGCTTTTGAATCGACAAGGTTTGGAGCGTACCAAGGAATGGTTACGGATACTGAATTCAGTGTGTGTGCCAAACTGCCAATTTGGGTGTTCAAGTTGGGGGTTATTCTCTGATGCTGGTAGACACTCGACAGACTGACGGTCAAAGACAAAGTACACGGAGTTTTATCTATACGTGTCCCCCGAAGTAAGGAGAATTAGGAGAAATCATATTGACTATCGGGTAGTAAAAAGCATTACCATTTCATTCGTGAGAGAAGTATATACGCGTTTGGAGCACATGGTGAGGACACGGTTGAGTGGCTGTACGTAAGTGAGATGCCCCAACATCAGCAAAATGATACCGATTTTAGGGAGAAGAGCGTAGCCAGCTAGAGATGCCGGCATTATTAACTTTCAAAAAAAGATTTTTTAGAAATAGAAAAATTTGACTCGAGGTCAGAATACGGGTTTGGGGATTTGGGGATGTTCTCCCCTTTCCTATCTTTATCTTATAAAATGATGCTGACCCAATCTCACTTGAATGTTTCATTCACCAGAACAACCCATTTTTTCTGATTACTTCCATACTACGTTCACCATAATTCCGGACTTTCTGTATGATAATCCTATCTAATCCCATATTTACGATTTTTGTAGGGAGGAGAGGATAAAAATATGATAAATATCTACAATTATAATAAAACCCCTGATGTTTGATATATATTTATAAAAGGGTTAGTGTGTGACCTCCAACAAGAGCCTAATATGACAGAACAGTAACTTAACCGGGCGAAAAATGGATGCGGGCGAAAAAAAAAATGAAATTAAGATTTCAAAAATTCCTGCATTCTCCAGAGAACTCTACATTCTGTCATCTATGGGGAAGGGATGGGTCACAAAACGAAAAAGGGGGTGACAAATGCTCATTTTCTCCATTGCTAAGAAACAGTTGGCAACTCAAAACAGGGACAAATCTATTCTACCCTATCCTGGGCTGAGCTGGCAAGTCTCTTCCAGTTCCTAAAATTCTTTGTTACCTAACCAGTGACTTCAAGATGCCACTCTAGTTTAGCAGCTCTCATTCTGCACAGCCTAGCAACTCTCACCATCCTTTCGTTGAATTTTAACCAAGAGAGCCTTTCCCTCTCGACTCTGATCTTGAACTTAAGCTAATGCTTAAAGTATGAGACCAGTTGTACGGGAGTGAAATATTCACCTTCGTGGAATCCCTTCTGGCGTGTCGTCCAAATCACTACTCTCATAATGCCAAGTAAGCACATGAGCACTTGATGTGTCTCCTTATCCAACGGCAGAAACATATTGCTACACACAGCACTGGCATCAAGGGAAAAGAACGGTGTCCCGAAGATGCAAACCATGTAGAAGGGCTTCGACATAATTCCATTCATCTCCAACACCGAGCTGGGGAACGCATACAAGAAGCGAAAATCCTGGCAGGAGCTAGCCGTGGATAAGAAGAACTAGAGAGAGCGTTGTTCAACCCTATCGAAGGCTTTGGACTGATCTAATTTGATCAGTGCAGCTCCTTTGTCGACTTTCTCAATGATCGTACACACCATGTACAGGTTATCTTGGAAAAAAATCATTCCTAAAAAAAAAAAAAAAGTTCGAGTCCTCCAACTCCAGAAACTCCAGTTAGCCGATTGGGAGTAGGTCGAATTTATTTCTTAGGGCGGTTTTTACTAATCTTTTCTCATTTCAAACTTTTTCAGCACCAAGCTTTTCTCCGGGCCAAGCTAAAAAAATCTGATAAATTGACTTGAATTCAACTAAAACTATATAGGTTTGGGAGAAGTTTTACGATTTTTCGGGTGCTACCTTTTATGCCACCCACTTTCGCCCCCCCCCCGCCAGCGAACCCCTGGCGAAAAAAATGATACATTTGATAGGAAAAACGCAAGGTGTTACTGTTTTTATATCTCGTAAATCATCACCGTCAGCACTGCTTTAGTTTTTCAGCAATGCTATTATTGCTACCGAAGAAGCGCCGAATTCTTTGTGATCGAACTGACACCATGAATAAAGTTTCTGGTTGTAGAGAAAAAGAACAAGCAAATTTAATCTTTTTTCCTCCTTTTAAGGCTTTGAAACTATGGACATTAGCTTTTGGTGGGAGACTAACGAAAGTACCTGAACTAATATTTTAAAGAATTATTTCAGCCAAAATCGTAGATTCTTTCAAATAAATATGACATATTCCATATTCGCGCGATTTTACATCATTTCATTTTCAACTGCCTCATCATTCCAAAACTGATTTTAAGTCATATTTTCAACTCTTTTCATGAATTATGATCTTGATTTGATGTTTTGAAATGAATATTCATCTTTCCTCTCATTTTATCAACAAAGTGCAAATAGATGTTGTAAGCTGCGGATATTTTTATCTTAAGGGACCAAATTATGTTGAACACCGCTTCATTATTTCCTTTGTTGTCGCCAACACAATCAGTCGAAATACTTTATCCAAGAATTCTGATTCATCTTTGCACCTGAAACATTTTTTACATAATTCAGGTGAGAATTTAAAAAAAAAATTTTTTAATCTTCATTTCTGAATCATGAATTATTAACATTATCCCTTGTTTTTTATGCTAATGTGGATGCAAATGAATTTGCTCTACCAAGTGGTGGTCCAATTTACAATTAAAAACAGGACGCTCACTATGTTCCTTTCTTTCCCTGGTTTGTCGTATTATGAAAATGTTTTTCATTCCAAATCAATTAGGGTAAATGTTTTCCTACAAAAGTACATTTAAACCGAATCTTGACATTTGTCAGTATTTTTTTTTTCTTTCTCTTCATAAAATTTTTAGGCTGATTTTTTTTCCGCTCTGATCTTCATTTCTTTCGTCTTCCATTCGGAATTGTAAGTCGAATATCTGCTGTCAGAAACGACGGACACGAATGAAGGCCCAGTTTGGCGTTAACTCTTTCAAAATTGAAGCGATTTTACTCTAAAATAATGGTGTGATTTGGAGTGTACGTAACATGGTAAGTCGAAACATCATTTTATTCAAGTCACTCGCTTCCACTTCGGAAGTTACTTCTTCTCAAACTACAGAGGAAAAATATATTTTACTTCAAAAACATTATTGGTTTGTACTTTACCGAACCGAATCTTAACTAGCCAACTTTTGTTTAAATTTTCTTCCTCTCTTTTATATTTGAATATTTTGATCGGTGTTACCTCAATGATAGTCCCTCAAATGAAAGCTATCAGTGAATGCTACCATTCGTATGAACGGCATTGGAGCAAAATATTTTGTGACAATATTTATTTCCTATTGAAAAAATATGTTCAAGTCGTAAAAAAAAAAAAAAAAATACTCCCCCAAAGATACTAAAACTTGACTGTTTTTTTCTTTCTTTCTTTCTTTTTTTTTTTCTAATTTCATGTTAGTTATAAATAAATGATTATTTCAAAAGTTCTAATGCTTGATGCAACATTTTAAATATCTTCAATTATCTGATTAAGGAGAATAGATACCTGTATCTGTAAATGAATCACAGTAGCATGAACACTTACATAAAAAGATAGATCTTTTTATCAATGATTATCTTTAAAAAAGACCAGAATATGATTTGGGCACTTTGGTTATAAATAACTGTAGAGACCCCAAAAAGTACTTTTCTGAAGAAAAACACATTTTCAGATGGTGCCTAGTGATGTCATAATGCAAATTTTCAAGCTTATTGCCCCCAAAATGTGACCAGTACCACAGATTCAAAGGGAGAGGAATTTATTGCCCATTTTGCCAGTTAGTCTGGCAGGCTATTTGTGGGGTTACATTGATTCAATAATTTTCATGACTCTATTCACAAATATAAATGCTAGCAACGATGACTGACAAGGATTCCTGTTAACAAATGAAGTCCACTTCTTGAATGAGACACCAACTGAACATAGCACACTCATGCAAATATGCTTGGTGCATGGAGTTTGCCTCAAACTAATGAAAGAAACCTGCCACCAACTCAATACTTTAAGGACCTGAGTTCAAAACCAGCGTTAGATAGTGAATAAGCTATAATAGTGATCATGTTTTTTGATATATTCTCAAAGATAATTCTTGGAAAAAGATAATTTCTGTTAACTTAACTAAAAAGATTTTGCTACTTGTTGTTGAATATGGCTTCATTAACAACAATTCTGGGCTTCTTTTGTCTGCTTATCAGCCTGAGCAATGTTGTGTATTCTGCTTGTTCTATCATAAAAAGACAAGTATAATTTTCTTGTGAAATATATACTCCTTTTTAGATGCTCTTATCAAGAGGCATGACATATGAATAGTTATCATATATTCCAGTGGATAAGAAGACGCTTGAAACATTCTAAAAACACTACCCCAAAATGAGGTCATCTTATAAGCCAGATACAAAAACCTTGACCTTATAATTCTATTCAAAATCATGATGTATGAAAAAAAAATAGAAAAATATCCTTCAATCAGCAATCTATTCCTGGATCCAACCCAAAATATAATATCTTGAATACATATTTTACCATTCCATAAAATTTTATTGTAATTCATTGTGAACCTTTTGAGATTTAGTAGAAACAAATTGGAGTTGATGTAGAAATGTATTGAAAAAAAAACCACAAAAATATCTCTCTATCAAAATCCATATCCTGGATCCAACTTAACTTCTTCTGTACCACACTGCCAACCTTTCAATATAATTAGATTGATATTCATTGAGAACTTCTGAAGATATTATCAGAAACATAGGAAGAAAAAAACCTAGAAAATATCTCCCAATAAAAAATGAATCCCTTGATCTACTGACGAATTTGGTCATGTCTTTCTTATCTTGTTTCTCACTGTTCCACAAAATTTCAGTGAGAACTTTTGGAGATATCCTATGGATAGACAGAAATGAATACAGCAGTGTATTCTTGTGTTGTTTTTTTTTTTTTTTTTTTTTTCCCATGCATTGTGATTTTGAAACCCTGTTTATGACCTTCTGTAATTTTTTCCCCATGAAAAAAAATTATAATCCCATTTTTTTTTTTTTTTTTTTTTTTTTCAGTTCATAACAGAAGATTTACAAAAATGTATAGTCTCTAACTTGAGCAAAAAAATTCTCATGGGTAGCTCAAATTGAACAATAAGCCCTATACTTTTTTTAACATATGCTAACAATATCAACAATAAAGATGAATACTTCATTTGAAATCATCTCTTATTAAACAAGACTTGATAAACTTTCCTGCTGATTAGGCCTCATGATACAGAACATAGAAATATTCCAAAAGTTTTCATCCATTTGAATAGGCAAAATGTTGATGTATATAAGAGAAAAATAATAAATGAATCCTCTGTTTCTTCTGTAAACTTGAGACCGGCAAAGTAACTGCAATGAAAAATCAATGGCTGAGAAAACTAAAATTGCTCAGCTTGTTTTTTCTTGATAAAAAGAAAAGTGCATTTTTTTGTACCACATTCTGTAGTCTACAGACAGACTACTTGCAACTACATGAGACTGTATGTCAATCGCAGTTTATTTAAACTGAGGAAAGTCCACATGGTCTCATGCGAGGCTTGCTCTCTTCTGAGAGGCAATATTCTTTGCTGCAGAGAAGATTTGCTCTGATGGATGTTGCAGGAATGTACAGGAGAGATCTTGCCAGCTTTGACAGTAAGAGTAAATGCCTCTGCATTTTCTGAGAGGGTCTTTTTAGATATTGCTGGCTCTACTAAGTACATCTGAACTTCACTCCTCACTATTTGGATCTTTTTGTCACTCAGACTGAGTCAGTTTAAAGGAAGTTATCCTGTGCTGCTTTTTCCCCTAGATCACTGACCACCTTCTGCTGTTGCGAGAGTTGCAGCTATGTATCCTGGTCCCCTTTTGCTTTTTTGATAGCAGGGACTTCATCTGTCATATGTGCCATCTTCAACTGCCATAAACTGCTGTTTTAGGGATCTTGGGTAAATGGCAGGTGCAAGCACCTATTAATCTAGCTTCAAGTCCAAGTAGTCTTAGCCCATTGGGGTTACCTTTGGATTGGACACAGTGACTAGCCAGTGCTGTTCCATGTAGTATGTAATGTTTTATCCTCTACTGATATCCTAGATCACTTTGTGCTGTGCTGTGTTTATTTGTTGCTATTCCACCTTCAGTTTTGTATTGGTCAGCTCATTTTCTTGAAGTGTTCCATCGAGTTTCTTGCAGCACATACAGCTCGGCTAATGCTGGGCTCTTTGAGGGTACTGTTTACTATAGACTAATGTATGTGCTCAGTGTAGCAGACCAAGGCCCAACCATGTTGTTCTTTCAGTATTCGCATTGCTGCCACCATACTGATACTGCTGTCATAAATACTGCTTTTATTTTGGTAGGCAAGTAGTCAAATTTTCTATCACTTCCTCCGTTCATGTACTGATGTTTGCAGCAGTATGCCTCTCCTCCATGCTGAACATTATATCAGCCGATATTCAACAGTTTAATTATGTTGACATCGGCCAATAATCAACACTATTGTAAAAACATATCTGAAATTTGCAGAGAATTGTTCTCAGTTTTTTTCTTGTTTTATTTAAAAGGAAAAACACCAAACTATTGTCTATAAAAAAGAAAAACATTTCCATCAAATGTAAAATTTGGTCATATTTAAGCCAATCGTTACATTTATCAGCAAAAAATACATCTTACTTTTTTTCTATTAAAAAAATTTGAAAAAATTGTATTTTTCAAAAAATACCAATGAGGTTTAATTCTTTATGTATTGTTCCATCATTACTCTACCAAATTGTCTGGAAACATGGCGACTTTTTGGCAGAGGAATGTATCTGTTTCAGCACCTTCATTGTATATCTCATCACTTTGACTGGAAAGTCACATGGGTATATGCAAAGCTACAATTTGATCAAATTATCAGTGATTGAACTTAAATTGGTTTTCGCGAAGTGTTATCAATTTGTATTCTTAATCACAGATTGAGATGTTCAAAACTCATCGCTATGACTCGAATCGCTACTGAAAAGTTTAGTCTTATGACCATAATACACAAAAAGATAGTCATAATTTAATTGAAATTATATTCAAAATGTTGGTATCTATATCAGAACTTTACAAAAAGGTGGTTAAGAAAGTTGATTATTCAAAAATGAATGGAAAAAAATCTTTTCAGGAAATAATTTTTGGTACTCAAATATTTTATTTATCACCTATGTATAATCGTTGTGATGGACAGACATTTCATTTACAGACTAGATATGGTTTCTGCAAGTTTGATATAGTAAAATTTCTAAATATGAAATCTATAAACATACAAGACTATGGTTACTTGTATCTATAAATTAGTCTTGATTCTATGTTACGTATGGCTTTCCCTAATGAAAACCCACTACTGAAGTTTGATACAACAAATTCATTTTGATTTTTTTTTTTTTTTTTTGTATCAATATCGCATGATATTTCATTCAAAACTGTGGGTGGTTTATTTCTCAAAATTGATCATGGAACCAAACCCAAGGGTTCTGCAGAACCCAATTAAAGAAACCCTGCGCTGGAGCATTTTCTCTGCCCAAGTCAGTGTTTTATGGGTGAGGAGGGAGAAACCTATGCTGTCTTTACAAATGAGTGGATTCTCCTTTTTGTATTAGTAACGTTTGATACAAATCATTTATACACTTGACCATCTTCACACCCAAGTCAATGAATTGTGGTGAAAACTCACAGCTTTTACTCTTTTTGTTTCTGATGAATCTTTTTCTTGGAAATCTTCCCATGTGTTGTTGATGGCTTCACTATAAAGAAAATGAAAATTTCGAATAAAGTATGTTGAATCATCATAACCACACGAATGGCCTGACCGACCAGCCAAATGAGCTACAGATTCATCTCCCTTTAAGTCTCTCAGTGCTCCTGTCTTTGGGGCTACAACCATCACAATTTGCATGAGTATACCACTTGGCAGGACTTTTTTTTCTATTTTTTCAAAAAAGTACTTTTTTGTGGGGGGGTCTCTATTTTGGATTGACAATTCCCAAATCTTTTGCTGGTATTTTAGATAAAAGATTTTTTTAGATTTTTTTTCATTATCTTCAGTATGATTTTTGGTACTTTATTCAGATTGTCAAGTATATGCACAGGCTACAATGAATCATTTATGTGAGGTATGGATATTTTGTACATTTTCAGGTTTTTAAGTATAACACATTTGCTTTCAGCATCATCATTCTCATTATTATTCTTATTAAATGATTTTATTAATTGTGGCTACTTTTTTTGTTATGTTGTGATGAAGACAACTGAAAATTGAGATGGAGGTAAAAGCATACCAAGTCCATTATTTTTACTTCCGTGCTGACCTTGTTGACTTGTTTATTTATAAAATCACTCCCCAGTCAATGGTGTTCTCAGGTTAATCATGTCAATAATCAGTCTACTGATTGAATTATCTAAGCATAGTATGTGGGATGATTCATATAGCCATCTTATTTGTCAATGCTTTATCCTATCTTTTATTTAGACCTCATTATTTAGTACACTCACACTGTACTCCTATACGTGGTCAGCCAGACAAGATTTTAAAGTCTCTCCATGTGTTATAGTGTGACTTGAATCTTATTTTCAAGGGACAACTAATTTCACCCTTGGAGTATGCATCACAACTGCATAGAATAATGTATAGGCAGTTCTCAGTCAAGTTTATTGTTTTTGGGGATGTGTTTGTTTTGGAGTTTGTTTTGTTTTTTTGTTTTTTTTTCAAATTTTGGTAAGGCATTTGCAACATGTACAAAACTTAATGGCAGGTTATAAGGTTGGCACAGAGTTCAAGAGACGATACCAGTGGTCAATAGGAGACAGTTCCAAAAATAGAAAGATACAAAAAACAGATCTGACAGGTTCAACATCCCAGAACAAAACTGATTCTCAAAGAAGGCTGGTGGATATAAAGTGGAAATGGCATGAAAAATAAACAACAAAGACAATCAGAATAGTTTTACTAAACCACACATAATAATAAAACACTCCATCTAATAAAATTCAGATGAAAATGAATACCTAAATTATCAAATTTGATGTATGCTTGTCTTGGGAACAGTACTTTGAGAGTGAACATGAAATATATAATATACTGCAGTTTCTTAAAATACAAACTGAGTTGTGATAATTTTACAATTGTGGAAAATCCATAGATCTACTCTTTACATTAATAACATCTCTTTTTCATTCACAGATATCAATTGCAGTGGAGACCCAGTGAACCTCTCCAATGGCAGTACATAAATATTGAATGAAGAAACTACAATTGTTTATTGAATATGAGAATCAGGAATGAAACCATATTCTGATAAAATGTATTGATCTGTAGTTCAGAGTGTTCATAAGAAATTATTCTTAAAAGAAAAAAAAAACACTGAAAATAAAGTATATTCCCTTGTAGTTTTGATTCCATAAGGATTCTTCTTTTAAAAACATATGCAAATACTTATTATTGTTTAGATCTCTATTTTCACACGCAGTCCTACATTAGAGAGTAATATTGAAATTGGTGAATGAGCTGATGTTCTGAGAAGGTTCAAATTTAAAAATGTCAATGCAGATGCACACTGGAGAAAAACCTTACAGATGTGAGGTATGTGGCTCGACATTTTCATACAAGTCAAAATTAAAAGAACACTTGCGAATACACACTGGCGAGAAACCATATTCTTGTGAGGTGTGTGGATCAGCATTTTCAAATAATTCGGCTTTTAAAAGACACATGAGAACACATACTGGAGAGAAACCTTATTCATGTGAATTGTGTGGATCAGCATTCTCAGTGCACTCAAATTTAAAAACACACATGCGTGCACACACTGGGGAAAAGCCATATTCATGTGAGGTGTGCGGATCAGCATTTTCATTGAATTCAACTCTAACAAGGCACATTCGAATACACACTGGTGAAAAACCATATCCTTGTGAGGTATGTGGATCAGCATTTTCAGAAAATTCAGCTTTGAAGTCACACATGCGAACACATACTGGAGAAAAACCATATTCTTGTGAACTATGTGGATTGGCATTTTCATTGAAATCAAATTTAAAAGGACACATGCGAATACACACTGGAGAGAAACCTTATTTTTGTGATGTTTGCGGATCAGCATTTTCAGACAACTCAGCTTTTAAGAAACACACACGAACACATACTGGAGAGAAACCTTATTCTTGTGAAGTGTGTGGATCTGCTTTTTCTGACAATTCAGCTTTTAAGAGACATATGCGGATACACACTGGTGAGAAACCATATTCTTGTGAGGTATGTAGATCAGCATTTTCAAATAATTCACACCTAAAAAAACATATGCAAACACATACTGGAGAGAAACCTTATTCTTGTGAGTTATGTGGATCAGCATTTTTACGAAATTCAGATTTAAAAAGGCACATGCGAACACACACTGGAGAGAGACCTTGTACTTGTGAAGTGTGTGGATCAGCATTTTCACTGAATAGCCATTTGAAAACACACATGCAAACACACACTGGCGAAAAACCTTATTCTTGCAATGTGTGTGGATCAGCATTTTCATTGAATAGTAACTTGAAAACACACATGCGAACACACACTGGAGAGAAACCATATTGTTGTGAAATGTGTGGATCAGCATTTTCTCAGAATTCGGCTTTAAAGAAACACAAGCAAATACACACTGGAGAGAAGTAGTCTTGCAAAGTGTGTGGAGCAGCATTTTAAAAATACAAAATATAGAAGAATCATTTTCATAAAATGTGTGGATTGGGATTTTCAAAGTGGTCATATTCAATAAATCCCTTGCAAACACGTTAGAGAACGAGCATATTCTTATTCAATACGTAGATTTCCTATTTCAATGTGGTCCAATTAAAAGACAAACGTTGATAAATATCCACTGGAGAGAAACCATATTCCTATAAAGTGTCAGAATACACGTGCAAAAACAAGATAATTATATTTTGAAATATGCTATATGCTAAATTGCCTTTTAATTCACTTACATTGTTCATATATATGACATTATCAAATTAAAAAGATTTGTTTTTACTTTTAATGCTTTTGGGTTGATGATTACCTTTATGGTAAGACTATGTTCACCTTACAGTGCACGCATTTTCAATCTACTTTTTTTTTTATAAAGAAAATCTTCTTTATTTTTTAAAAACTGATTTTGTGTCTTAAAAATCAATATGTATAATAAAGAAGGTAAAATATTTCATACTTGCTGTAGAAAAAAAAATTATCATCTTAACATAATGATTGGTTTTTCACTAATATAAGTATTTTCATTCATTTTAATTTTTAGTTGCTTTCCCACATTGAGTTTTGTAAAAAAAAAACTAACAATGGCTGATAATGCTTCAACATAATTTTTTATTGTGACTAAACTATGGTTGCAAAACATTTGATCTATTAACAATTTATTGGCTTTTTTTCACCTCATTTCACTCTATAAGAATATGAATAAAGACAAATTGAATTTTTAAAAATGTTTTCACTTCCGACTGCCTCACAAGTAATCAAATCCCCTTTTTTAATTTTTTTTTCAATAAGATACATCTCTTTAGTAAATGCTGTTTCCAGAATTATTCTTTCCATAGAGATTCTTACTTGTTCTCAAGTGGACAAAATACATTTTGAATATTGAATATTTTTATTCATTGTTGTGTTATTTGAAATTCAATTCTAAAATATAAAGTCTGTTAATTCCTAAAATTAAACATCTATTACTCTGGTGCTATCATACTGAAATGATCTATCTATAATGAAATCTTTATATTGCTAATTACTCATTTTCAACAGAAGTTCATGAAATATGAGATACTTTTGTACATTTTGAACTGTTGTTTTCTATATTTGATACCCAATAAAAGTTCCAGAGGAAATTTTGAGTTGACTTTTAATTTGAAAAAAAATCTTAAAATCTATCCAATTTTCTTTTTAGTATTTTTATAGGACTGAAATGTTTCCATGCTTTCTAGTGAATTAATGAAATCACGTTTTCAAATTTTGCAATACAGCTTTATTATTTTATATTGGATGGATAAGTTGAAATTTTTATGTCTGTGGATGTGAAACATCAAATTTTGATTTCAAAATTATTGATACAATAAAGAAAAGTCTCGATAAAATTAAAAAAATATTTGGCTTGAAATCAAACTTTTTGTTATTCTGTCAAATATCAAAAAAACCAAAAATGACGGACATTGTGAGTTTTGTGCTAGATTTTATTAAATTTATATTCAGGGCTGGCTCAAAGTATGGGCCACATAGGTAGGCATCTATTGCTCGGTGCTGCCTGTGTTGAAAACAGTGGGAATTTCCAAATATGAATGAGGTTTACTCATCTATCTTTTTCATATCAGGAATCTCATAGCCATACATCACAAAATTCAACTGCAACGATTCTCTTTATTTGACTAATGTATGATACAATTCTCCAGTCACCAAGAGTTTTACTGTTTCTTTTTGAATGTGGCATTAATACAGAGAAATAAAAATTCCTAGAGAAAAAAAATTACATGTCCTGTCATTCTCCTATAAGCTGGAAAAACATAGTACATTTGTTGGAGTCATTTATTAAAAAAACAAATAAAAACTGTTATGACTATTCTTGAGAATAGCAGACTGGGGTTTGTCTCTGAGCAAAATCTCCAAATGAGGAAGAATTTTTCAAAATTTGATATGAAAAAAAGAAATTGTATAACCTAGTGAGCTTGAATATTAGTCTAAATGATTTTTTTACCAAATTTTGACTTACTTGGTCCTTCCTGACTGCAGTAGCAGTGTTCACGATGATGCTAATTTTAAAAGGTGTCAATACTTCAGAGTACAAAGAATGAACTATTTATGTCAGATTTATCTGTAATGTTGGTTAACATCAAATATTTTACCGATTAACTCTGTAAATTGCAATTAACCAACAATTTATTTCAGATTTTCGAGGTAAGTATGACGTGAAAATTGAAGTGTCAGCACATGAAATTAAATGTCAAGGTTTCAATAAAATTTCTGCCTGGAAAAAAAATTGCAATGCAATATCTGCAAAATTCTTCTCATTTGAAATATGAGCATTTTACAACTGCCTGCTTTGATCTGTTTAGTGTACAGAATTTGAAATTTGATTGACTTCTAAGTGGAAAACCTTCATGTTTTCCTCTTCAGTGTTTTTTTTAAGCTTTGATCTCTTTAGTCTACAGAATAATTTCTCGATGTAAAACATTAAGAATAAAACTTGTATAATTTTGCGTCTAGCTCTTACTATTACTGTGAGTACAGTACTTACTTATCTTTCCATCTTGGATGAATGATGGGTCAGTAATTTGGCAGTTAACTAGATTCAGAACTCTCTAAGATGCAAAAGTCACTTTCTCTTACGGGCAACCCACAATTCTAAGGTTGAGTCTGATGGATATAAGGAGAAATTCAACTTTCCATATACCTTCTCTGATTACTGTCTTTTTAGGGTATACCTGGTTTTTGATATACCAAACAAGATTTCCATTGTCTTGAAATCAATATGACAAATTTTGTTAAGGGCATTCCTACCAACAAGCCCATGTTCTCTTTCGAGTTAAAAGGTGTAATTTTTAATAATTTCAGTGCAGAATATCTTTCAATTTCCACTTTTCAACCTTTCTCAGCTAATGTTTCTGATTGAGATTGACTTTTGAGAAGTAGATATACCTTTTCCTTGAAGATTTCAACTAAATGGCAGCACCTCACCTTGTACTAAAAATGGATGTCATGGATCAACCCGTTGCTTTTTCATCACAGTCTGCTAGGATCAGGCCATTTGCCTTTGACCCACATGTACATGTGGGTTTCCTATATTATATATCGAACTTGGTGATCCGAAGAAAGTCACTGTAAAATAAGTTATAATGTCAGCTGTGGAAAAAGTCATATTTAATTTATAGTAATCAGGCATAGCTGAGGAAGGGGGTGATTTTGAATAGTAGTTCACTTATAACAGTTCTTCTTACATTATACTATAACAAATGTGACTGAGTTGTAGAGAGCCCCTCTCAAGGCGATCAGCCCCCCAAGTCAGCCCCTCACAGTGATGAAAAAAAAAATTTATATTATAATAAAGTAAATATTAATGCAATAAGTCATATACATTTTTATTATAGTAAATTGAACATCAAAAAATTTCTGTAAGAGTGTCTGTTCATATATCTGTCTATTTGAAGGGTTAGGAGTTATGTTTAGGAATAAAGTGTCTCGAACAGTTTTTAAAAATATTACTTATTTTATTGCTATAAATTGAATAAATGAAAATATTACTTCATTTATTAAAAATATTAATTTTTCTATAAAAAGATTTCCTTTGACTTCTCCTACTCAGACACATTTTAATTTATTCAAAACTAGCTGAACACCACCCTACGAGATAGTTTCTGTGGATGGCCTCCAAAATCCCCATCCAGAAGGGACAATAGGCCTCTCCTGGTGGGTGATGGAAAACCTGCTTTGTCAGGCAGTTTTCAACTAGTATTTATTTGAATATATGTGTATTAAAAAGTGAGTAAGAGTTTTGTTCAGCATCATAGTTACATTGTAAATACACCCCCTCCAGAATACTCAAAAACATTTTTTGTAGTAAAACAAAATAGTCCAAGTTCTTTCCCTAGGTCTACTAAGTATGCATATCAAATTTGATTGAGCTATGCCAAAGCTGTGTGAATGAACAGAAAATAAGGGTTCAGTTTTGCCATAAAGTTACATCGTAAATAGAACCCCCACTCTGAAACTCTCAAAGTTTGTTTTTTTTTTTCACAAAAACGGATCAGACAAGTTCTTTCCCTCCATATTTCATTAAAATTATTGCTTTGTTATTGCTATGAATTAAATGAATCAAGAGAGCATTCAATTTTTTAATTAGTATGAATTGAATAAATTGAAATGTTACCTATTTCATTAAAATCTTTTCTTATTACTACTGTAGGGATTGCTGACAATTGAAATTATATTAAATCTAAGATTTAAAAGAAGCAGACGAGTTATTTGCCCTTGACCAATTCATTCTTGGTATATTGACCCTTTCTGGGGGTTGCCACACCACTACTGCAAAAATATGGTATATAGAGAGGTGCAAAAATTGACCCTCTTTGTTCAGGCACTCCTTGGAGATAAGATCTGACCCTTCTTTTCCTCTCTCCTCTCCCTCCTTCAATTCTTTTATCTCTTCTAAAAGCATCTTAATTCTATCCAAAAACTCACACAGTTTTGTGGCTATACACTATTACTTAGATCTTCCCTCTTTAGAATTACTTCCTTGGTATTATACATTTGAAGGTGAATTGGGAACATTTATTTTCACTGTCAGCAGACTTAAGTTTTGCTCCTTCTGCCTCTAGATCTATCTATCCAAGAACTATCTATTTGAATTGAAACTTTGGTACCTGCATTTCCTCTTGGTGTATTTCTATTTCATTCTTTTACTATAAAGATTACTTTTTCATTTCACCATATCTTGACTTTACTTTTCAACCAATTACTTTGTATTTTATCAACTTTTGTAATTAGTGTAAGGGCCATAACTTTTCTCTTGTTAATTTTATTTCAGGAAAACTGTGACTTGGTTTGTGCTATAAAAATTAATTGGGCTGGCCATGTTGCAAGAATGGCTGACAATCGATGGACATCACAACTCACAACATGGATTCCCCGAGACCATATGCGCAACCGAGGCCGGCAAAATATTAGATGGAGAGATGAACTAGACAAGTTCAGGAAGTACTGGCTCCGTGACGCCCATGATAGAGAAGTGTGGCGAATCCTGGGGAAGGTCTATGTCCAACGACGGACGCTAAAAGACTGATGATGATGATGATACTGCCATGATATATGTTTTATGAAATTGTAGAAGGCTAAGTTATTAGTTATTTACACTACAAATAGATCAGAATAGTATTAATTTTACTAAAAATATTGCTTTTTTATCATTCAGAATCAAAAAGTATAAATTATTGTTCATTTTATTGAATTAGTTACTTTTTTATTACTATGAATTAAAAAAAGAATGTTATTTATTTTATCCGTATTAATGTCCATTGTTGGACATAAACCCTCCAGGATTTGCCACACTTCTCTATCATAGGTGTCACAGAGCCAATACTTTCTGAATTTGTCAAGTTTGTCTCCCCATAGTATTTTGCTAGCTTCGGTTACGCATGTGGGTCGTGATGTTTATAGGTTGTCTTCCATTCTTGCAATATGACCAGCCCATTGCTATTTGAGTTTTCTGGCGGATTCTATGATGTTTCAAAATCCTGTTTTCTCCTAGATATATTGTGCTGTCTTGTGATATCTCCATTTAAGGTTGAGTATGATTCTCTCGTGCACATTGCATGTTTCTCAGTTTGTGGTTCTGTATCTTAGTTGGTCACTTCTAGAGCTGAAACAAGGAACCTATCGGGAGGATGCATTGGTTATACACTCTTCTTTTTAGGATTAATAGAATCTTGTTGCTTTTGAAGGTTGAGCTTACCCTGCCAAAGGCTTGCCATTCTAGAGTGATTCTTCACTTGATTTCTTCTTCTTTTGAGGGTTTCGTGGTGATTAGTTGTCCTAGGTAGATTTAATGGTCTACTTTCTCCAGTTCTGTGTCTTCAATATTGATCTTTGTGTTCTTATTTTCAATGTGATTGTTGCATTTGACTTTTGATTTGCTGAAGTTCATGTGTTGACCAGCTTACTTCATTTAGTTCATTTAGCATTAGTCAGAGGTTGTGTAGGTTTTCTTTAAAAAAGACGATGTTGTCTGCGAATATGAAGTTGCTCAGATGTTCACCGTCTATCTTGATTCTTTTATTTTCCCAGTCTAGGCGTCAGAAGATCATATCAAAGCAGGTTGTGAAGAGTTTGGATGAGCTGGTATCACCTTGTCTTACCCCTTTTTGGAGCTGAAAGGGCTTGGAGTCTTTATGTATCCTGATAAAGGAGATGCTGTGACTGTATATATGTTGTATCACTGACATATACTGGGTCTACACCTTGTAGAGTGATGGCCCTCATGACCATGAGGATTTCCTCAGAGTCCAAGGTTTTCCTGAAGTCAATAAATGCTACAGCAAGTGGTATCTTGTATTCTGCTGCTTTTTCTTTCAGCTGATTCATTGGATGTTGATGGTCCTTGGTGAAGTAGTTTCCTCTAAATCAAGCCTGTTCCCGTGATTGGTTTTCATCTAGTGCTTTTGCGATTCAGTTAGTGATGATTTTTGTAAAAAGTTTGTTTATGCAGTTGAGTGGGCTTATAGTTCTGTAGTTATTGAGGTCTTTCGGGTTTCCCTTTTTATATAAAAGCAATATAATTGCAGTGTGCCAATCTTCTGGGACTTTTCTTTATTTTAGGCATCAGCTGAATAGAATGGCTAGTTTCTTAGTGATAATTTTACCTGCTTTTTTGAGTTGATCAATGGTGATATTATCTGGTCCAGAGGCTTTCCCTTTCTTTGTTTGATGGCTTGCTTTACTTTCAATGGGGTTATTTCTGGTAAATCTTTGAGCTGATTGCCGGCATCTTGTGTATCCTATTAGTTGTTTTGTTGTCCTTGTTTGATGGAGTGAAGTTTTGGTTGAATTCTTGGGCACATTTGACAATCCTGTCTCTGTCTGTTGTTATGTCTCCATTTTTCCTCAAGTATGCTAGTTATTTATTTCTATTCTGAATTGAGACTTTTGTTCATAGCTTTGAAGCCCTGGCCTTTTTTGTGAGTCAATTCAATGATTGCTGTCATGCATATTCTTCTATCTTCTTTTCGTTTCATTTTGATTGTTTCATTCAATTTGGTCCCCCTCAGTTTTCTCTCTTGTTGTTTTCAATGGCTTGGAGTTTCTGCATTTTCCATGAAATTCCTTGTTTCATCTAAAGTTTTTTTTTCTACAAATTCCTTTGTTTTATGAACAATCATTATTATTAATTATCTTTAATACTATAATTCACCATCATCAGTTACTTTTTCTAATCACAATTTTAACATGCAGGCTGTCATCATTAAATTGCAATGAAAAAGCAACTGAAAATTTTGGAAGGTAAAGAGTAGAATAAAAACATTAGTAGTAATGATTCCAAGACATTGTAGAATCCACTAGAAAACTCAAATGTGACACTATGGAATTGAAGGGTTGATTAGGAAAATAACACAATGAAAATGAAGGGTTAATTGGAAAAATCTGGAAGTGGAAATAAGATAACCTTGCGAGGTTGAGTATACTTACAAAAAAGAACACTTACCAATACGAGGTTTCAAGAGAGACCATGTGGATAAGGAACAGATTAAAATCTAAAAACAGTTAATGTTGAACCCTGCATTGGGAAAATACTTTTGCCTTAAGTGTTGGACGAGTGGGGCCTGGATATAGCACAGATGTATTATTAATAGCCTTTGTTTGAGAGGTTTAATTAAAATCCCTGAGTTGGGAAAATATTTTTGCATCTAAGTGTCGGGCAAGCAAAGCCTGGACTAATTACAGATGTTTGATTATTAATCACCTTTGTTAGGAAAATATCTCTAGTTTCTGGGTATGTAAATTTATTCCCCAGGGATCTAGCCCTATCTATTGCCTACACATTTTCAAGAGGAAAATTATGGATTCCTAAATTTGGAGAGATCAGGATGATTGCTGAGGTTTGCATAATTTCAATGTTCACCAGCTGAGAAGGGAAGAAATCAATCATAAACCCTTCAGCCATTTGCTCCAACCACAAGGGGAGCAGGCTATTATATAAGCCATCTATTTTTGAGTTGGCGGAGAAGTCGCTGGGAGACTGCATAGAATTCTACATTCCTTGTCACCATGAAATCATAAACCCCCCCCCCCGGAGACTATATCAAGAGATATAAAGTAGATAACCCAAATGACTGACTGATAGTCATTCTATAGTGTCCCCACCCACATTAGTGTATACTTTGACCAGTCAACCTGTAATAATACTGACATTATACATACATCCAGTGTCATTAATAACTCCTCAACTTGCGATGTCTCCGGGAGGTCTTTGTTCCAGTACCGCAGAGTTTTTTAGTCAACAGCCACACCCCCTTGGATCTGGACAATACGTGGGCAAGGTAGGGGTGACTTGAGGCAGAGATACAGCGACCAGTCAACTAAGGCTTGATCAGAGTTGCACTTCACCGACTGATGAGGGCTGTGGAGACCGGCTCAGGGGTCCTGTTGCACAAGTAGCAATGGGCTGGTCATGCTGCAAGAATGGCATATGACTCACAACATTGATCCCCAGAGATCACATGCACAACCAAGGCCGGCAGAATACGAGATGGAAAAACAAACTAGACAAATTCAAAAAATATTGGCTCTGCGATAGATAGGAGTGACGAATCCTGGGGGAGGTCTATGTCCAATGACAGATGATAAAAGACTGATGATAATGGAACTTGATTTTAAAAAAATATTAATAAATAAATCTATAAACTGATAAGCCTTACGGATTGAAAGCATAAAAAATTGCTTGAGAGATTTTTATTTTTTTTTTAATATTCGACTTTTTACTTTCTTGACCATTGTTTTGTTAAAAAATAAAGTTTTGATGTAAATATACTTGTTTTGATTAAATTAAACGAAATTGTGCATTAAAATATTTGAATTTGAAGAGCAAGAAAAAGGTACAAATGCTTTTCTCTTATAACATTTGATTTAACAGACAACTGTCCATCCCTATTAGTCCGTTAAACTGATGGCTTACTGTACTTATGTTAAGTACAAGTCGCTAAACGTAGCATAATGTTTCTGTCACTAATTTTGTTGTCCTACTTTAAAAATCTTTTCTCAAAAAAATAGAGGTAACATTATTTTTAAAAAAGTTAACTATGTAAACTGGGCATTTCTTGTAATAACGCATCTGGTGTCACCATTTTGATATTGCCAATTTTTACTGTTGTTCAAATAATGTTAATATTTGAAACAATCCAACTTTTCTACTAAAAAACAACAAACTCTTAAAGTATTTTTCTATTTCATGTTTTCATTCAGATTCTCAAAAAAAAAAAAATTGCACCCCTACTTTAGAGTCATTATGGTATGTAGTTAGGGTTAGTAAGTTGGTTAGTTAGCAGGGTTATGACATAGGTTTAGTATTTTGGTCAGTAGGTTGGTATGGTTATTAGGGTTAGGTAGGTTTGGGGTCAGTGTTTCTAATGTCATAATTATTTACTGATGTCAAAAAATCAGTGTATTAAAATGTTTTATTTAGATGAAATTTAAAAACAATTCACACGTTTGTTATAGGTATGGCCCATAGATAATTCTATTGGTTACTTTATAGAGTAAAGAATTATATTGATATAGAGGAAATGAAATCTAAACAGTTACCTGGAAATATAATGTTTTTGTAGAAAAAAAAGCAAAAAAAAGCAGAATAACCCCATCTAAATAGTATATGCAAGATCCCTAAAAATGTCACAAATCATCTCTACAAAAAAAAAATGAGAAACATCTACATTTATTTTAAGTTTGCATACAAATGTCAGATAAACAGTGGCTAAATTGAATGTAATTATTAATCTAAATATACTGTTTACACAAATAAAATGACTAAACAACTTGGGTTCCACTGAAAATTGTGATTGTATAAACAAAGACAGTTAGCCTGAAGTAGCTGAACAAAATGTTCGCCTAATGGCGGATGGGAAGTTCTTTATGAAGAATTTTATTTTCTGGTCTTCAAATTCAATCTGTTTTGATTAACATTTTTGTATCCTGTGATATCAAAAAATCAATTCTTCCAAATGGTGTATGTGTGCCAGTGAATTCAACCAAAATGATTTAAATGAATCTCAGCTGTCATGTTCCATACATGAGGTAAGCATTTTTTGAAATTTTTAACTCAACCATGTGCGTGCGATTCTTATGCATGTTGTATGTGATTTAATTTTAGAAGGATAATTATTCTAAATTTATCATGTTACAGTAGCTGATGAATGAGTATTTGAAGCTATGAAGATAACCTAAAGTTGGCGCTGAGAGGTTTATTAAATGAACATAAGACAGTGTCTCTTCAATTTCTAAATAATTTGCGAACAGTTTTATTATAACCAGACTGAGGGTTATAATTGTATGTATTTTTGTGTATATTAGTTACAAGTTAGAATTACCAGTTAATTATATTTTCCTGGCTATTCTTGTGAAATATGATGTATCTCATTTTTAAGGAAATCTTATTCATATACAATCTGGTTAGGAGCTGTATTTCTGTGGAAGTTAACTGCATAGTTGTGCTTGTAGCAACATCTGCAATCACTCATTGGGGAAAAAATACATCTTTATCTTTCAATTCTGGAACACACGAAAGCAAGTTTTTGAGTTTGCAATACTTCATTTCCAAACAACCCAGCTTCCTTTTTG
Source organism: Thysanoteuthis rhombus (assembly GCA_963457665.1). NCBI lineage: Eukaryota > Metazoa > Mollusca > Cephalopoda > Oegopsida > Thysanoteuthidae > Thysanoteuthis > Thysanoteuthis major. The sequence goes on along the minus strand of OY735210.1, from coordinate 66,727,308 downwards.
ACATCAATCTTCTATTACTCATATTTCAAATGATCCTGCATAATCAATAGCACATATCTGAAAACATCACCTGAATAAATGACCTCATAAGTTCTGGAAGCTGACATCCTTACAGTCCTGACACATATCCCTACCCAGTCGACAAAATATGTTCTTCCCAGCCAACTACTACCTTTACTTGCCACAACTCATAGTCCACTTATGAGAAATATCATTTTTTCCCTGTATTGGCGAAACATCAAAATGAAAAATCATTTATTTTCACCACACCATCTGATTTTGTCATTTTACTCTCATACATACATGAACAAACATTCAATAAAATAAAAACATATCCTCATTAAAAAAAACTTATGAAGGTCAAACACTTAAGTGAGTGAACAAATTTTTTAATCTTAAATTCCCTAATGACAAAATCCATTGCAATTGCCTTTGACCATATTAACCTTTTTGTGTCTCATATTGTAGAATAATCATCTAAATCATGAAAGACTTTGAATGATTCCTAGGGTTACCTTCTATAATTTTGAGAAGAGTCAATATCCTTTGAAATGTTGTTCAGATTATTGAATGAATTCTTTTCCTTTTGTGACTAGAAAGTTTGGTTCAATACTTTCTGCAGCCTTCTTCAGGCTCACCTTTACAATTCTTGATGAATGGAATTAGCCACTTTCCAAAGTATGGAGGCAAATCAGCCCTGATCATTCTAACATCCCGTGCTTTACCTGCTATTTTATTCTCGGCAAATTGTGTCACACAAGTGATTCCATATTTTATTTGCTAAGATACTCACCAATTCTTTTTCTGTAGAGTAAAGAAATCTACACTGGCATCACTTTGACGTTTGTCTGTTAGACTACTGGATGCTTTTTCTTTGATTATTTCACCTTCCAGTCCTTGACTTCATCCCATTTTATTTGTGATTTGGAGATTCTAAATCATGAATTAAAACAGAAATTTTATAAAATTTCATTACCTATACTTTTTTTGTCAGTCCATGTGTTCTAAGCTTCATAAACCAAAAACTCAATCCTCTTCGCTCCAATGCAGTATTTCCCCTGATAGATGAATAGAAGAACCTTTAGCTACATGTAAGAACTAAACACAGACAGCTGGAGCAGAAAATGTGTTTGGTAAGAAAGGATCAAGCCTAAACAGAAAATAAATCCTTCTGTTTTTTAAACAGAAGTTCCTTGAAAATGTGTTTTTTCATTAAATAAAATGAGTTTTCTTATTATTAATCCCTTCTGTTGTGATTAGTGATCAAAATATACATTGAATTCCTTCTCATGATGTATCTAATGACACAGAAATGTTGGATATTTGTGCAGTCAATCAATTGAATATTTGAGGATAACCAGCAACGTATTCACTAATCATTTCAGATTTCCTCATTCCTAAGCAACAAAACATTTGATATCATCAAAACCCCATCATATAAAATTGATTTCCCACTTTTATAAACCATCATCATCAATATTTTAAGGGATTTCTAATCTCATTCCCAAAATTTTAATTATTCAATGTCAAGCCAGATTTCATGAAATATTTTGCAGGCTATAATTCTATGAGGTGTAATTAACATTTAAAGATTATTTTGGACAATTGAACATCTTATGTTGTTCACGTGGGGTTGGTTTGGCTGATTCACTTTTTGTCCTTAAGAGAGCCTCTTTTTCTGGTCTTTTTTTCCATCCGTGTAAAGTAAAAAATTGAAAATTCAAAAGATTACAGCAATGTTTGTGAATGGAGTTATGATGTGTGCATAACAGCTTGTTCCATGATTTTTTGTTGAACACAGAATCCCATCTTGTGTCTTATTGGTCAGAGATGAAAGATTAGGGTCACTGATGAACTGAACTGGAACAAACAAATATTGGCAGTTCTAGGCATAGAGACTTAATCATTAAGTTTCTCTTTGTTAGGCCATGATTTCCAAATGTGTCCTTTTTGAGCAGCTAAAGCAACATCACATTGTTCTGACTTATACAATGAAACTTATGTATGGTCAGCTGATAACAAGCAAGTATTGACATTACCGGACAAAACTCAGCTGCAGAGCAACAGACAAGTAACTGAAAACTTGGAGGGTCTGCCAAAAGTATTAAAACAAATATTGCAAAAAGGAAGATGATCTCAGAACAAGTTGAAAGATTCATCAAAGGACATGAATCTCATGCTATTGAAATTTATAACATTGAAACAATATCCCAGTGTACCATGGTTATAATGAAAACCTTAGAATGAATCAGTTTATGCTAAATGAATGTTCAGTTTATAAATTTACTGAATAATTTCAATGTAAAATAAACAAAAGCACAAAATATTATCAAAGATAATTCTATTTTGCTTCTCATTTGTCTTCTCTTTACTAAGAGGCAGAAAATGACTTCCACAGTAATATCTAATAAAAATATTGTCCAATAAAATTGTGAGTTGATCTTCGCGAATTGCAACAAAAAAACTCAATTTTGTATCCTTAAAGTGTTTTGAAAGAGAAAAAAAGTCTGCAAAAATTGCATGGAGGGAAAATCCTGATTTCAAAATGAAATGTGCTAAGTGTATTGCTCAGGAGCTGAGGTAGTGCAGTGTTTAGTTCAAAGGTATTTGAATGTGCGGTTCTCAAGAGAGCTGTAATTAATTGATAGAGGAATATGTCCAATGTGCCATCCCTTACAAATCACTATCCAAATGAAGAGTCATTCATAGAAAGGTACAGATTTTGGGTTAACTATGCGTGTCAACTATAAAAGAGCATTTTTGTCATGTGACTGAAATAAGTTAGTTCAAAAATGCTGATTCTGAATTCTGAATCTTCTCTTTAACATACACCATTTTAGGGGTTATTATTAATGTATTGTATGCCAGTGATTCTGGATGTAACAGTGTAACTCAAGAAACACAAACATATCCCCATCAAATTTGCAATGGTTTCCCTTAAGAATGTGTGTAGAAAGTTAGTTTTAAGAAAATTCTCATATAAATGTCTACAACTATAGTTTGGGATCTGCAATCACACTCAAAACTTTATAATTCAAAAGAATTTTGAGCAGAATAAATTGACATGATATATTTGCTGGAAAGACAATGTCGTTAGCTTTCCAACGGTATATATTGGAGTTGTGTCTGTTGTGCATAAAAAGTCACATAAGACGTGAAGCAAGGTATTTGGCATTTCACTTGGCTAGCTTCTAATCTGCTTGTGCTCGAGGTGTCGTGGGGAGAAGGTGACACCCAACGCATTACATTAATCTGTCCACTCTCTTAAACGTCCCTTCCTTTCCCAGTAGACATGACGGTCTAGTTAGGGTTTCCCAACTAAAGCTATGAACTCATATATATGATCGTATATTTTTACTATATTAAAAATAAAAGTTCACTACAACATCAACATAAGCCTCAACTTATACTTGAAAGAATTATATCGATTTAAGTCGGAGATTTATTCAAATAAACATCACAGAATTGTTCATATTCATGCGACTTGGAGGTTAGACTAATGATCGAACAGGACGGATTCATTGAATGGAACTGAATTGAAAAAATATTATACTGAAGAGACTCAAAATAGATTAAATTACCTCTAGCGATATATTCTCCTATTTTAGTAGCCGTACATAATCTTCCACGAGTTTTATCGACATTATGTTGCGATTTGCTAAGCGTTGGTACATACCCGCACTCTGAAAAATCTCTGACACCCTATTTAAAAAAAAAAATATTAATTTCATTTTCAAAACTATTCTTAAGCTCAAAAAAACTTTTCCCAAATTTTTTCTATTGATTATAACGTAGTATTGGACCCTTAAAGATTTTTTTTTTAATAGTCAATGTTATTGTTTACTCAGTTATCGGCAGAAACTACCGAAAGGACATAAGAGGATTTACCGAGTGGAGATGAATGATAAACCAAGGGCGTCTTATTTCGGGTTTATAATAGAAATTAAACATTTTTAAAGAAATTCTCTTCTACTTTAGCAACATAGCGTGGCATTCCATGAGTTTTATCGGGCTTTTGTACAGTCTTGTACAATCAAAGAGATTAGCCATACGGAGATTCATGACTGAAGGGAGTTTTAGTTAGAGCTTATGGTTGAAATAAAACCTTTTTTTTGTAAAAATTATCTCCTATTTTAGCAACTTCTCATAGCTTTCTGTGAATTTTATCGTTTTTAAAAATTTTTTTAATCAGGATATCAACCGAACACAGATAAATAAAGCAGGGGCGCTGGAACTACGGGAGCCTTTTGCAACCTTAAGTTCAAGATCAAGTTGTAGCGTCTGTTTTTCTCATGTCGACGTAACATAGAACTGATTTTCCGTATTCATTTTCAAACATTATTAGGTTTGTATTTCAATTGGTTTCTTCATTAATTTCAATCAATTTAGATTTGTTTTCTGATTCATAAAAGCGAGAGAAGAGTTCCTCCTATACCTATCTCATGAAAATCCAAGATGACTTACTCCAACAAAGATAAAAATTGGTCATGACAAGTTGAAATAATTGTTTGAAATCAAATGATTTTTCATTTTTTCACTGAGTGAAATGCTAAATTTGAAAATTCAAAATAGAAATGCTGGCACATGATTTACACAATACAGTCAGGATCGTTTTGATGAAGTCAAAGATGTCAGCAACTACATCATGAAAATCGGTTACAATCCCAAGGCAGTACCTTTTGTGCCTGTATCAGGATGAAATGGAAACAACGTGCTTGAAACTAGTGGCAGCATGCCCTGGTAGGAAAGATTGACCTTTAGCAGAAAAGAGGGAGATGCATGTGGAACATTCCTCATTCATGCTTTGGATGCCACCAATCTACTTAGGACACCATGTTATATATGCGTCTGGGACAACCATCATTCATGCTTTGGATTCAATTATCCCACTTCTGACACCATGTTATGTCGCATAGATAGATATTGATATTTATACTATAAAGGAATAAGTTATGAACTTAACAGTTGGTCATTTGCAATAATGAATGCAGATTCACAAGTAAAATTCATTATTTGAATATTATCAATATGGTCTAAAGGTAGACAATTTGCGAGTAATGTCAATACATTACAATTCAGTTGGATTAAATTCATAATCCCTTGTGTTTTTGTCAGCTGAAAAAATTTCGAAATGAAACAAAATTCAAGAAAATTAAAATTGAATTAAAATCCAAGAAAAAAAGTAATATACTATTACAACATTTCAAGTTGAAAATGGGAATGCAATTTCATATGGCTGAATATTTTGTTTTCCTCAATTGAAAAAAATGAAGAAATCAAAATACAACCATAGCAATAACATCTAAAATTGAAAACTGCAAGTTGATGGTATATTTCGTTGACTGGATCTTTTTATGATTAATATCATTTTTAGAGGCACTTTGAATATTAATTGCATTGACGATAATAAGGCTTTTTCACTTAATGATAGACCATTGGTACACTCCCAACTCTTTTGCCTTAACTTTGCAACCTCAGTTGAAATATATGTTGTAAAATCAGAGTTGCCAAGTATTCTTCATTCTTCATAGATGAGGCTGCTTTTAAAAATGGCTAAGATAGTCTATTTTTTCTCTTTCCAGCTAGCTTTATAGCTAAATTTTGTATGTACAAATTTGCAGTCCATATCAAATAAAATAACCATACACTGAGACTTCAGAACAAATGATTAATAAAATATATATATTGACTTTATTGTACCATAAACTTTTGAAAATTGTACCACAAACTTTTTAAATGGTTAGATTTTTGGCTTTTCAGGAAGATCTAGCCCCCAAATGGCCAATTTGGCATTTTGTAGAGATTAGCAGGGTCAAAAAGATTTACAGAATGGAGATGAATAGTATTTATATTTGGTCTTTTCTGTCCACACAATATCCCTAAAAGTTCACAATGAATTTCAATGAAATTTTGTGAGTCTTATTTGTAGTTTATAATTAAAATCAGATTTTTTTTAAAGGTACATCCTATTTTAGCAATTTTGCATAGCTTTTCTGGAGTTTTATCAAGCTTTTATGCAGACTTGCTCAGTCAAGGAGACCAATCAAACAGAGATGAATTATAACTGAATTTGGTCTGGGTGGGGGTTATAATCAAAATTGAACCTTTTTAGGACACTCTCATCTATTTTAGCAACGTTGCACAGCTTTTTATGACTTTTGCGTTTCTTTTCCTCATATTTCTATACCTGCTCATGTCTGTTCCCATAATAACTCAATTTTTTCTGATCTGGAGGTGAAGATTTGATTCAACTTTGTTGCCAAGATTCTTTTTTTTAATTTTGTTGTTGACTCCATTGAGGAGGGATTCATAGTATAGTATCAGAAGGTCCCCACTGATAAAATTAGCCACATGCTTATCATTAAGAAAGGCTACTGGATTCATCATCCAGTGGGAGCAAAAAAGTTAGTAAGTCAGAGAGAGAAAAATCACAGGAATAAACAACAAAGTTTTATCATGTCAAAACACAATATATTGATTTGCATGATTATATATTTATGAGAAAAATGATTTTGTGTAATGCAAGGTACTCAGCTCGTAGTTTTGCTGTGGTGTTGATATATACACCTGTTGCTCGTCAAAGGGATTTCGCCCGACAGTACTGTTATCACTTGGCTCCCCCAGAATAAATAGGGGGTTTTGTTTTCTTTGAACTATATACTTTTTTCTGGGAATTCTTGCCATTTATAGTAAAAATAGATCATTTCTGGGAAAAATATTTAGCCTTCTGCAAATTCTCAGGTGTGTTATGTTTCCAAATTTAGTTATTGTATTTTCAGGTAAATAAACAAATAAGAGAAGAAGAGTGAGAGTGAAAGAAAGAGAGAGTGTGTATGCGTATTTTTAAAATGTTCAACTCAGATATTTAAGTATATCTCTGAATTTTTGAGATGAGGTATTATTATCATTTCCATCATTATTTGGACCACATGGACACATAGTGTAGTGGTTACAGAATCAGACAAATAACTGCAAGTAATTTGATGGATCTTGGTTCAATCCCAGTGTGAGACAATAATAATAATACAAATGCTAAGAGGAGAGTTTGGTCAATATACCCCCGTCGGTTAAAATAAAGGGTTCGGTTTGTTACTTCTCCACACCTACCAGATGATACCTGATGAAGACTGTAGAGTACAATGGCTGAAACCTTGTATGAAATACAACCAAGGTGAGGATGGTCCGAATGATAATAGAAATAATCAGATATCTAATTTAGTTACATTCTTATTTTATTAAAGAAAAATTAATGTATATTTTTTCATTAAATTGGGATCACTAAACTATATAATTCCAAATTGAAATTTACACTTTCTGGTCCATCAAAAAAGGCGGGACTATCAAGATAAACTGGACAATAATTGCCACAAGACTGAAAAGAAACTCAATTGTTATTCTCTATATTGCTCTTTTTCTTCAATTAAATTTTCGACAGAACTCAGCCATTTCTTCAAACAAAACTGCAAAAATTAGACAAGGTTACTTATCTGGAACCCAAACAAAAAGGTACAGAAGACTGATTTGGAGAATGGTTGATATTTTTTGATCCTCCAAGTCCAAATTACTGCTCAAATTTGTCCCCTGTCCAATATCTCGAATTAAGTTTCTCTAGTCGACGAGAAAAGGAAAATGCAAACAAATCTTTATTTTCCTTTTGGGCTTCCGTACTTTAAAAATGACCAATTTTACCTTTTCACGGGGTCTTATAAAATTACACTAAACAATTTAGAGAATTATATCGACCAAAATCGGTGCAGTCATTCAAATAAATAATATTGTTTAAATTCGAGACTCAATCTCAATTTATTTTTAACCGAAACAAATTCTAAAATTGTTTTTTCAAACAGTTTCTTAGAGTTATGTTCCTGATTTAATTTGTTTTTTAAATCGAAACTTTTTCGATCTTTCTTCTGTTTTTATTGACAAAATGCAAAGGAAATGTTGTAAACTGTGAATATTTTGAGTGAAGGAACGAAATTACTATGTACACCGTATTGTCAAATCCTTTGTTCTTGTAACCAGTTGAAATACATTTTTCCATGACTATTTGATATTTGTTCTATGAATCCTGACTCATCATTTTTACATCTTAAAACATAATCCAGGTGAGAATTTATTTCATTTTATTTTAATTCAATTTTGACATCTTGACATTTTCCTTTGTCAGTAAGCAAGTGAATTAGTTCTAAATAAGAAGTCTTCAAGTCAGTCACGTGATAAAAAAATCGAAAAGTAACCTGCTTGCTACCATGTCATGGAATTGAAAAAAAATATTTCTGGGAAACTCATCCCGGTCTTAGATTATTTCAACTTGTTCCTTGATTACGTCTGTTGATATGATTTTTTATACCTAAAGATGATAGACTATGCTGTTGAGGAAAGTTTTCTCGAGCTATGATCATTATTGCCTCATTGCAGGCAAATGGTCTGCAGAGACACTTCGGTTGTTTCCCTCTCGTACGGGGGCCTAAGTGTTAAAATGTTGGAAATATACTTTGATCTGAATTCTCCATGCTTTGTTCTTGATAATTTCAGGATATACTTCTGTCTCCTGGATATTTTACAATATCGTGCAACGGAATTGATATTTCAGGAGTGAAATAATCGATTAACAAAACTCACAGAAAAATGAATTCAAAACTTGATATTTCCCCAAAATGAAAAAATTACCGATGAAAAGAGAATTATGAAATTATTCGAAAAATCAGAATTGAAAAACAACTTCAATAATTTCAAATATTTTACAGTCTTTGGATTGTTGGTGTTATTTTTTTTATAATTACATACAGAATTCAGTGAACGAATGCTCATTTCTAGATAATTTCCTTGAACCGACTAGATATTTTTAGATTTTTCTGACTAAGTCATCCTGTTATTTTTCTGCGATTTCTGAACGTTAATTTTCAGTCCAGTAATTTCACAACACTTGCAACTGTAAATAGCATTAACTAATACAGAGTTAAAAGAGAACATGCAAACTTGAATGTGGCACAGAAACTAAAGTAAATTGAAAAATTGTCTCTTACTATGAACATTTTCAACAGTTTTTTCAGAACTGAAACTGGATGATTACTTTTTGCAAATTTTACTGTATTATTCTTTATCATAATTCAACAAATTTTCTTTGTATATTGTATTAAAGGTACTTTGTGTGAAAATATTTGAATTTGAAAAGAGTGAAAAAATAGGCTAAAAAATTTGTCATTGTCAGGTGATATTTGATTTAACAGACAGCCATCCACCCCTATTTGTCTGTTGAGCTGAAGGTTTATTTTACCCATTTGGTATTATTTCAGAAAGAAAAAAGATTACAGCCATATTTTTCTTGAAGTTGAACATAATTGTTACTCTTTCCACATTAATTTCCTCTACAAAAGATTTGTCTGGGGATCTCAGAACAGCATTTTTTTCTCCAAGTTTTGCAATTTTCTCTTACTCAGCTAAAATTCACCTGACCTCCCTACTCTGAAGTGAGGGTCCAAATCATAATGGGTGTATAATCTGAAACTAAGGTTGCCATCTTCAAACTTCCAATCAATAACCCAGTGATTCCGAAACTTTTAAAATCAAACACCTCTATTTTGTGCTAGGCATAGCTCACTGACCCTAGTATTTTAAAAACATATTTTACACGTTAAAATTTAATCAAATCAAAAGACACACTATTTCAAGAATACGAGCTTGCTTATGATTATGAAAGCTATCTAAATTATTATATAAAAAGTTCATTCATCACAAATAATTGTAGAAAGCTGATTGCAATTCATAATGATGTATTAATGTTATTTGATTAACAAAGGAGTTATCAGATAAAAATTGTTCGTAGCTGTGAGTTTGTTCAAAAAGATGAACATGGTGTCTGAAAAGTGATGCACATGAAAGTATACAAAGGATTTTAATAAGGCAGATAGACATTCGCCTGACCACATGGAAACAGAAATACTGGAAATTTTCACATAATTCATAACCGCATAGAGAGCATATACAGGATCCTATTGAGAATGTTTTATGATTAAAACCATGTTTAAACAAAAATTGATACAAAATGAAATGCATAAAAAGAAGTTTTCCTCACTAACTCCTTAGCCTTAAACTTTAAATGTCTCAGTAATGAGATCTTCATGGAGAGAGAATTTCTGAAAACATCTCAAATATAAAAAAAGATATCAGGTTAGTACTTTCATTATCAGAAGAATTGCAGATCCACTTGAAGTTCTCTATATTGTCACTTATAAGAAGTATTGATCTAAATGATCAAGTGCTTCAAAGTGTTGTCTGATATCGCAAATTATAAAATCAGCATTGACTAATAAATTGTTGCAGATGTAATCAGACAAGTTTGGAAACATATCTAGAATCTCGTTGTTATTTCTTGTTTTAAAAAAACTGAGCTTCTTCTGGAATGTTGCCATCTTTCACGGCTTTTTGAGATGTTTGAATCTTTTCCCTGCAATGACGAATTTTGTGAATTCTGTAAATCGAATATATCTGACAGAAAGCCCAATTTATCAAGCTAAATATCATCAATCATGAATGGACTAAGTTCAGCGTCATATTCTGTACAGAAGGCTAGGTACTGTACTTTTGTATAGAACAGAAGGTTTGAAAACTCAGTCCCTAATTCTTCTCAGAGCGCTGCAAAGATATAAGTGTGAAATGGTCTGGTTTCAATATAGTTCTCCATTTTAATGCAACAAGATTTTGAAACAGTGATTGTCCTATACCTTTTGCTGCCAGCGATTTCCAATGATATTGGGTGCTTCATTCATGGACCGTATATATATATATATATATATATATATATATATATGAATTTGTAGATATATTTATACATGTATAAAAAGATATATAGATATATGATATAGTATATACAAAAATATAAATGTGTATAAATATGTAGATATATAACATATAAATGAAAATGTATGTGTGTATAAATATATAGATATATGACATAGATATAAATATATATGTGTATATAGATATATGACGTATATGAATAAATATGTGTGTATAAATATATAGATATATGACAGATATATAAATATACATGTGTGTATAAGTATATAGATATATGACAGATAGATATATATGTGTGTATAGCTATATAGATATATGACATATATATGAGTATATATGTGTGTATATAGATATATGACATATATATATATATATATATGTATATATATGTGTGTATAGATATATAGATATATGACATATATATGAATATATATGTGTGTAAGAATATATAGATATATGACATATATATATAAATATATATGTGTGTATGAATATATAGATATATGACATATATATAAATATGTATGTGTTTGAATATATAAATATATGAAATATTTATAGATATATATATATGTGTATATGATTATATAATTATATGACATATATATGAATATATATGTGTGCATAAATATATAGATATATAACATATATATAAATGAATATATATATGTATAAATATTTAGATATATAACATATATAAATATATAACATATATATATATATGTATAAATATATAGATGTATAACATATATATAAATATATATATACGTATAAATATATAGATATATAACATATATATATAAATATATATATATTTACAAATATCTTGATATATAACATATATAAATATATATATATATAAATATATAGATATATAACATATATGTAAATATATATATATATATATAAATATATAGATATATAACATATATATAAATATATATATATGTATAAATGCATAGACATATAACATATATATAAATATATACATGTTCATGAATATATAGATATATGACATATATAAAAATATATATGTGTGTATGAATATAAAGATATATAACATATATATAAATATATATGCGTGTATGAATATATAGATGTATGACATATATATAAATATACATGCGTGTATGAATACATAGATATATGACCTATATATAAATATGTATGTTTGTATGAATATATAGATATGTGACATATATATAAATATATAGATATATGACATATAAATATATACGTGTATAAATATATAGATATATGACATATATATAGATATAAGTGTGTATAGATATATAGATATATGACAAATATATAAATATATATATATACACGTATAAATATATAGATATATGACGTTTATATAAATATATATATATGTATCAATATATGAATATATGACATATATAGATATATATATATGTATAAATATATGACATATATAGATATATATATGTATAAATATATAAATATATATATATATATATATATGTATAAATATATAGGGTATGACATATATATATATATATATATACATATCATCATCATCAGTCTTTTAGCGTCCGTCGTTGGACATAGACCTTCCCCAGGATTTGCCACACTTCTCTATCATGGGCGTCACGGAGCCAGTACTTCCTGAACTTGTCTAGCTTGTCTCTCCATCCAATATTCTGCCGGCATCGGTTGTGGTCTCGGGGAATCCATGTTGTGAGTCGTGATGTCCATCGATTGTCCGCCATTCTTGCAACATGGCCAGCCCACCGCCATTTGAGATTTTTCAAGGATTCTATGATGTCTCTGACTCTTGTCTTCTCTCGGATGTACTGTGCTGTTTTGTGGTCTTTCCATGTGAGGCCCAGCATTATTCTTCCATGTGCACGTTGCATGGTTCTCAGTTTACGGGTCTGTCTGTTGGTTAAGTTCTGTGTTTCAGCTCCTTAAGTGACTATCGGGAGGATGCATTGGTTATACACCCTTTTCTTTAGGATTAATGGGATCTTATCTTTTTTGAAGGTTGAGCTAGCTCTACCAAAGGCTTACCATGCTAGTGTGATTCTTCGCTTGATTTCTTCTTCTTTTAAGGGTCTCATGGAGATTCGTTGTCCTAGATAGATGTAGTGGTCTACTTTCTCGAGTTCCGTGTCCTCGATTTCGATCTTAGTGTTTTTATCTCCAATGTGGTTGTTGCACATGATCTTCGTCTTGCTGAAGTTCATGTGTAGGCCGACTTTCTTGCTCTCTTCATTTAGTTCATCTATCATTAGTTAGAGGTTGTGTAGGTTCTCTGTGAAAAAGGGCTATGTCGTCTGCAAATCTGAGCTTGCTCAGATACACTCCATCTGATTTAATTCCTTTACTCTCCCAGTCTAGCTTTCTGAAGATCATGTCGATGCTGGCTGTAAAGAGTTTAGGTGAGCTGGTATCACCTTGTCTTACTCCTTTCAGGAGCTGGAAGGGGTCCGAGTCTTTATGTAGCCTGATAAATGAGCTGCCGTGATTGTATATATGTTTCAATACTTCAACATATACTGGATCTACACCTTGCCGACCGATGGCCTCCATGACCTTAGGGATTTCTACTGAGTCGAACGCCTTTTTGAAGTCAATAAATGCTACGGCAAGTGGTAGTTTATACTCATCTGCTTTTTATTTCAGCTGATTTATCGAGTGCAGGTGGTTCATGGTCAAGTAGCTTCTTCCGAAGCCAGCCTGTTCACGTGGCTGGTTTTCATCAAGTGTTTTTGTGATTCGGTTGGTGATGATCTTTGTGAAAAGTTTGTATTCACAGTTGAGTAGGCTTATAAGCCTATAGTTGTTGAGGTCTTTTGGGTTTCCTTTTTTATATAAAAGCATCATGATAGCAGTGTTCCAATTGTCTGGGACTTTACTGTGTTTCAGACACAAACATATATATGATATGTATATATATGTATAAATATATAGATATATAACATATATATAAATATATATATATATGTATAAATTTATAGATATATAATATATATATAAATATATATGTATGTATAAATATGTAGATATATAACATGTATATAAATATATATATGTAAAAATATATATCTAGCATATATATAAATATATATATATGTATAAATATGTAGATTTATAACTTGTATATAAATATATATGAATATATAGATATATAACATATATATGAATACATATATGTATAAATATATGGATATATAACATATATATATATGTATAATATATATATAAATATGTATATATGTATAAATATATAGATATATAAGATATATATAAATATGTATATATGTATAAATATATAGATATATAAGATATATATAAATATGTATATATGTATAAATATATAGATATATAAGATATATATAAATATGTATATATGTATAAATATATAGATATATAAGATATATATAAATATGTATATAGGTAAAAATATATAGATATATAACATATATATATAAATATATATATATGTATAATATATGTATATATATATATATATATGTATAAATATATAGATGTATAACATATATATAAATATATATATATGTATAAATATATAAATGTATAACATATATATAAATATATATATATGTATAAATATATAAATGTATAACATATATATAAATATATATATATGTATAAATATATAAATGTATAACATATATATAAATATATATATATGTATAAATATATAAATGTATAACATATATATAAATATATATATATGTATAAATATATAGATGTATAACATATATATAAATATATATATATATGTATAAATATATAGATGTATAACATATATATAAATATATATATATATGTATAAATATATAGATATATAACATATATAAATGTATATATATGTATGAATATATAGATATATCGCATAATCATAAATATATATATATATGTATAAATATATAGATACATAACATATACATAGATATATATATGTATAAATATATAGATATATAACATATATATAAATATATATATGTATGCATATATATAGATATATAACATACATATAAATATATATATATATGTATAAATACATAGATATATACTATGTATATATGAATATATGCATGATATAAATATATAAACATATATTTGAAATTTTATCTCTGTTTCTTGCATTATTATTTACAAGTTCTGCTTTATTGCAAAGAGAAATATGTGCAATAATGTCATCAGTGAATAGTTGCCTACGAAATTCTTGGTCAACTTTGTTATCAATTTTTCTCGACTATGTTGTTCATTCATTATAGCCCTGATCCTTGAATCATTTTTAGAAAATATGTATTCCTTTAGGGCTTTTTCTTTTCAAAGTATCATTTCCAAAGTTAAAATACCAAAATTTCATCCACATCTTCTGAACAGCATTTTAATTTGGTAGCTAAAAGAAAAGTTTCAAATATCGTTCAAACAAAATCCTATTGGACTTTTTAACTGCTATACTCAAATGCAAAACAATGCTTCAGCAGTAAGACTCATAAGTATTATTTTCTTTCACTCTTAAATCTGCTTTAAAGAGAGGAAGAGATTGACACTTATGTTTCAAATGTGACTTTCTGACATGAACAGACAAACATACATACAACCTACCAATCAATTTTCTGACTCTGGTATTTATATGTAAAGGATATTTTTATTGATATTTGTTGACTTTGTATTATCAAAATTTGCAAACATAGTGTTTTTAAGCATTGTTATAGGATCATTTGAATGAGAATGATTGAATCTTCATGGTTTTAATGTGTTTTTCCTGAATTCTTTTATTTCTTTTTATTTATGCACCATTTTTAACATCAGGTATGCATGGATGTGAAATTTTTGCATACCCAGCCACACCTGGTGTTTAAAATGGTGCCAAAAGAAATAATAGAATTCAGCAAAAGGAAACAGACCATGTCAGTATTTAGAAAAGACAGTCAAAATGTGTTTGATTTAAATGATCCAATGATGACTGTTTAAAGCTCTTTGTTTGCCGTAAAATTTCAATTTGTTTTGTATTATCTGTACTATTCATGTTGTAGTAATACCAATTGGTAATCACTGCTAACCACAACACCGGTTTAGATACTGTGGCTGGGTTCTGGTTATTCATCTTTTTTGTCATTTATGTATATTCATCAAACTGGATTTTGCCCAGCCCTAACCACTCATAGTTGAAAATTGAAATTTTGAACTCACAGTCCACTCAAGGAATAGGGGAAATGCTTTTTTGTTTTGAAATATCTCATCCCACTCAATTTAAGATTTTGTTCACACTTTTTTTTAAATTTTTAAATTAGGCCATTTTAGTGCCTAGCAATTCCTAGGTTGTTGACAACTAAGAATATCCATTATCTTATGCCTCTGACTCCTCTCACCCTATGCTGGTATCTTCTCATTGTCTCATTCATCCCTACCAATTTTTGTTGCCTGTCATTTTATCTAAAAGTTATGCAAACATGGATGAGATTCATTTGTGAAAATTTTCTTACCTCCTCAGTAAATCACCTTGTTCTTGGTTGTCCCCCTTCCTACCCTCTTGATAAACTTCATAAAGTCCTTTTTCCCCTCCTCTTTACTCTACTTGCCCCTCATTAAACTTTTTTCCCTCCCTCTCTTCATAACCTCTTTTCAAAGTGACAAACTTCCTTTCCTCCCTCTGTCTCTCCCTAATGCTTCAGCGAACTATATACATTTATTTTCACCTGTCTTTCTTTCTAAATGAAATGACATCTTGACTTTTATAATCTATATTATATCTCCATTCAGTGAATTGAATGAAAGAGAAAGCAGCAAAATACAGAATGCTACTCGTAGCTACTTCAAGTAGCCCTTTGGCTGGGTGGAAATCCCCAAAGACGCTTATGCAATCATACAAGGAGTAGACCCCCACATATATGTCAGAGTTCTGCAACATATTTACCGACTTCGCAATTTCTCTATCAGGTTGCATGAAGTCTCTAAGGCCTCCAAGCTCAAGGAAAGAGGAGGACATGGTGACAGCAGCTCAGCCAAATTCTCCACAACTTGCCTTAAAATATCTTCAGAAATTTAGTCTGGTAAAATAAAGAAATCAAAATTGATAGTGAATATCTAAGTAAATTCAGATTTGCTGATGGTATCATCCACTGTGCCTTGGGAAGGTCTATATCCAATAGCAGCCATTAAAAGGCTGCTGATGGTAATGCTAATACATCATCATTTAGCTATTCTTGTGAGTCAACAATTTTAATCTAACGTTATAACCATCTTGGAACTCCCATATAGTAAGACCTCATTATTTTGAGCCCAATGTTAAAACCATTCAGATATTCCCAAGCAGTAAGACTTCATTACTTCAATTGAGCTATTCCAATGCAGTAAGTGCTAATCATTTTTAGTCTAATGTTGTAACCATTGTGTTATTCCCATGCAGGGAGACCTCATCATTTCCACCCCGATGTTGTAACGGTTCAGCTGTTCACATTCAATGAGACTTCATAAAATTCAGTCCAATGTTATAACTATTGATCTATTCCTATGTTGTAAGACCTCATCATTTTTCAGTCTGATGTTATTTTATTTAAAATATTCCCTCTATTCAGAAAGAAATTGGAGAAAAGGAATTAAGGTAGTTTGCTGAAAGGATTGGAAGAGAAAGTGAGAAAAGGGATGTGAAGTTGTTCAATTAGAAGGTAATAAAGGAGCAGACAGGAAAGAAAATTGGGTAGTTTATTGGCAGTATAAGGACATCTTTGTATATGAAATTAATTCTTGTGTGCATAAAAGCATTGAACAGCCATAAAGATTGAAAGGGTAAAAGAATGAGATTATGCAGGCATTGGGTTAGAGAAGAGCAGAGACACATGTTATGGGATAATGGATAATCTTAGTTGTCAACACCCATGAGGTTTTCATGGGTCCAGCTAGTTCTTCATAATTGCTTTGCCTAGAGTTGCAGTACCCATTGAAAATAATGGGCCACAGTTGATAAAATATTTGGTTAGATGAAAAAAGGTCATTCAATATTCAACTAAATAAGTACAGAATTTAATATGACTATGCATCCCCTTCTTTCTTTTCAGATAGAATGAGGAAATTTTAATGCATATAATCAAAGTGTTTCCTGTATGAAAATTTGGAAAATTATCAAGTGCAATTCATCATGCCTGATTTTAGACCTGAGTGTAATAAATATTTAGCTTAAGTTTCTAAAACATATCTGATAAAGCATGTAAACTTTAAACTATCTTATAGTTTTCAAAATAAGTCAAGTGAAAAGGGGAACTGAAATAGAAGTTTTATTAATTGCTAATATTGCTGGCAATAATACCCAGTATTGCTTGGGGTAAAGTAATTTCATATATAACAAATCTTTCCCTTTACTCTAAACCCATAAAAATAGAAAATAAAAGTTCCCCCTCAATTTTGATCCTGAGGAGCAAAAAAGAAGTTCTCCTTTGTTTTTGACACCCCAAAGTGTAAAAAAAAATTCCCCTGTGATTTTGACCCCTTTCTGATTTCAACTCTGATTATGAAGTTTTCTCTCAATTTTGCAAATTTTACTAGTATCTGTATAGTTAAAGAGTACTTAGATTATTTTCTGTTTATGAGATTTTCAATTCCAAGGTTTAGGTTAAAAAATTTTCTATCTTTTAGAAACTTTTAAATACATATATCAGTTCTTTGCCTTAACAAAACTTCTGGATTTTTTTTCATATTTTATATTAGTTAGGTCCTAATCAGTGACAAAGTTTATTAGGTCTTCTTCAATAGAAGACATGATGAATTCATCATTATTGCCTTCATTGTTTAGTAGTAGATGCCTGAAAAAATTTGAAGCCAAATTTAGAACCTGATAACTTAATAGGAGCCATTTAGTGATTGTGCGATTCATAATCATTTAGAATAGTTGACTAATTGTTCAAAATAATCAATGACAAATTGTCAATCAAAATGGTTGTTAATTGCAGCTCTACTCAAGTCCAGTTTTTGTGTCTCTTTTTTGAGATTGTCTCCAATTTATGTGCCTTTGGGGTTTAGGGTCTTTCTCCCTGACTTTGACCTCAAGCTCAATCAGTTTTTCTTCTCTTGGGCCACAAGCCTCTCTTGATCAATGTTTTTCTAGAGCTTTTTATGTTGATGAGGTAAGCTGGAGAGTACACAGCCGAAATGTTGAGAACAAAAACAGGCAAAATATTTTGACTAAACCATCCCATCTTATAAAATTCAGACAAAGATAAATATTTAAATTATCATATTTGATCCAGTCTTGGAAATGTTACACAATAAGGGCTCTTAGGAACTGTTTAATTGAATATTCTATTTTTATTCTTAAATATTTTAATTTTAAATAACACTTTTGTTTTAGATTCTTTTTGCGTGGGTATATGTGAACTATTCTTACATCATCTTTAAAGGTACATTATTTACTAGTATTTATGGGGGATATAACAGATTAACCATTTCAATCACCAAAAGGATGATAGAAACATCATGAGTAGATTTATTATGACAAGATAAAGCATGGTCACTTGGAATCCCTGCAGATATCCAGTCCCAAACACATGGTTAGAAATACATTAGGAGGAAGAAAGTGGAAAGGGGTTGGAAAAAAAAGGATGGTATGTAAGGATTCTAACGGTGGAAGTAAGAAAGATAGTAAGTTTAGTGGTGTGGAAAACAAAAGATAGTGAGAGAGAAAAAGGAGAGCAAAGGGTAGATGATCATTTAGTGCCAGTATCAGGTGAAAGAACAGGCTGAACTAAATTAATAAAAGAGCGATAGAAAAAAGAAATATTGCCTATAAGTTAGGGGACCAAAGTTTTGTCAGCAGAAGGGTGAGTAGTAGGGTAGAGGCCGCTGGCAGTAGGAGGACCAATTAAACAGTCTCTCTTTACCACTAAGTTAGTGAGGATTTTATTTGGTCTTTGAGCAAAGACTATTGATGTATCTTCAGTCGGTAGAAGTGGAAAAAATGATGGTTTGATTTTGAATACCGATATGTGTCTTACATCTTTCATTCCTTCGCTTGCTGCAGCTGTGGTGCGCATACATGCAATGAAACATATCAGGGTTCATGTTTGAAATGCTTCCCCCGCCATCATCCTACAGGAACAATAGTATATAAACTCTGCTTTTTGAATGACCATGAAGGATGTGAAATACTGCTGTTCATTGGAATACATATTGAGATATAATTTCACAGTTAAATGATACATAGATCTACTAACTTTAATACCTCTTTTTCATCCACAGGTATCAGTTGGAAACAAATGAACCTTTCTGATGGCCATATATAAATATTGTCTGGAGAAACTACAAACATTAATTCAATGGTGAATACAAAAATCAGGGAAAAACTATATTCTTTTTAGGCTGTTAATTAGAGATGAGATTAACAAAAACATACCCAAAATAAACTATATTCCTTTGCAGTTTTGGTTTTGTAGAGTTTTTTCAAAGACACATATGCAAATACATACTGGATAAAAGCAATATTCCTGTGAGATGTGTGGATCTCTATTTTCATAGAATACAGCTTGAAAAAAGGGCACAAATTTGCAATTCAACAAAATACAAAAATGTATATGCATGCACACACTGGAGATAAATCTGACTCCTGTGAAGTGTGTGGATTGACTTTTTCACAAAGATCTAAGTTAAAAATACACTTGCTAACACACGCAGAAGAGATGTCATTTTCTTGTGAAGTTTGTGGATCAGCATTTTCACAGCCTTCATATTTGAAAATTCATATGCAAACACACACTGGCGAGAAACCATGTTCATGTGAAGTGTGTGGATCAGCATTTTCACAACCTTCATATTTGAAAATCCATATGCGAATACACACAGGAGAGAAACCATATTCTTGTGACATATGTGGATCAGCATTTGCATCTAAAGTTACTTTGAAAATACACATGCGATCACACACTGGTGAGAGACCATATTCTTGTGTGGTGTGTGGATCAGCATTTTCAGACAATTCAGCTTTCAAGAGACACATGCGAATACACACTGGTGAGAAACAATATTCTTGTGAGGTATGTGGATCAGCATTTTCAAAAAATTATGCATTAAAAATGCACATGAGAACACACACTGGAGAGAGACCATATTCATGTCAAGTATGTGGATCAGCATTTGCATCTAAAGTTACTTTGAAAATACACATGCGAACACACACTGGTGAGAAACCATATTCTTGTGTGGTGTGTGGATCAGCATTTTCAGACAATTCAGCTTTCAAGAGACACATGCGAATACACACTGGTGAGAAACCATATTCTTGTGAGGTATGTGGATCAGCATTTTCAAAAAATTATGCATTAAAAATGCACATGAGAACACACACTGGAGAGAGACCATATTCATGTCAAGTTTGTGGATCAGCATTTGCATTTAAAGTAAATTTAAAAATACACATGCGAACACACACTGGAGAGAAACCATTTTCTTGTGAGGTCTGTGGATCAGCATTTGCATTGAATAAAAATTTGAAAGCACACATGAGAACCCATACTGGAGAGAAACCTTATTCTTGTGAAATATGTGGTTCTTCTTTTTCACAGCAGTCACATTTGAGCCAACATAAACGAACACATACTGGTGAGAAACCATATTCTTGTGATGTGTGTGGATCAGCATTTGCATTTAAAGTAAATTTAAAAATACACATGCGAACACACACTGGCGAGAAACCATATTCTTGTTATGTGTGTGGATCAGCATTTTCAGACAATTCAGTTTTTAGGAGACACATGCAAACACACACTGGAGAGAAACCATATTCTTGTGAGGTGTGTGGATCAGCATTTTTGAAAAATTATGCTTTAAAAATGCACATGCGAACACACACTGGAGAGAGACCATATTCATGTCAGGTTTGTGGATCAGCATTTACATTTAAAGTAAATTTAAAAATACACATGCGAACACACACTGGAGAGAAACCATTTTCTTGTGAGGTCTGTGGATCAGCATTTTCTCGGAATAGCCACTTGAAAACACATATGCGAACACACACTGGAGAGAAACCTTATTCTTGTGAAGTATGTGGCTCTTCTTTTTCATATCAATCACAGTTGAGCCGACATAAACAAACACATACTGGTGAGAAACCATATTTTTGTGAGGTATGTGGATCAACATTCGCATTTAAAGTAAATTTAAAAATACACATGCGAACACACACTGGTGAAAAACCGTATTCTTGTGAGGTGTGTGGATCTGCATTTTCACGGAACAGCTACTTGAAAACTCACATGCGAACACACACCGGAGAAAAACAATACCCTTTTGAAGTATGTGCTTCTTCTTTTTCACAGCTGTCACAGTTGAGCTGACATAAACACATGCTATAGAGAAACTGTATTAAAAAGTATGTGGTTTTTTTCCACAGGAGTCATCTTAGGAGCATATATGAAAACA
This sequence comes from Thysanoteuthis rhombus, assembly GCA_963457665.1. Taxonomy (NCBI): domain Eukaryota; kingdom Metazoa; phylum Mollusca; class Cephalopoda; order Oegopsida; family Thysanoteuthidae; genus Thysanoteuthis; species Thysanoteuthis major. The sequence goes on along the minus strand of OY735210.1, from coordinate 66,705,093 downwards.
CTTGACACCAACGTCATTCTTGAAATACGTCATCATTTTCACTTGATAACAACTTGAGATTATGCATACGAATACAAACTGGAGACAAACCATATTCTCGTAATGTATATATTTCCAGAGAAGTCAAATTTGGTGGTGCTCATGCATACACTGGGAGAAACCATATACTTGTTAAGTGCATGTTTCTTTTCTTCCAAGTCAAACTTGAGTTGACATCTGCAGACACATTGAAATAACATTTTAGCTAACTTGTGCACTAAGGAGATACCATAATATTCTGAAATGTGTGGCTGTTATTGTGAAATGCGTTGTGTTGCTTGTCTTATTTGGAAAAATCTCATCTATTTATATACATGCTGGACGGAAGCCATATTTCTGTGTAAGTTGAAGTTTTCCTTTTGCTCAGAAGTTTAGTTGATATCAACATTTGCAATCCCACATTAGGAGAAAAATGAATACATCAATATCTAAATATTCTGGGACATTTGAAAGCAAATTTTTAAGTATGTGAATCTTCATTTCCAAACAATTCAGCTTCTTTTTTAACATTAATCTTCCATTTCTCATATTCTCAATGATATTTCATATACAATCACGGACACTTGAATTTATGACTTCCAAAATCCTGGAAGCTGACATCCCTTGCGACTTAACACACATCTCACCACTCTGCCTACAAGACATGGTCTACCTAGCCACCCACTTAATTAACTACCAACTAAAATTCAGTCTTTTTATAAAAAACACCAGTTTCTTGTGACACGTAGGCTCTTAACAGAGCACCATATGGGCAAAACATTGAAATAAAGAACCTTCTTTCCAGCAAGTACTCTGATAATGTTATTTTACCCTGATATATACATAAACATTTAATTAAAAACATATTCTTTTAAAGATCAAACACTAGAGAGTGTGAATATAATTTTTTTAAATTTTGAATTTCCCAATGACAAAACTCATTGCAATTGCCATTGACCACATTAACCCCACTACGTCTCAAATATTGAAGAATAATCATTTAAATTATGTGATAGACTTTGAACAATGATTAAGTTACTTTCTGTAATTTTGAGAAGAGTCATTGTTTCCCTAAGTGTTGTTCTGAATATTTTGTGTATTTCTTTGTGACTGCAACGTTTTGATCAATAATTTCTACAGCCTTCTACAGGTTTACTTTTACAACCTTTGTTGGAAGGGATTACCAAAGTATGGAGGGAAATAAGCCCAGATCATTCTTATAACCTGTGCTTTGTCTGCAATCCCACTCTCAACAAATTATGTAACTCAGGTAATTCCACATTTTTATTTGCGAGGATACTCACCAATTTTTTTTCTGATTATGGAAGAAATCTACACTGGCATGACTTGGACATTTGTTTGTTTTCCTTCAGTTTTTCACTCTCCAGCAAAGCTCATTTATTTTGACATCATCCCATTTCATTTGTGCATTGTAGATTTTGAAACAATGATCTTATTAAATGTCATTATCTAAACTTTTTTGTCATTTCATATGTTTTGTTTTCATGAACCAAAAACTCTATCCTCTTTGCTTCAGTTCAGTGTTCCCCTTGATAGATGGAAAGAACTTGCAGTCACACATGGGAACAAAATACTCAGTATTTGCAGAAAATGTATTTGGTAGGAAAGTATCGAAGCCTAAAAAGAAAACGAATATCTCTTGAAAATGTGGTTCTTCATTGAGTAGAATGGTTTTTCTGACTATAATTTCCTTCTGTTGTGATTAATTCTATTCTATGAAAATCAACATTTACAAATGATCAGTCATTGCTTGAAAGTTTTTTTCACCTATTTTATTTAGTGCTGTGCAAAATTGTTAGAGATCGTTATCTACTCATAAAGTTTTTTCTAGACTTTCCCTTAAACCTCAATACTGACTTCATAAAGTTTTTACCAATCACAATTTTTGGAGGGAAAAAACAAACAGCAGAGAAATCAAACGTAGAATGTGACCCAGCTGCTCCAAGGTTCAAACTTCACTCGTACTACTATTCAGACTGCAGATGATTACTGTAACTTGTATATATAAATTTCCATAGATATATAAGACTTGTCAGTTTGGCTCAATTAGTAACAGAGCCACTTACCAATCACTTGGTCATCATTTCAAAACACTGTTGGGGAATATTATTTAATGCATCAGTTTAGTTTAATGTTATAAGACAGACAATGAAGAGTTTACTTCCCTAAATTAGTTGTTGATTGTTCAATCTATTGTTAGAGGGGAAAAATTATGTTAACTCCAGTGTATGACTTGGACTAGAGATTAACATATTTACAAGCAGATGAAGCCTCCAACAATAAATCATATAATTATCTTGCTTTTAGGGGCAGGAGTGTAGCTGAAGATTTGGGGACTTGACTCCCTGAAATCAATTATTTGCAGGAGATCAGAAACTCTAGCTGCAGCAGAACAACCTTCTGATGCAATTTCTCAACCAAATAACAGGAACACGAACATAATGAGCAACATGAATTATACCCTGGACACCATTGTGTTTCCTGTTCATATTTGCAGCATTGTCATATGACTTGCCTTGGCAATTCTGAATGTGTTTGCCATTTCCCTCTAACAAATAAATAAGTTGGGCAATGTCTAATCCAGTGAGAGAAAAAATTGGTGTGAACTTTATGAATTGCTCAGCAGGGCCAGATTGTAGAACATAGTGGACAATCACTGTTAGGTGGTCCACATAGATGACATCCAGTGTTAAGTCTGAAGATGTCGAGGTACTTTCTTGACTTGATTTCATCTACGATCACAGAAAATACCTTTGGAACCATCTGTTCGATCACTTTGTCATAGATAATTGAAGGTAGGTAGGACGTGTGTCCACATCCCTTGTTGGCATGTTTGTGGATATGTCATTGTAGTTCAAGTATCCCTAGATTGTTACCATTGATTGATGAGCTTAAATATTCACTCTCTCAAGAAATTTAAGACCACTAATACAAAGTAATCATAAAATGCTAACTATTCTCAAAAAAACTTTATTCCAACAATAAACTTCACTTTCATATTGCTTCATGAGAGAGTTGATTATTTCAAGCAATGTGAAATACATTTCAACATATTGTTGTGACCCTATTTTATTTCCAGCTTTTCTTTCTCTCTTCCTTTCCCTCTCTCTGGGACTGATAATTTTTCCTGGGCTCCTGACCATCTTGAACTTTGCTGTTTTTATTGTGACTTATGTTCTGAACTTTGCCACATTCATTGCATAGGCGTTGCAATCTCTCTATGCCTGCCTCCTTAACATGTGTGCTCTTTCTCACTTTTGTTAACATGTATCCACATATCCATCCCATGTGAATGATCTAACAATGTAAATCCATTTCCAATAATTACTTTGGTCTTTTAAGTAGCCAGCTTTATAGAAATCACTCCTTTTCAGTATCTCTGCCACATAAATACTCAACAATGAGTAGATGCATCACATCTATCTTTCTTTTCTGGCTAGTTACCAACTTACTCTATGTATCCATTTTATATAAGATCCAAGCCGCTTCCATAATTACTTACTTTCAGTGTCGATTGTAATGTTTATAAACAAATCATTTGTCAAATAATTAAATGTACATTTTATTTGTCTTCTTTTCAAGTATGAACTCAGTTTAACCTGTGTCCCTATTCAAACATAGCGCATAGAACTCTCCCTTTTTAACTGAACTAATATGGCTGCTGCCATGTTTACATTTTGAAAGTATATTGGTGACTAGCAATTTCTTTTGTCCCCAACTTCTATTTGTAACCTCAGCATGTGGTAGCAAAGTCAACCACTAACTTGTTAGACCATAATTACAACACTATCAAATGAAAAATAACTATACAATATAGTAATTTAGTTTATATTGCAGTTTTTAATTTTTCCAATCAATCAAATAACTCACCGGATTAATTTCAGGAGACTAATTGAATTGATTCAAATTTTCATTTGTTTTTAAGATATAAACACATCTTGCTGCCATGACATATTTTTCTGGGATTTTAATAGTTGAGGCATTTTTCACTTGAGGAAATATTTCCATGAGTTTTGCATTCAAAATACTTTTTCATAATCAACTTTATTCATGAATGAATATATGAAGAACATTCAGTGAAATCGGTTCAGGGCAAGTTTACTTATTGCACCCCAAGACTAACCACTTTGCAAATGGACACATTTGACTTAACACCAGTTGACATCATCCGAACATTGCCATGTTAAAAATGTGAACAAAGACATGTTTACTGAAGTTACACACCCTCAGAAAAAATGAGTCATTTCTTGATTAAAAAGTAATTATGTTTTCTTTATCCAAAAAAGTTGAATCAGAAAAAAAGTTTCAAAAGTCACCACCGGGAAAAAAAGTTTTATTTTCTAACAAAGATTTTAAAAACTAATACTTACTTCTGAAAGTTGCTTACCCTAAAAAAATGGAAGTTTTTTGTGCTTAATCCAATTGCAATAATAATAGAAAAAATAGAAGTTTTGAAAGTTACTGCAAGAAAAAAAAAAGGTAATTCTTCGAGAAAAAAAAAGTATTTTTCATGCTTCCAATCCATTCTCAAAATTAATGTTTGAAATAAAAATTGTTATAGTTACAAAATTAGGATAATAAAACGAAATAATTAGGATAATAAAATGAAATCTATAAAGTTTTCTCTTCGAATTTCATTGCATGTCACCATAATCTTACGCATCATTGTTCACCATCATTGTCTTTACAAAAAATAAATGAATATATAGTTTCAATTTGATCAGAAGATAATTTAATCAAAACACTGATATTTTTTTGCACAAAACTGTAAAAAAATCCAGAAATGTCAATCCAATCCCAAAGGATACTGTGAATACTCCTACAAAAGAAAAAACAAAACAAACTATTATGTTTGTATGAAATCTACACCTGATCATTGATTTTAGAGAATATTTCTGGCTATTCCCATAGCTCTCTTTTGTTTGTGTGTGATCTTGGGTTTTTAATCCACTAAGCAAACTGAATGAGTCACACACAAATGAGGAGATCTCAGGTGTTGCTAAATCTACTTGCATGCCTTCCATTCATCGCTGTGAATGGTTGTTCCAGGCAATATAATTTATTCTATAATCGGTAGTAATTTCTCCACATTTTTTTTTTCAGCTATTTCTATATAACCAATGGCAAAATGAGTATTTGTAGCCATTAAATCAAAAAATGCAATGGTGCACTTGGTGTTCATCCTCGATGATGCTTCGGCTTATGGAAGAAACAAGACTCATCTTTTCCAACAACTTCACCAGGACCGCTAAATTGTATTGGGTATCTTCAAAATATTTTGAATATATTTTCTAAAATTCATTATAGATATGGACAATACTTTTTGAACAAGTATCAAGATATTTCAGGACTTTTTCTAATTTGTTTTCTCAGAAGATAGGTGGCAAATATACGCGTCTGTAAAGATGAGTTGAAATCTTTGATAACGTATGGAGGTTCTACTTTTGTACTTATTACAGTCCTTATTCTGGCATTCCATATATATTTGTCCTCAGTCCTTGAAAATTTTGCCCGATTCACTTTTCTCGTTGCAGCTTTCACACTTCATACCACTTGGTAGAAGGTGACGTTGTTCCATCCAGTCTATTGAAGGCAATAGTCTTCAAAGCACTCTCAAAATCTTTGAAAGTTGATCCAGTCTTTTTTTCAGAGAAGTGGTTTTAGCTATCTCAGGAGACAGAACTAATGATGCACCAATTTCCTTACGGAGCCAGAAAAATCAAAGTATCCATGGTGAATAGAAAAGAATACACGAATTGATTATGATTAAAAAATATTTGACGAGAAATAGAAAAAACATTTTTTTCGATTTGTATTTGAGACGTTGTTTTCATAAATATATTAGAAAAATAAACCTTTAAAATCATACCTAACACTAAAATAAATCTAAGTGACCACTCAATGACAGGATTATTGAGAAAAATTGAAATTTTGACGCATCGTTACCTCAATGAATTTTCCGAGAAATTTCAAATTTATCTCTTTATTTTTTTAGTGTAATATTTGACTTTTCTATGCTATTCGATTGAAAGCACAAAATACTACCTTTTTCAGGATAAGTAACTTCCGAATAAAATGGATTAGTTTGAAAAAAAATAACCCAAAAACTACCTGCGATAAAAAAATTGATTTTTTTTGTTTTTGTGGTGAAATGCATGAAAAGACAAATTTCTATGTAACATATATTCATCGAAGATAATGAACGATGGAATGACAGTGTTTCTTGCATCGTGAAATGTTCATGAATTTGATTGAATAGAAATAAAATTCGTAGAATGCAAAATGTCTTTCGAGTAAAAAAGTTCGTAGTAACACTTTTTGAGTAGTGTGATCGAACGCATGTGCATGAGTATATATGTAAGTCACTTATCTTGTTTGTGAATATCTGAGAATGCTTTGCGCAACGAGGTCCTGGCTGGCAAAATCTTTTTTGATGGAATTTTAGATGAATTTTCATTGGTCGAAACATGGTTAGTATATTTACATGGTGTGTTTCTTACTTCGTCGGTGTCCAAAATATGTATTGCGAGTAGCTGCTGCTGATTCTTTTTTGAATTATTGACTGCCTTTTTTTGATATTTTGTGAGCTCCATTCTTTTAAGCCAATTTTGTTTAGATTTTTGGAGAAACTTTTATTAAAGGACCACCCCCATCATACATGTTGTCTACTAATGTTGTTAATTATCGATCTCTGATGAAGGATTATACCAACCCCCGATGTTGAAAAAAGCTATATTTCATTGGGTTTTTTTCATGCATTTGATTTTTGCCATATTTCCGTTGATTAATGATGAAATTTACTTTTGAGAATTGAATCATATTGTAGGTAAATCACTTTTAGAAGTGATTCTAATTATAGAAGTTTATTCTATTATATATTTCAAGACCAGTCAATAAAATGGCACCAAAATTATTGATTTACTTCAAAAGTACGGTTCTACATTGTAATTAATGAACTTTCATTTTCCTTTCTTTTTTACAATAATTTGCACTTTTCTTTTTCTAGCAAAAACTTGAAGACCCATTTTTGAAAATTTCAATGAAGTTCGTCTTTAAAACAGGGGGTTGGAGATTTCAAAAGTTCTGTGATATGCCTAGACAATAATGGTGTATTGGGGAGATAACAGTTCTTTCCAGCGACTGTTTGCCTTCTTCGGTCCCTGTGAAGGCAAACAGTTGCTGAAAAGAATAACTACTTGAATATCTTGTAGTTTAACGTCCCAAATTATTGCGAGTACTTTCTCGTTTGTTTTGAGAGGTTACCATTTATTATTATTTATCATTGTATTCGTGTGTAATACTCAACCCTAATTATGGGTTGATATACTGGAAAAAATCTCTTGTGCATAAACTTTTCAGAATTTGCTGCGGCTAAATGTTATCTTTATTCAACTTTTTACCTGGTTCGTGTCGACTTGAAATGATGTTTTATATAATTTACATTATATTCGAAAACACTCATTTTGTGGTCTTTTATTTCGAAAATGTAATTATTTGAAATCTTAAAAACTGTTCTCAAGTTTTTGCTGGCAAGAAAAAAGTCCAAATCTTCATTATTTATTTCGGTCATGCCGTATCGAATATGGCTACGTATTTGGCTGGTGAAAATGATATATAGGGTATCCACATTTAAATTTGTAAACCTTGTATTAACAATGTTCACAAACATTTTTCAACCGTTATTGGATCATTTTGAATATACACTGATTTTAACACTTCGTCGTCTTCATGTTTTTTTCTTTTTTTTTTTTGACGAATCTCTTATTTCTTGCACAATTTTAACATCAGGTGTAAAATTTTCATGCACCTACACATATCAGTTGTTGAAAATATCACATAAATAAAACGAAATAAGAGACTTTATCAAAGAAAAACGTATCATTTCAGTACTTGTAAAAGTAGGTGATGTGTTAAAATCAGTTCCATTCAGATGACGCGATTTTTCGCTGTCGCTTTTGAGATGAATTTGACATTTAAAAAAAGTGACGGCAATACATTTTGAGTTCCCTTATTTTTTCTAATTTTTTACCTCCAACGCATTTTTATCGATGAAAACAAGGCAGCTTTGTGTATCAGTGTCAATATTGGATCGCCGAACAATAACATTTTGTACTAAATCCGGCTCTTCTTACATTTAGTGGACACGAGATTTGACTCGTGTCAAAAGGTCACTTTTTATGACACTGGTAACTTTAGCTATACGTCATTAAGAATTCGAATATCAATGGTCTTGAGTTTGAAACCGAAGAGTGACAACCATTTTTTTTCAAATTGATGTAATTGAAGAAATATATATAATATTTTGTTTTGTTTTAAAACAATGTAAAGAAACGATATGATTTAATAAAATAAGAAACAATGTAATTCAATTCGTTTCAAACCCACTTAACTGATGATAATTTTAGAATGAGAAACAACGTACAATATTTGGATGAACATTTCCTAATAATACAGAAACATTTCTCTCGTATCATTTTTTTAAAGGCAGTTTTTTGTAGGTGTCAATAATGGATTGCTGGTCAAAAACATTTAGCAGATCAGGCATTAAAAGATGTGTGGCTATCGATAAAAGGGCACTGATGCAAGACTAAGACAAAAAAGTTATTTCCCTTGAATTATTTTAGACAAATCTCAAGGCTGATCATGGACGAAAAGAATCCCTTACGAAATTCTTAGTTTAGAATCATTAACTTGATATAGGGAAGAATCACACGAAAATATGATAGTATATGTTGCAGAAATATACCCTATACCTTAATATGTGTTTATTTTGTCTTGAAATTAAATCAAAATTAAAATTTTTAAATCTAAAAAACTTTCGCTTACATAGATTTTGAAAGCTTTAAATGGATACGGAAAAAGTGAATAAATCCTTGGAGAGAGAGTTCAATCCAGGCCGATCGAAAAAAGCAACCAAAAAATAAGCTAAAGGTAAAAAGTAGACAAAAAATTAATGTAATGATGTATATATAATTCTTCATCGAATGAAATTACAAGAAAAATATCTTTATCTGATGCCCAATTATGTCGCTCAGACCCGGATCCTTTTGGTAAGGGGTGATTTTCGCTTTATTTTTAATAATAATGACAGAAAGTGACTAACTATATGGCTAAAATGTTAAGTAGGCTCGAAAAACCACCCGAAGGCCGCGTTAAGGCAGCTTTGTGAGTTTGTGTCAATAATGCATCGCCAAACAATAACATTTAGTACTGATAAATCATTTAACGTTGTACATTTGATTTTAAGGGTTAACTTCAATAAGAATCATCAAATAAATGAAACTAATAAGAAGTTTATTCCGCCGACCAGAAACTAACATCCCTAATTTATCTATACGGAAGATTGAAGAGTATGTTGCAATTTCTTCTCGACGAAAAAAACAAAAGCAAACGCAAATGGTTGGTCCTAATCTTTTTTCTTTCAAGACTTCCGTACTTTCAAGTTTGGAGCATTGTCCATATTTGTGCTATTCTGATCATTTTTAATATCGCTTCATGATTTCGAAAAAGATTTTAAAAGTTTTATTTTAGCAGCTCCCAAGAATCATGTTTTTGATTTAATTCAATGGGGATTTTCTCTCATTAAACTAACCTTATAAAATAGGGGATATTTGCACTGTCACTAATCAGCTTGTGCGCCTATTGGGAGCAAGGATAACATCTGAAAGATTATGCAAAGAACCTCAACAGACAGGTCAAACAACAATGCACAGAACACGAAGAAAGTTGCAACCTTACCTGGAACATACAATTTGGTAAATAAGAGTCTTTGCAATGATTATTGTTCTGTTTATGTGGGCAACCTGAAAGTATGACACATTGTGATATCGAGGGATTCCTAGTGAAGTCTGATAACTTGTTTCGCCAAGTGTGGAGAAGAGAATGACCCCAAAACAGACTCATTGTAGTTTTGAAGTATGGCTGCTACCAGGACTCGTTGAATTATGGTAGAATTTATCTATAACTGGACTTACCAGTTGTAGGAAGATATGCCAGTACTGGACACACCGCAGACTTGAATAAAAACTTCAGAAAAAAACAAAACAAAAACAAACTCTGGTTCAGCAGACGACTGTAATGTTAGAATGGTAACACTATTGAATCCTAAATAAGCGATACTTGCTCATTTGATTTGGCCATGAAAATTATTTTTCAGTATACCACAGGTTATGTTTTTCATGAATATCAAAATGTACCGTACTTCAAGTTCTGAAGAAGACAAATGAACCGACTAGAGAGCCAAAAACGTTCTTCTCTTAAAACCAGAAATTGTCTCTCATGTAAATAATCTACCCTTCCATCGGTTGATACCCAAGCAGCTTTTGATATTTAAAATAAGTGAGTGACAAGTTAATTTTCTTCTCCTACAAGCACCAAACCAAGTGAAATTCTGCTTTGAAGTGAACCCTTTGTCATTGGATAACGGAGTTTTGAATAGACTAAACATGCCATTTTTTCATGGCGTGAATACCACAGAGATAACCTGGATAAGACATTAAGGATGCTGGACTGGCATGACCGACCCGTTTCGCATGACCTCTTGTTTTCTGTCTTGTTTTCCCCTTTGTGGCAAAGAAAGGGGAGGGGGGATAAAGAATTGATTCCCCACCTGCAAACAGAGGTAAAAAAGCTAAATGAAGAGTTAGATAATGAGTCCATGAGGGACAAAAAAAAAATAACAACGAAAAAAATATAACCCCGTCCACAAAAGGCAAAAAAAAAAAAAAGAAATAATTCCCCCATCCTAGAAGGGCAAAAAGAGAAGAACATAAAAACGACCATCAAGGGTTCTCCCACTATGTCAAGCGCTGTCAAAATTGCGCTTGCCTTTTCAAAGAGGACGGAGTATTGGTAGATTTTCCCGAACTGAAGAGCATTGAAACAAAAATGGTGGCAATCATTTTGATCGACAATGAACTAAATAAACTTGTGCGGTCAACGAAAGTTGTAATAAAATCACAGACCAGGGATGGGTGTGAAGGTCGAACAATTTGTGAAAGGAGACGGATTTGCCGTTTAGGACGTGTTGTTACCCACAAGTGAACGTTGCCACAAAAAAAAAAGAACTCAACACGGAGACCACAATCTTCGTGTTGGGTATATTTGGAACAGAAAGACCAAAGTAACACTATTTCAAGTACCTTCGTATACGCTAGGTGAACACATCGATGCATTTTCCTGAATATGGGAAAATTGTCGCAATATCAAGCGGTCGCCTACACGATAACAGAGATTCGATCTTATGATAAATAGACAGGCCTTCCTCTCCATTCCCAACTTACTGGACATAGACGTTTGAGAGAAATTCCCCAATACAGTGAAATGCAGGAATCCAAGGGGGGTTCTATTTCTCTTTTTCTCTTTCTTTATCCCTTCCCCTTTGTTTGCCATGAAGGGAAAACAAATCAACCAACAAGTCCTACCTTAGAGGTAAATGCAAAATACAGTGGTCACACCAGTCCGACCTCCTTTCTGTCTTGTTCAGATTTGCAGCGAAAGTGGTCAACTTGAAACAATTTGCTAGGGAAAGAAGACACCTGTCAATACGCAAGTTCACCTCCCAGCCGTTGTTTGCAATAAAGGTGTCTCTTGTCGATCTGCCTACCTACCAGGACCTGAAAAGTCAGGTCCGCTGCCAAGGGAAATTTCGTATCCTATCATCTCATTCAACTTCTCCACCGACCGAAAAAGCTGTGGCACCAATGGACGGGAAGTGGGTGGTGGGAGGAAGGCCCAAATAGAGGTTTTTCAGTCCTCACATGGACCCCAATCAGGAGACACCAACAGTCCCAGTGAAAAGAACCTGCAGTCGTATGCAAATGGGTGGTTACGCTACTTCAGGTCTGAAAAGTTTGACCAAGCAGTGATTCTGTTGACAAAACTGAAAGGCAAAGACAAACAGCAAGCGGGATGTGTTAACCCCCTCTTCTCCGAAAATATCAAAAATCCCCCAACAAATCAGCCTCTAAATCAACCACTCCCATGAGACTGATCATAACCGAGCCGATATCACCCGCTTCGCCAATTCCTGCTCTAACTCCACCTTCCCATACCTGCTCAAACACCTGTTCTACATCTTCCTTTTGTCACTTCTAAACTTCAACAGTCTGCAACAAAAAGAAAGAATTTAGAACTAAACACAAAGGGAATAGGTACACATCTGTTGCGTCGACTCTCAGACTGCGGAGAAGGCCAATGAATAAGGACACGCCTTTATGAAACTGAGCGTCCTGCATAACTTCAAATAAATGTACTTTTTCCATAAGCACACGAATTACTAACCATTGTAATAATTGGAGAGGGCCTTGCTGAAGGAAACGAACGATGCCTTCGACAAGTCCACCCCAATGGCACAACCTTAGACTGCAAAAACTAAAATGTTCTTTAGTTCGTGGAGGGTCCTAGTTTATTTGCACCCCCATTCTTGTATCGGGCAGCTACATCAACCGTCTCCAGACACATCGGTGACGTACCCCATGATGGGACCATCAAAACTGCAATGAACCTAGATCACATTGAACCCGTTATCGGTATTCTGACTCCTTCGTTCCCGATCCCCGACACCAATAGACTGATGGTGGCTTTTTAAAAAGTTTGACTGGTGGAAGGATGAGGAAAGAGTCTAAAAGGTCAAGACATGTTTGTACTCTTCAGCAATTCAATGTGAGTATCTGCTGTATACAAGAGAAACACTTTATTCCAAGTGACTATGAGAGCGTGTTAATGAGGAGGTTTTAACTTTTCTCAGTGAATTTCGATTGGTGCTATAAAGATGTTTCTTGGCTAGTAAGCCGATCCTTTAATGCGACCTGTTCCGTAGTGTACACTGACCCGTTGGGTAGCTTGTGTGTTGTGGACGTTGATGTAAAAAGAGATGCATTTTAATTGATTTGGGTTTATGCGCCAAAGCGTTAGATGGAGCGAGTCAACTTCTTTCGGTGGCTCGATCCCTTCGTGACGTTCGCAAGGCAGACAATTTTAGCTGTTGATATGACTGCCGTCCTTGATCACAATATAGATCAGGGGGATAACCTTAGCAACTTTGATGTGATTCAGTTTCGTGATTTGATCAACTGGATGGATCTTTTTGTCAAGTTCTAGAATTAACACCTAAACGAAGTAGCGTGGACTAGGACGAATGGTAGCAACTCGAATACGATCAAAAACTCGAGTTGCATTGATCGAGTACCAGTTAGGAGAGCCGGCACCGGAATCTTAATGCCCAAGTTGTGATAGTGTAGCTCATTTGGATCATAGACTAGTAATAAATATAGGTAAGACTAAAATTTGAAAGACTGGTTACTGAAAATTGAACGCATATTGAATGGATGAGAAGGGTTCTTGAGACCAGTACCACCGATGATAAAGTGGAGATTGATAGGGATTATCTTCGGGAATAAGTGGTAAGGTAACCTAAAAAATAAGAGGTCGTTTGTTGCTGATTATAGCCGCCAACTGAAGATAGATTAGCGGCACAGACGGCATTAGAATTTAGTTGTAAGTGGCGGAGGTGTTGGTGAAATAGCTACAACGAGGGCAAAGTTTGTCTCCTTGCTTAACAAGAATTTTCACGCACTGGTAGTTAGAGCTAGATTAAAGACGGAAAAAGAATGTCTCCTAAGACAACGAATATGGCCACAAAATTACATGCAGAAGAAATTCGGAGCGCTTCAAGCCGACAAATTGCACCAAAAATCATGTCACATCACCGGATGGACGACAGGTGACTGCAAACGAAGGCATATGTGAAGTATTCCGGTGTAACTTCCTGAAGCTTTTATCCGGAAGCCTGGTCAGCTCAGTCCGACGCTTATTTGGCTGACCCCTTCGCCTTTGGGCGACTGTATCAGCTGAATCATAATTGAAATTCGAGAAGCGTTAAGGAACATTGGAATAGAGAAAACTCTGGGAATTGATAGCCTGCCTTACGAATCGTATTTGAGACTGCCGTCCCTATTTGTTCATTTGCTAGCGTTGATCTTCATCCACTAGTTAAAGCAGGGGAACATTTTTCAGCGCCTTACCAGAGGTATAGTGAATTCGCTACGCAAAGACATAGATGAGATAGGATAGAAAATTGTAGGCTGAACGCAGTTGAAGATTTGGGCTAAGGTCTTGTCAAACTGCTTGCATACTGACAGTTTGATTGGCTCCGAACAGACCTGTTCTATGGAACGGGGGACTATCCAAAATTACCTGCATTTAGCGCGCACAATTATTGAGAAAGTTGACGATGGAGACGCGCTGATCAAATTAGATCAGTCCAAAGACTTCGATGGGGTTGACCATTATTTTTTTTCTTATCGACCACTTTTTTTGTTTCGCATTCCCCTCCGTCCGCTGTAGATGACAGCACGTAATGTTGGCCGGACGATGTAGGATATTTGGAGAAAAAATTTCACGCATTTCCTTCTACCCGCTTAGCTTACTTTTCTGCCGTATCACATCATTGTAGGGTTCCATACAAACGAATTTCGTAAATATATTTGATTCACCAGAAAAAATTTTTTAAATGCTCAAATTTATCATTTTTTTAATCTTCTGTCCCACATGAAATTATGAATATGGGATTGAGTAGAATTTTCTCAGAGAGACTTTCGTATTTTGGTGAATGTAAAATGAAAGTTATACCCAGGATGTTTGTTCTTATGGTGAAAGAAATAATGAAGTATGGTCGGGTCATCAAATGAGATTAGCTAAGTTGATGGTAAGATAGGGAAAACCAGCCCATTCCTCTCCCAAATTTTGACATTGTGTTACATTTTTCTCTTTATTTCTATAATACATATTGAAAATAGATACGTACAAACACCGAACTAAGTGTTCAACAAGGCGTCGGCGATCAAATCCGGGAAAGCAAAACCGATTACAATGTGTTCTTTTTGAACACGACAGTTGTTTACGTTATGTATTTTATAGTGACTCAACCCCCTATTAATTGGAAAAATATAATCTTGAACATCCCAGCAATTCTTCAAAAATAAAATTTTTTCGATATTTCTTCTCATTTTATCAACAAAATGAAAGTCAAGTATTGTAAGCCCTTGTTGACATTTCAACACAAGGGACGAACTTATGTTGAACACCGTTTTTTATTCCCATTGTTCTCGCAATATTTGTCTCAAGATAATTTTGATGTTTGTTTCACGAATCCTGAACAAGCATATTTGCATCTGAAACAGTTTTAAATATTCAAACATCCAGGTGAGATTTGTTCAATTTTTGAATATTTGAATCTTAACATTTTCTTTTATTGGCAAGCGAGTAGCAGCAAGTTGGGGTCCAAATCACAATGTGCGTACAACGAATAAGAAAAAGTACAGATTGTTCAAAAATTGTATACAATTTTGACAACATTTGTTCCTGTAATGAAAAAAAAAAATGCTTTCTTGCCAATTGAGTTTTCAAGACAATCCCTGTTAAAATAAATAAATCGTTGCTTCGGAAATGAAGCAAAAAATGAATATCGGCCCCAAAAAGCAACAAAAAGTTATGAAATGTAAAGAATGTAGAGCCTACTTTTTTTCTTTCTTGTAATTCCTATTTTCTTTCATTTATTGAGAATTTCAAGAGGTATACCATGGCATTATGTGACGTAAAAAAATATCACACCTTTCTTTGCCTACTCTCTATATCGTATCTTCCTCTCTTTTCTTTACCAACGTTTCCTTATTATCTTACTAACATAATAACTTCCTCTCTTCGATAGGAACACTGCCTATCTCTCTTTAACAATTCTCTCTTCGGACCACTTAATCAATTCAAATTTGATCTTGACAGGAAACTTCGCCCGTTCTTGGAATTGTAGACTTACGTCGCACCCAGTCAAAAACTGAACCTCCACTTTTGCCAGTTTGGTAGTTAAAAAAAAAAATGCTGCTCATTTCTTCTAGAAGAGATGAGGTCAAATTCAGTCAAACTACATCAAGTATATATTCCCCCAGAATATCGATGGAGTTTATTTTTTTAGTTTAAATTTATTCTCATCATAGGATGAAGTGTTCTAACGCAATATTCTGCATTAATTTTGTACAATCTTTGGATACGCGCAATTCTGTAATTACGGCCAGTCTGAATCGCTAAAAGTGGCTAGATTTAATCCAAAGTATAGCTAAAATTTCTATAGAGGTTTCAAGAGACGCGGACAAAAGCACAAAAAGACATAACTAGCCACTTTTAACCATTCAAAATGAACATAGTCTAGAATCTTCAAGTATCCAAAGATTGCTTTTGTACTATATAAAGTTGACTCTAAAATCTGCCTGACCCTGCCCAAACCTGTCTGGATTGACAAAGACTGTGCACAGATTTACCCGGAAGTTACATGGCCTGTCTGGGGCCTGAAATATTTGAAATTCAATGCCCAGCTTCTGAAAGATACTAAATTTCAACGTCTGTACCGTGAAGGATGCTACATTCGCATATCTGGACTGTTGAGGATGCTCTATTTCTACGTCTGAACCATTGAGGATGCTTAATTCTCACGTTTGATCACCTACAACACTTGAAAACTCATTGGGCCTCCTCAATCGGACGTGGGAATTGAGCATCCTCAATTCCTACGCCTGAACATCTAAAAGTTGCTCGATTCCCTGCTAAATTCCTACATCTGACTCTTTGACGATGCTAAATTCAAACATGTGAACCCTACGCCATGCCTAGATCCCACATCTGAACCTTAGATGATGCTAAATACACATGTATGAACCCTAGAAGATGCTAAATTCCCATGAACAAATGTTGAATGAATGTGCACAAATCTGCCAAGAGTGAATAATGCCAAATGTCAGTTGTATAAGTTGCTGAATTCCCACATCTTAACCCTATATGATTCTGTATTGCCATGTCTGAATACCAGTGGATGAATGCTTGATTCCCATATCTAAACCCTTGAGAATCCTAAAATCCAACATAACCTCCAATGTTTTGGACGTGGGAATTTAGCATTCACTAGTATTCAGATATGGTAATTTAGCCTTATTCATGTTTTGAATGCTGGAATTCAGCATCTGCTAGGGTTCAGACAAGAGAATTTAGCATTTCCCAGATGCTAGGTAATTTAGAATAGTTTAGTGCCCAGACTGGCCAGTGTAATCCTTATGCAGGCTTGCACACAGTCCTTAATCAGTTCAAAAAGATTTAGGGGTTATGACAGGTTTGGAGTCACCAGGGGTTGAACAATTATGGTTACTTTTTACTTAAGTTCACATAACTTCATTTTTCAAGGACCTTGTTATGGGTTCAAAGTGTTGACCATTAGTCATGGTAATACATATACATGACACGTCTTCTTCAAACTGATCATAATGAAAGATACCTCTCTGTTTCGATGAGCAATTATATAGATTTCAAGTGTAAACCACTTGAAAGGGACATATTTCTTGTATGTTTGAACTAATAATGAAGGATAATCTTCCGTTTTATTGAGCTTTTATATAGATTCCTTGTGTAGACCACTAGAAAGGGCCATATCATGAATATGTTAAAACTAATAGAAAAGGATAATTTTCCGTTTTTCAAGCTTATATATAGATGTCATGTGGTCTACATTTGAAAGGAACATATCTCTAGTATGTTCAAACAATAAAGGATAACTTTGTTTTGTTGACCATTTATATAGATTTCAAGTGTAGACCACTAGAGAGACATATCTCTAGTATGTTCAAATTAATCATAATGAAAAATGACTTTCTGTTGAGCTTTTATATAGATATCAAGTGTATACCTCAAGAAAGAGATATCACTATCATATTCTAACCTTTATAAGTGTCAACCTTGTTGAATAGGAGTTGTGTCCCTTGTAATCGAAATACATTGTGGTTTATATTTGGCTGACGAGATGAAACCAGTCCAAAGTCTTTGAATGTATCCTCTTGGAGTTTGCAATGGTAGCATGAGCATAGTTTCTTAAAAGAATATTAAAGTTTTTACCGGGTATTTGGGGTACATCATATGAAGGCCAACCATTAGAGATTATGTGAGTTCTGAGTTGAAAGTATTTTTCAATTGCTGCATGCTGTATTGGGGCTCTTCTGTCTGTCTTTGGTTGATTCTCATTGGTTGGCATGAGAAATGCGCCAGAAAATCTTTTCTGCAGTTCTAAGCCAATTCCAACCATGTTGTGACCATTGCAATACTAGTTTTGGTAGATGCCTCCTTCTGGAGCATATTCTTACTCCTGGGTTGAATAAGATCTAAGTGAAAAAACTCTCAAAAAAGAAACCCCTCTTAACCGATTTTCTGGTTTTGCAACGTCAACAATACCATGTGTATTTGTCTTTGCCATCAATTTTCCTATTCATTCACATTTTCTAAGCACTTTTTGTCTTGTGAAGAGTTGACATTACCACAGCCTGAACATGGTCAAGGAGCAAACTGTGATTTGAGCTGCTTATTTTGGATGCAAAGTCTTCAAACTTCTTCCTTTATTCCAATGTGTACAGAGGAATGTGGAAAAGATTGTTTTCTGAAAAATTGTTCTTTGGCAATGCCAGGGTTCATTAGCGTCTCATACATAACATGATCTTGCAAAGCCATTTTTTTCAGTTTTGGATCAGATATTTGTTGAAGGATTGCATCGACAGTTGCCTGTTTCAAAATATAATTTTGATAGCCTAAAAGCATGTGAAATGAGCTTAATCTTAATCAGAAGTTACTCACTTTTTTTACTTTTTGAATAAGCTGGAATAAATTTTGGAGGTGGAGATAACTGTGTCTTCCCTGTTTGATTTTGACCTGACTTGCAAAAATTCTCTCTCCACCTCCAAAGAAATTATAATTTTATAATTGCAAGTAACAGAGATGTGTTATTTACATTGATTATTCCCCTTTTTCATTCACAGGTATCAATGGCAGTAGTGAATAGATTAACCTTTCTGATGACCATACGGAAATATTGTACAAAGAAACTGTAATCATAAATCCAATGTTGACTACAAGAATCGGGAAAGAAATCATAAATTTTATGAATACTTTGGGGTATTTATAAGAACTGATATTTACTCAAACACACTGAAGGACTACATTCCTATTTTTTTTATTTCGGAGAGATTTTTGTTTTTAAGGATACATATGTCAGAGAAAGACCATATATATTGGAGATGTATTGATCATCAGTCTTAAGAACTACACAGATGCAATCCTACACTGGAGGGTAACGCCCATTATAATGTGTATGAACTGGCATTTTCAACAGATGCAGATTGAAAAATGCAAAGGCAGGTAAGTAGTGGAGATAAATCTCACACGTGTGAGGTTTGTGGATCAGAATTTTCTTTGAATTCCACACTAATAACACACATGCGAATACACACAGGAGAGAAACCATATCCTTGTGAAGTGTGTGGATCAGCATTTTCACAGATTTCATCCTTAAAAGTACACATGCGATCGCACACTGGAGAAAAGCCGTATTCTTGTGAGGTGTGCGGATCAGCATTTTCGGAGCAGTCAAATTTAAAAGTACACATGCGAACTCATACTGGAGAAAAACCATATTCTTGTTTAGTGTGTGGCTTGGCATTTTCCCTGAATGCACATTTGAAAACACACATGCGAACACACACTGGAGAGAAACCATACACTTGTGAGGTGTGTGGATCAGCGTTTTCACAGCCTTCACATTTGAAAGCACACATGCGAACTCACACAGGAGAGAAACCATATTCTTGTGAGGTGTGTGAAGCAGCATTTTCACAGAATTCAGCTTTGAAATCCCACATGCGAACACATACTGGAGAGAAACAATACTCCTGTGAGCTCTGTGGATCAGCATTTTCAAACCCTGGAAATTTTAAAGCACACATGCGGACTCATACTGGAGAGAAACCATATTTTTGTGTTGTGTGTGGGGTGGAATTTTCAAGTGGTTCATCTTTAAAAATACACATGCGAACACACACTGGAGAAAAACCATATTCTTGTAAAGTATGTGGATCAGCATTTGCACAGCCTTCACATTTGAAAGCACACATGCGAACTCACACTGGAGAGAAACCATATTCTTGTGTGGAGTGTGGATTGGCATTCCCTCTGAATTCAGCCTTGAAAACCCACATGCAAACACACACTGGAGAGAAACTTTATTCTTGTGAAGTGTGTGGATCAACATTTTCACTGATTGCAAATTTGAAAACACACATGCGAACACATACTGGAGAGAAACCGTATTCTTGTGAAGTGTGTGAAGCAGCATTTACACATCATTCAACTCTAACAACTCACATACAAACACACACTGGAGAGAAACCATATTCTTGTGAGGCGTGTGGATCAGCATTTTCCCGGCGTTCAACTTTGAAAAGGCACATGCGGACACACACAGGGGAAAAACCATATACATGCAAAGTATGTGGATCAGCATTTTCAGAGAGTTCCAAGTTAACAACACACATGCATAAACACACCGGAGAAAAACCATATTCTTGTGAAGTGTGTGGATCAGCATTTTTACGTCCTCTAACTCTTAAAATACACATGCGAACACACACTGGAGAAAGGCCATATTCCTGCAAGGTGTGTGAATCTGCATTTTCATCCCTTTCAAATTTAAAAACGCACATGCAAAAACATACTGGTGAAAAACCATATCCTTGTGGGGTGTGTGGATCAGCTTTTTCCCGTCGTTCGACTCTAAAAATACACATGCGGACACACACGGGAGAAAAGCCATATTCGTGTGAGGTGTGTGGATCAGCATTTTCCCTACGTGTTCTCTTGAAAAGACATATGCAATTACACACTGGGGAGAAATTATATTCTTGTCAGGTTTGTGGAAAAGCATTTTCACAGCCTTCAAGTTTTAAAGCTCACATGCGAACTCACACGGGAGAGAAACCCTATTCTTGTAAGGTGTGTGAATCAGCATTTTCACAGAGTTCCCACTTGAAAACACACATACGAACACATACTGGAGAGAAACCTTATTCATGTGAGGAGTGTGGATCAGCTTTTTCACAGCGTATACTTTTGAAAAGACATATGCGAACACACACCGGAGAGAAATTATATTCTTGTGTAGTGTGTGGATCCACATTTTCACTGTGTGCAAATTTCAGAGCTCACATGCAAACTCACAGTGGAGAAAAATATTCCTGTCAGGTTTGTGGAAAAGCATTTCCACAGCCTTCTATTCTCAAAGCTCACATGCGAACACACACTAGAGAGAAACCATATTCTTGTGAGATGTGTGAATCGGCTTTTTCAACACGTTCCAATTTAAAAACTCATATACAAACCCACACTGGGGAGAAACCATATTCTTGTGAAGTGTGTGGATCATCATTTTCACGGCGTTCAACTTTGAAAATACACATGCGGACACACACTGGAGAGAAACCATTTGCATGCAAAGTATGTGGATCAGCATTTTCAGAGAATTCCAAGTTAACAATGCACATGCATAAACACACTGGAGAAAAACCATATCCTTGTGAAGTATGTGGATCAGCATTTTCATGTCAATCAACTCTAAAAAGACACATGCGAACACACACTGGAGAAAAGCCATATTCCTGTGGAATGTGCGAATCAGCATTTTCACTGCTTTCAAATTTAAAAGCACACATGCGGATCCACACTAGACAGAAAAAATGTACATGTAAAATGTGTGGGATAACATTTCCAGAGAATACGTCTTTAATGAGACACATGGCAAAACACAGTGAAAAGAAATAATCTTGCAGAACATTTGAAAAGTATTGAAAAAGTATGTGTTTATATATGCTGGGAAGTCACAATACTCTTCTGAGATATGTGGATCAGCATTTAAAAAAAAATCATTCAAAAAAATCTTTTCCTTATAAAATGTATTGATTCATATTTTCAAAGAGTTTTAGTGTAAAAGATCACTCTCAACTCCTTTTAGTAGTTGTTCCTGTGAATGAAATCTGAGAACTTTACCAAAACAAGTCAATTCAAGTTGGCTGTTTAGGAGTGACAAGTGAATCTGTCAATAAACCTTGATAACCTACTTAGCCCAATGGTTGATCCACCAGAAGCCTTGAAAGCTGGGGAGGCCTACTCAACCCAATGGTCAATCCGCTACCGACCTTGAAGAAAGAAAAGAAGTGTGTCATCCCTGATTGGAATCAATCCTAAGATCTACTGGTGTCTAGCAGAATATTCTAGATCACCATGTCATGGACACATTTAGGAAAATTTGGAATTCATTTGTGATCATAAATGATATATCTTGGTTGAATGAATAGCTAAAAATCACAGACCAATATACAGCCTTTTTATAATTCTCATGTTTTTATATTGATTAATGGTTGTATTATTATATTGACTGT
Organism: Thysanoteuthis rhombus; assembly: GCA_963457665.1. Taxonomy (NCBI): domain Eukaryota; kingdom Metazoa; phylum Mollusca; class Cephalopoda; order Oegopsida; family Thysanoteuthidae; genus Thysanoteuthis; species Thysanoteuthis major. The sequence continues at coordinate 66,682,762 of OY735210.1, read as the reverse complement.
TTTAACGATATTCTTAGTGGCATGTTTTTCATAGAAATGCCTATTACTCATTTCTGAATGTTTTACAGCCATGTTGGAAAAGCACAAGGAAGAACCTTTGGGACTTTTAATATGTTGTTCCTGACCATATCAAAGAACTATTCAGAAAATATCAGCTTACCTGCATTTTATTCTGGGTTTAAATGCTTTTGCACTTGGACTGTATGCTATCTGATGATCTATATGGAATCAATTCATTGGTTATTAGTTTTCAGATGGTATTCTATAATATCGAGTGTGCCTAATAAAATAATAAAGATCTAACAGTCTGACCACTGGAAAGGTTCAATTTCTAAAATGGCATCTAATATGGACACCAGCTAAATCCTTGAAATGCCCATTACTCCTTCATTATTTATCGTAGACAAGGTTTTTTCAAAGCTTCTGTAGTATCAAGAGACCAAGTCTATGATTGATTGTTATAGCACAGTTCTTGATGATGCTGTATATGTTGTCAATTGTGGAAATTTAATTAATGCTGTAGTTTGGCCCAAACCAGTTGCTTTTCAGGATATGTTTACACAACATCGATCAAACATCATCATAGTAGTGCTACGGTTGTGTTTGATGGTGAAGATGCACTTGCTTCCACTGATTCAGCAGAGCAAAACCAGAGAGCAAAGAACAGGACTTCTACTGATGTTGTAATTATACCTAGTTTCCAAACAACTACTACTCTGCACTAGATTTTTGATTGAATCCTGAGATAAACCTTGTAATTTTATGTATAATTTGTTTAGTATTTTATATTTCGTATTACGTGCTAAGTATTTTATCAATTATGATTTAAGTAAAGGAAGGCTCAAGGGAAAAGAGGGCTTATAGTAACATGTCTGTCCTCTTGCCTAGCTATGTTGTTGTCGGTTATTCATTCATAACTCATGTAAAATATTATAAAAAATGTATACCTGTAGAGAGGAGTCACTCAAAACAGATGGCATGAGATATTCAATCAAACGTAACTCTGTTACAAGATAAAGTTCTATTGTAATGTGGGAATACTTTTTGAAAGGCCCTAAAATTCCTCTTTTTTTTTTTTTAGAAATTTCTATTTAATCTGTTTTCTTCCTATCAGAGTAGTGATAACCAGTGTTGCCAATCCAGATATTTTATACCTGAATTCAAATAATTTTTGTTGGGTTTAGATTTAGAAAATCATTTTCAGATATTGGTTATGAATTTAGATAATTTTTAATGATAGACAGTAAAGTTCAAGCCTCGAACTTTGCCACTCACCTGGAATATCAATAATTCCCTAACATTAAATATAGGGAGGGTAATTGAGTAATTTGAATGCTAATTTTGTAAATGACACGATCATAGATTCTATCTGTCTAATTAGCTGATTTGCTATAAGAAAAGTGAGTTGCAGAATGAATTTATTATAATGATTATGGATGAAAGTTTGATAATATGAAATGTATTTTCAGATGATTTTTCAGGTAATTTCCTGGAGAATTTTAATGTTTTTTGATCATTTTTGCCTTAATTTTGCCTATAAAAATTTAGAAAGGGTTGGCAGCACCTTCCCATTTGTGGTTGCTTGTTTTAATGGAAGAGCCTTTTCTGAAGGAGCTTTTCAAGTTATGATGTACGAAAATTAACACTGTTAAAAGGGACCAATGGCACTGCCTCAATCAATCAGCAGATTATTGCATTTTTATTGTCATTTAAAAAAAAAAGTACTGAAACTGGAAAATAAAAACAGATGCTCAAAATGCTCAAAATTGTTACAAGTACTGCCTTCCATACTTGTCACCTGTCATTGTTCTTGCTGCTTTTTTGATTTGATGATGGATCTATGGCAGTTGGATCAAAGGTATTTTCTGTTGTTCATTCTCAAAAAAGAGTTGAGAATTTCTAAACATTTTTCTCAGTGATAATGAAAGTAAGTATTTCTAATTAAAAAAATCGTTATGATAGATTACTTTTGGTAATTTTTCAATTATAGACTTGAAGAATTTAAAATAACGTCCAAAATACCACTGGAATGTTCATTTCACAGTTTGAAACTTATTATTGACTTTGAGAGCTTGATTTTAGACTGGAAATTCATTTTTCTTATAAATAGACAAATGTTTGGTCTTTATTTTTTCTAGTGAAAACAAGAAAAAACTTGAAAACAAAATTCTCTACATTCAATTGCATTTTAAAAATAGGGTGACAGTGTGCCATAGAAATGCTCAACCTTATAGAACACAACACCTAGATTTTAAAAAATTAGAAAAACAATCACCTACTTATTGAGTTTTGATGAATTTTTCAGTACTCATCAAATAAAGTACAAAATTTAGTTTAAATACTTCTACACCAAATTTCCGAAAAATAATATTTTTCCTTGTGATTATACATCCCCAATAATATCATTTGATAGATTTCTGACCAATGTGAAAGCCAAGTCCATATGAATATAGATTCTATTAACCTTTTTGAAAAAGAAACTGAGTTGAAGAGTTGTTCAGTGAAAAAATGTAATTTAGGGATTCAAAAAAACTGGAAAATCAAGTGAAAGTATTGATCTTATTGAGAAATCTAAACATCTAATTTAAATTTTTGAGAGAATTTTTTAAAATTATTTTTTTAAAAATTCTTGTTTAATTCTTTCACTGGGAGGCCACCACTGAGATTTCATATTGATGATGTAATAAAAGTAAGGAATCAAATTTGAAAAAAAATTGCTGGAAGTATTTTTCAATTCTAACATGTCTTTCCTTTTTTGAAGGAATATTATGTTTAGTTAGTATGTCTCCTGATCTATTTTTTTTCACATATTTTGATGTTGTTGATGCCTTTTATTCTGCATGTCTAGCGTTCTTATCCTAGTCTGATTGTTCACATAGAATGAGAATATTGAGCATTATTTCACCTGTTAGTAAATAGATAAACTATTTTAATTACACTAAATAAAGCAAGCGATTAATTGCCAAATTCAATTAAAATACAAATAATTTTACAAACTTATTCAGTGTTATTTTAAAAATTGGTTATCATAGATTTTTCAATAGGCTAAATTGAAAAAAATCAGATTTAGGTGAAAATTACTAATTTGGCAACCTTGGTGTGATTCTTTGCATTGAAGGCCAAGCTGTATCCTGATTGGTTTATGATTGCAGACATATTCATCTGTCTTCTGCTGACAGTATTTGTTATGAACTTTGCTAAATTATTGACAATGATTAATCATTACATTATTCTTTTTCTTTTTGGTGTGATCAGTAAGATTTTGTGAGATTCAATAAGGAATTTGATGATTGCAAGAAAATATTTCCATTCTGTGCAGAGCTCCAGAGATTCTCAATTGGCAGGTAAAATCTGGTAATTTCCTTTAATGGTCACAATGTTTTGGTCAGTATTGTTAGAAAATGTACCTCAAAGCATAAAGAGCTTCACTATGGCTCGGCTCTATTATGGGACAGTATTTCATATATTTATTCTGACACTTTATTGTTTATTGTTATAATCCATGTTGAATAATTGAATAAAATATGCCGGTGAGAATTCAATAATTTGCTGTTTATTTTCTTTCTATCCTTCCTTGAATGAGTATGTTTTTACTTTTTGTGCATACATTTTTTCACATACCTTGATTGATGATCGCATAGTTTGGTGTCTCAAATTATCATCTGGTCAAGATTTGGTTATTTATTAGAGGCATGCAGTTCTCCTAGATGAAATTCATTTCTTTCAATCTAATTCATCTGGGCATTAGTAAGTTTTTAAAAGAAAAATTCTTGAAAAGTTTTGGAAGAGAGGTTTCTTTTTATAATTCCAACAAATGTCTGTCCATTTGTTTGTTATCACAAAACTCAAAAACAGACAAAGCTATGACCACCTAATTTTCTGTGGACACTAATGGGATGAATTTTTCAAAATTCCCCTCCAGGGAAGTTTTGTGTGGGGATTTATGCTAAATTGGCCCCTTCGTTTTTGCCCAGTAGCTTTCATACATATCTAATAATTTACTTTCTTACTATAATTCACTGAATGATATAAGAAGTTAGTTGGTGAGCTGTACTGAAAATGGGCTTGGCAACTTGAGTTAAAACTGAAACTGGCACTAATACACTCAGGAAAGGCATGACTCCATCTCCTTCCCCAAGCTGTGGTATAAATAGCTTATGGTGATGTGAAGGAGACCACTTTGTGTGTTTATTATCTCTAAGTCTATTTTGCTTAACCTGAATTTAGCAGAACTCCACAAGACAAATACTTCTGTTATGAAAAGCCTGGGCAAAGATAGTGTAATGGCTATCTGATTTCCCGCTACCTAATTAAAAGAAAAAATTTCTATAATGATTTACTCCACCTATTTGGTCTTAATACAGTGTATGCTTACCAAAAAATTCACCAAATGTCTATCCATGATAGAAAAAGCAAACTGAGCTCTGGTAATTAATGTGACTCAAGTGCAGGTTTCTTGCAAGTTGTTTCCTGAAAATTACTCCAAGTTTTCTTACAATCGTAATTTATGTTAAAATAGTTCCTTAGTTTGTGTCCTGATTGTAAAGTTTCACTCCTTTGATACTGAAAAGGGCACACAAATAAGAATAATTTAATTTATTCAAAGCAATAACACTTATTTCTATATTCACTTCTGTCATTCTTCCATCAGTTCTCATCTTTCTTTTCGTTTGTGTACTGTTTTAACAGTGGGTGAGCAAGGGTGTGAAACTTCACAAATCATAAATCGGATCACCTTCCCTACATTATGCAAAGATTAGGGTTGAAGTTGATGGTATTAAAGAAGTAATCAGGATAGAAGATAATTCATGTAAGTCGTATCTCCATAAAAAATGGTAGAAAGTATGTTCCCACTTTATCACGATAGTTACTGTGTAAAAAAACAAACTTGTAAACCTTATGAAAAAAATATTTTTCTGAAACAAATAGATTCTTGAATGGTTAAAATTGTTATTGTAAAAAAAAAAGGTGATTAAGATGAAAGTGAACAGCTGAAGAAGTAGAATTTTTTTCTGAAGTAATTTTTCATACTTTTGATCAATAAGACCTTTGTTTCTCCCAGAAATTTGAATGTCTTGAGAAAAAATGACTCTTAATTTTGAGGAAGGGGATTAGGTTTACAATGTAAATGAATTGCTAAACTAGAACTGTACTTTCCCAGCATCATGTGAAACTGTGTATTCAGTTACTTTAGTACCATCATGAAGTCTATCTCTTGTGCAGGTTGTTATTTTAGCCTTTTTGAAAAAATTCAATTAAAATGTTTTGCCAAGACATTGAAAAAGCTATTCTTGCTTTTATAAAGTATTCAGTGTTTCTAGATTGTGGATTCTGTCTAAAGTGTGTTACAAAGGGCAACTTTGTCCTAATGACTTACATGTTTTGACCTCATGGAAAATCCAAGGACTCAAAATCTACGTGTTCTTTATGGTTAAGAGTAGGGTAACCCTAAAGATTGAAATAATTTTTTCATTTCATTTTTTTAAATAACTGTATTTAGGCATAAGACTGAAACTTAATTATTGAAGTAGAACTACTTTCCAATTGTATTTATTAAGCATTTTAACACCCACTCAGAATAGGCATATAACGTTTGTACACAATTATTCCCAAATCACATCCAAACAGTAAACGAACATTGAGTTAAGACCAAGTATTGTTTGTTTCTGAAATGTTCCACATACAGTTGCAAACAGTCCAACATTACACAAACAGTATCTAAACGTTCATTTGGTGTATGTACATAAACAAAGGATGTTCTTTATACGTTCATGTAACATTTGCACACAACTGATTACAAATGTTATCCAAACAGTAAACACAGAGCAGACAGTTGATAAACAACAGTCATGCTTGATGCTTGTGCCCAAACTTTTATTAATAGATAAATAGTTGAAAAAAAGTATAGCCACCTTAATGGATGGGAATACTTTTTTTAATTCTCTGATATCTTTGACATCCATTAATGTTATTTTTCAAATTTTTCAAACAAACGTGAATAAAGATATTGTTCAATTTTACTTGAAGTAATATTAAATCACCATTGTTAGTTTGTTTGACTAATTTGTACCTTCAGCTTGATCTTTATTGTTTTTTGCTTATGATAAAAATTCCTTTCCAAAAACTTATTGACACGTTCTTCCCTTCGCCAAGATGAAGTTTTAAAAATCTACTTAAGGTAATGTTTTTATACACAGGAGATGTAAATAGAAATTTTATCTTTGTTTAAGAATTTAAAAAAAAAAAACGAGAAGAAATCTTTTGAATCCTTTTTTGTGAAAATAATTTGTGAGGGATCTTTGCAGTACATATATTATTTTAGTCAGGATCATTTTGTATTGTTTTTGTGAAAGAATAACCTGCAGAACCAGAGGCATCAGACAAAGTGTATTTCAGTCTTTTTCAATGCTCCAATGGAAGGGGTAGTTATATGAGGAGAACCAAATAGATGCTTTGATTGTTCCACTAGAGGGAAACCTAATCCCCCAGAACCTTTCAGGTGTAATGTCTGTTGCTGCACTTTTCATTGGGCCACAAACAGTCAGTATGGAGAAAAAAGTTCCCAAGACAGTCAAGCAGAAAAATATGTATATGAAACAAGTATTGTACTAATTGTTCCCTTTAGGGTTAAACTCTAGGGTCTGTGGTCCAGTTTTCTAAAAATGTTTCAAGATGATATGAAGACAAACATCAAAGTGCAGGAAGGTAAAAGGAATTAAGCATTAAGAAAGGGTGGAAGTGTTATCATTGCTAAGTCAGGTTACATCACCATAAGGCAGGAGAGTGGACATTGTTAATGATTTAGTTGAGGCAGACACCCCTTTTTTATATGAAAGCAAAGACAAGGCTAAAATTTAAAAATGATACGGTATTCATTCTAGGTAGGAAGATGAAACTTAAAAATACAGCTTCTAGACATTACTGTGTGCCTATGAGCTCACAGCTTTTACCAAAGGTAACTTACTTACTTTTTGTGAAATAAATTTGCGAGTAAAAGTGCTCAAGAGAAAATGAAGATTGCCACTAATTTGCATTGACAGTTTAGCCATCAAAGTCCAGAGAAACTATATGGCCTGGCTAAGAATGCAAGTGTAGAAGAAAAAAAATTCATGGAAGTAATAGAGGGCATTCCACCTTGCTGTGAGATAAATAGGAGATAAAAAAAGGCTGAACCAAGACCCATTGTTGGCTTTTTCCTATGGTCCTATTTCAACACAACTGCAGCTATGGATATCAAGGAGATTCTTGGTACACAAGTTCTGCATCTTGTTGACCATTATACAAGGGGTAGTGTAGCTGTGAAGTTAAGTAGTAAAGACTGTTTTGAAATTATCATTGCATTCTCCAGGTATTAGGTGGCATATTTTGGAGCATATTTATTCATATTTACCTACAATGGATCGGAATTCAATAAACAGTATTTTCATGATATGGCCTAAAATTAGAAGATTGTTTAGACTAAGGCAGCTCAAAGCCTGTGGAGCAATAGTCTCAATGAAAAGCACAATGGAATAATCAGAGAGATGTTGAAGATACAGACTGTAGCTTTGATGTAGCTGTAATATGAGCTGTGAGTGCTAAAAACTGTCTTCATGATGTTGATGCCTTTAGCCCAATCCAACTGTTTTGTGTTAGCAGGTATACCATCTTGATCAAAGAGGTAACACTATCCAAAGGCTTCAGTAACCCCCCAAAACACCTTTTCTTCAAGTATTTAATGATGAACTTAGCTGTTCATCTTCACATCCCTTTCAATGGACAACAAGGGAGACCTTGTCCCATCTGATGCAACTGTGGCCCACACCATCACTCCAGCAGGCTTCTGCCTACAAAAATTGTCTCTGCTATCTTCAGAAAGATCTCGAGCAGCAGTTGCATAAATCCTATCATTTTGAGAAGTAGTCACAACCTGCACTGTGAAAATTTCCTTATCAGACCAAATGAAGACTTTGTCAGCCCTCTGAATTTCCTCAAACATCTTATTTCTGTTAAGTTACTTTTGTTTAGAGGCTACTGAAATCAAGTATCAGCATTGCATTTTATATACCTTCAGCCCTAAATCCTTCAAAATCCCTTTCAAGGACTTCTCTGATAATCTCAGCTCTTTCATGCACCTGCATGGATTTCTTCTCATTTGCATCTTCACAACTTTCACAGCCCTCAATGATACAGACTGTGTGATTTCTGTTGGGGATTATCTGCTTGTGCCAGTCTCAGTTTCATGTTGTTCAGTCCAGCCCTTTTTAAGGTGACAATTTAGTTGTGTACATACTTTGATGCCATATTCAATCCAAATTTAAAATAGATGAATAAAACTGTAAACATGGAAAGAAGAAATATTTGAAAAATTTCATGTAAAATTCCCATAATCAAATGATGGGTAGTTTTCCATGGCACACCTTGTATAAGACTTGGGCAGAATAGATATGTTAAAAACTTGATGCCTGTCCAATTGGAATCTAACTGAAGTTTTCAAGATAAAATATTGCAAGATCAGGACATTAAGGTCAGACAAAGGTATAGAGATATGGCAAGTATTTTGACACATTTTTTGTTTTTTGTTTTTATTATCATAGCAATCAGTATGCCATCATTTCTGGAAAAAGGATTTTTAAATAGACCATCACCGTTATCCGTCCTGTACTGAGAGCTTTGTTTATTGCTTCAAATCCTCAATGTTATTCAAGATTGGTCTCGATGATGGCTGCCGTATACCTTCTTTTGTCTTCTCTTCTTTATTGTTTTGTTTAGTTCAGTTTCTTCTATTTTTTCCCTTGTAGTCATTGGTGGTTTGGTTTGGTTTGGTGGATAGCAAATCAGTTTTTCAATTCTAGCTTGAAGGCTAGGGTGAGTTCATTTGGTATGTATAGTGTCTGCAGTCTAGTGTGGAACATTTTCCTGCATTCTTTATTGGTGTTTATCTGCATCTTACACCTTATCATTCTATGGTTGCTTCCTACATTTAGTTGGTTTAGAATTTGAATGTTTTTGATGGTGTCACTTTTGTTTGTTAAAAAGTAGTCTATTTCGTTTTTGGTTTCATGGTTGGGACTCATCCAAGTTCATTTTCCATTGAGGTTCTTTTTGAAGAATGTATCCATGATTTTGAGGTTGTTTGTGGTTGCAAAATTTAAAAGATCTTCACCTCTCTCGTTCCATCTTTTGTACCTGAATTCTCCGACATAGCGTGCGTTTCCTTGTCCTACTTATGCGTTGAAATCTCCAATGATGACATTGAATTATCTTTTGGTATCTTGTAGTTGGGAGTTCAAGTCATCATAGAAGTTGTTTATTTCTTCTCTGGTTGATTGTGAAGTGGGAGTGTAGACATGGATGACATTTAGCTTGTACCTATTTGTGAGTTGTATGGTGACATTAGCTATGTGGTTTGAGATAGCTTTAAAGCCTACCATGTTGTCTTTGAGGTTTTTATTGATGAGAAAGCCTACTCCACATTGTTTCACTTTCTCTCTTCTGCAATAGTTGAGAAGATGTTTGTTTTTCAATTCTATTAGTTCTACCACTGGGCATCATCTAAAAATGTTCATTTTTTTGTCATTTTGCACCAAAATGTCTAAATCATGTGCTGGTATTTAAAAAAAATAATTTTAGATGGATGATAATTTTTTTAGATAATTATAATAACATTTCACCATTCATCTTGACCATGCAGTAAAAAAAGCTTTCTACTTTCATAAAACTACAAAGAGAGCCACCTCATAGCATGAATTGATTTTCTAATATTACCATTTTTGATTATTAGAATTTACTTATATTAAAAGACATTTAAGGAAAGCTTTAAGATAAAAATGCTATTTGATGAAAGTGCAATTTTTAAAGGATTTCTCTGAGCAGAATGTAATTTTAATGTAATATTTAATTCAGAAAATTGTTCATTCATCTTAGAATCTTTGTTCTGTTATCAACTAAAAAAACCTTTTACATTAAATTTCTTGGGGAATATTTATTGACTATCTTCATTCTTACAGGCATTGAAAATGCTACCTTAACAATTTTGATCTAAAAGGATGTGAGGAGGCTTGTATATAACAAAATTGAGGTACACTAAAAGATTGTGTAAAGAATGAAAACGGAGGTGGGGGACTAAAAAAAATCACTTGAACCTGATTTCCAACCATCAACTGAAATAAGAGGAAAAAATTATTGGAATAATTAAAAATGAAAGCCAAATTTGTTTCAAGATTGTTTTTCATATTTGCAGAATGAATAAACATTTGAAAAAAGTTCAAATTAAAAATGAGATTAAATCTGATCCTCTTCAACTCCAAATCAATGTATTTATTAGACAGCGAAATTTCTTGAAATATACCGTATATACTTATGTAAAAGTTTTTAGACTATTTTTTCAGGTTAAATTCATGGGGTTGACTATTAAATAGATATTACTATGCATTGAAGCACACATCCTACTTACAAAACTCATAAATAAGGCCACATAGCTCTTATGAATTAAAAAAGATTTTCATGCCAACTGTTTCCATTTCCCGTCTCTTCTTTTCTCTCATATCTTTTTGAATGCTGAAATGGACAGTTTAAGATACTTGTATTTTTTTCTGATTAAGAATTATCAGACATTTCACTGCCATACTGTCTCAGTCGGTGGAGCTGAAATAAATCATCAACTGCTGCATGTCCAATTGAATTCTGCATGAAGGCTGGAAGGAATCAACATTGTTATGCAGTGAAGCGAGCAAAGTGTTAATATATAAAAAAATTGATCAGTATTTTATTGAAAAAATTTTACAGTATGAATCTGGCAATAATGATTTATCATTAATGCATTTCAGCCTCAGTTGCTGTCTATTGCTGAGTTTACAATAGGCAGACTTAAGTTATGATTATAAGTTACCATAATTACAGTAAGTACCCATTTAGACATATGGTAATTATAGTGAAATACTGGAAAATACATATTGGTCTAGCTTATATAAGAAATGGTATAATATACTGACCGAGTAATAATGTAATTTTTAATGGATTTTGGCCTACCTGCATTGCTACCCTTAGCTGTTTTCACGATGAAGCAGGAATGAAACATTCCCTAAGAAATATACATCATCACTGGATTCAGGAGTGATGGTTTATTTAGATAATACAGGTCAATGTTAAATGTAGCTACCAGTATTTATGATAGCAATACAATTTTTTTCATGATTTGTCAGTAAAATATCTAGCAGAAAGTCTGTTTTGATGTGTACATTAGAACATAATAGCATGAAAAAATTAATTTCCTCATCGTAACATTCATGTTCAGGATAATATTTTGGTTTATAAAACTTGTTAGTGGAGAACTTGGTTCATCTTTTTCATGAGATACATGGTAAAATACGATTTGGGGACAAAAAATTAAGTGGGGTGATATTTTTGCATTGGTATATACAGTATACATGGATAATCAATAGTTTAAACTTTGTCCTTTTAATTTTGAATCAATGTATCTATTGGACAAAGAGTAAAATTTTTTTTAATGTATGTCATCGACTTCATCTCATGGAAAATAAACAGTCTAAACAATTTTTTTACACATTTGGAAATCTTGTGAACTAAAAATGGAGTTGGAGACTAAAAAACCCTTGATCCTGATCTTCAACTAAATGATCTGAAATTTTTTAGTGCTTTAATCCTCTCTTCCTAATTTTTCATCTGGTGGTCTTTCTGTAAACTTAAAGCCCTGTTTTTGCCTACAGACAAGTGATGGACCGATTGATATTTTGCAACAGAGCTCTGATAGCTATCTATTAATCTAAATCCAACATTTCCTTTGGTCTACCACCTCTGTTCTTGGCTCCATAACTATCTAGATCACACAAAAGAACAAAAACATTTCACAACTGAGTGACTTTGATTAGTTTGTTCAATTGTTGTACATCATGATAGATATTGATTCTGAAGTTCAACAATCCTCCCACGTTTTCAATAATCAAAATTCTGTTAAGACTACATAACTCATGATCACTGTTCAGCTTTTTCACTAATAGAGAGGGTTTATAAGATGACCAACTTTATAATCACAAACTGTAATGAATTTATATCAGATGATAATGCAATTATTTAAAATTTTTCTAGAGTTAAATTTTTGTGATTCACTATGTGTCATAGTTTTTATTTTATGGAAAATAAACAGTCAAGAACAATTTGTGCTCCAAATAAATCTCTGTTCTATAATTAAATAGTTGTAATAATTTTATACTGCTCATTTCCAGGCCTAAGTTGAGCTAGTTTGGGGCTTGTAGCAAAAGTTTTAAAAAGGTCCTAAATTCAAAAAAGATGCATAAATATTAAAACATATAATTTTTTTCCTTACACTGTAAAGTGATTCAGATAATACGACTATTACATCTAAGATTTCAGGATAATATCACCATGTTCTCATTTTGATCTTTTTAGTAACAGCTATGCACTCAATTACAAATACTTCTATATCTATGTATCATATATGCATCCCATAGATACTACAATTCTACCAATTACTGTTAAAAGATCTACCCCAATGAAAGTTGATGACTTTTAACACGCAGTCATTCATAAATGTTGAAGGCAGTGAAATACTATAGAAATAGAGTAAGTATTGAATCAATGAAATGGAATTGATAGCTTGAAAGTATTCAGCGTGTGGCCATTGATATTGCAGGGTATGTAACAAAAGTTACTCATGTTACAATATTAAAAGATGAATGGATTCACAAATTTGACTGAAATGAACAATGTCACAAGTTTTCAAGTTTTGTTTGCATTTTAGAAATGCAAATAAAAATTACCGAAAGAATTCGTAAAAAAATTGTGTTTATTTTCACAATGAAATATAGAATCCATAAAAAATCTCAAATGGCGGTGGGCTGGCCATGTTGCAAGAATGGCTGACAATCAATGGACATCACGACTCACAACATGGATTCCCCGAGACCATATGCGCAACCGAGGCTGGCAAAATGTTAGATGGAGAGATGAGCTAGATAAGTTCAGGAAATACTGGCTCCGTGACGCCCATGATAGGGAAGTGTGGCAAATCCTGGGGAAGGTCTATGTCCAACGACGGACGCTAAAAGACTGATGATGATGACAGATTAAAAGGGAAAGAAAGTTAACAGTAACATAATAGTACTATCTATCTATCCTCTTGCATATCTAGGCAGTTTGCTGGCTATTCGTTCATGACTTCCATAAAATATATTTGCTGTAGGGTTGGGCAGGGGAAGATCCAGCCTTTGAGACCAAAATTTGAAAAAAAAAAAAAAAATAACGAAAACAAAAAAATGCGAAGAATACTTTATCGCAAAAAAAAGATCTGGTCAGATCATGGAACGTAGCTCAGAAATACTCTTGCAACTTCGCTTACCTTCCCAACCAGGTCCCAACTTTTGGGAAATATAGCATGGAATTTTTTTTGTTATGACTAACAAAAAAAATTAATTTCCCTTTTTCACATGTTGATGTTACCAATTTCTCAGATACTCACATGCGCCCTTGGGACTTGCTATGCCGTCTGTGTTGCCAGAATTTCAGGCCAAAGAAATTTTGCCCCCCTTCACACTTGAACCCAGGGATGACTTCCCCCAACCTGCGCCACCTTGATGCACCACTGATTTCTCCTTCATCTTGAGGGATAAAACAGAAAAATTGTTTTAAAGAAGTGAGAAGAATTTCCCTTCTAATTCATTCATTCAAGTATTAATAAATATATATTAATAAATATATCTGATGTTGTCCCCGTCTCTAATATCTAATTCAGTTTAATCCCGTCCCTAATACTATATTCAATTCTATAATCTAACACTTTTTGTAAAATATACACATACATAAATAAATATAGTGTAATCCCGTCCCTAATGTTTAATCGTTTTAGTCAATTCTGGCCTTCCGGGTTTGATTTTAAAGATAGTTAATAACGCTGGTGACCATTTACAAAAGATTACTGAAGTATCCTTTGGTAGAACAAAACATATTGGTGGAGGATTCAGGTGGAAAAGAAATAGATCATGAATTGAAGATTCTGACTCATAAAAATAGCCTAAGATATCTGGATATCAGCTCCTAAACTTCACCAAATAGCTGAAAATATCTGAGCCTCATTTAAAAAACATCTCAATTGATATCCAATATAAAAAAATATTTTTCAAAATGGAAAATAAAATAGTGCGGCAGAACTCAAATATTTATTGATAATTGTGAAATCTAATTGAAAGCGACAAATTCTTGTTTTTTTTTAAACGCCGTTCGAAACAGCAAAATCGATGGTTCAAAAATTCAAAACAATATTTTGGAAATAAAGCCCCAACCTTTCTTAAACGATGCTAAAAAGAAATCTGCAAAATAAATTCATGAAATAAATAAATTCCTATAATAATTCCCGTGAACTGCCTCTGCCACTTCTGCTTTTTCCTTTCCAGATTATTTTCTTTCATTTTTCAACATCTCTTTTATGTACGATTAAAACAAATATAACTCCAATGAAAGATATATATTTACAAAATTTGTGGGTATGTGATCCCCTCCACAGAAGTCCAATATGGATGAGTAGTAAGTTGACCGGGCGAAAAAAGGATGCGGGTGAAAGGAAAAAAAATATTGGAAAATTCGTACTTCCTTCGGAGAACTTCACTTTCTGTCATCTATCAGGGAGGAAGGGGTATATGAATCGAAAAAGGGGGCTAAAGAAAAGGGGAACCAATGCTCATTTTCTCCCAAGCCAAATTCAACTGTTTTCAACTTGAGAGGGATAAATCTACGCTACCCTAACTCGGGCTGGGCTGATAAGTCTCTACTGATCCCCCAAATTCTTTTTTACTCAACCAGTGACTTCAAGAAGCCACTCTAATTTGATACTTCTTACGCTACACTGCTGAGTCGAACGCCTTTTTGAAGTCGATAACGCTACAGCGAGTGATAGTTTATATTCAGCTGCTTTTTCTTTCAGCTGATTTATCGAATGCAGGTGGTCCATGTGTAGATTCAGTATATGTTGAAGTACTGAAACATATATACAATCACAGCAGCTCCTTTATCAGGTTACATAAAGACTCGGACTCTTTTCAGCTCCAGAAAGGAGTAAGACTAGGTGATACCAGTTCACCTAAACTCTTCACAGCCAGCATCGAGATGATCTTCAGAAGACTAGACTGGGAGAGTAAAGGAATTAAAATAGACGGCGAGTATTAACCTCAGATTTGCAGACGACATTGCCCTTTTCGTAGAGAACCTACTCGACCTCCAACTAATAATAGATGAACTAAATGAAGAGAGCAAGAAAGTCGGCCTACACATGAATTTCAGCAAGACGAAGATCATGTGCAACAACCACATCGGAGATAAAAATACTGAGATAAAAATCGAGGACACGGAACTGGAGGAAGTAGACCATTACATCTACATAGGACAACGAATCTCCATGAAACCTTCAAAAGAAGAAGAAATCAAGCAAAGAATCACACTAGGATGGCAAGCCTTTGGCAGAGCAAGCTCTACCTTTAAAAATAAGAAGATCCCATAAATCCCGAAAAGAAGGGTGTATAACCAATGCACCCTCCCAGTAGTCACCTATGGAGCTGAAACATGGAACCTAACCAAGAGACCAACCCGTAACTTGAGAACCATGCAACGTGCACATGAAAGAATTATGCTGGGTGTCACATGGAGAGACCACAAGACAGCACAGTACATCCGGGAAAAGACAGAAGCCAGGAACATCATAGAATCCATAAAAAATCTCAAACGGCGGTGGGCTGGCCATGTTGCAAGAATGGCAGACAACTGATGGACATCACGACTCACAATATGGATCCCCCGAGATCACAAGCGGAACCGAGGCCGGTAAAATATTATACGGAGAGACAAGTTCAGGAAGTACTGGCTCTACGACGCCCATGAAAGAGAGGTGTGGCAAATCCTGGGAAAGGTCTATGTCCAACGACGGACGTTAAAAGACTGATGATGATGATGATGATGATGATGATGATGATGATGATGATGATGACGACGACGACGACGACGACGACGACGACGACGACGCTACACTGCTGCACAACTTTCATCCACCTGATGCTTAAAGAAGGTGACTAGTTGTAATCGACAGTTGTTGTTTTTCCTGGAGACCAAATGAAAAAGGATCTGGGCTAACATTTTTACCCCCTGAACGCTTGTCCAAAAGCTGGGAAATTCTTTGAATATCTTGACAGGGATAGGGAGTGTGTTTTTTTTTATTTCGTTTTTTTCTTTAACATTATTTTTCACCTTGTATTGGGGGAACTATTTTTTTTTAAATTTTGATTTTTCCCCCGTTTGTTGGTGGAAGGTTTTTTTTTCTTTCAAGCAAACTTTCAGGAGTTTTTTTTACCAGGTTGCCTGGTCAGAGCTCTGAGTTCAACTCCTATTCAGCTGACTTTCCTCGCCTTGAAGTGACTGAATCAGCTAGATGCTAGAGGCTCATAACAGAGGATGAAATCCTGGAAGCATCAAAGAACGTTGGATCGGAGAAGACTCCAGGAATTAATAGCTTGCCATACGAAGTATATTTGAGGCTGTCGTCCATATTTATCCATTTGCTAGCATTGATCTCCAACCACATGTTGAGGCGGGGGAATATTCCTCGTCACTTTACCAGGGGTTAGTGAAATTGCTACGCAAGGACAAATGTTGGGAGACAGGGTAGATAACTTTAGGCCCATAACTGCTAAATACAGAGTTAAAATTTTGGCCAAGGTCTTATCAAACCGCTTGCAGACTGTACTAGATAGTGATCCTAAACAGAAATTCTGTGAAAACTATCCAAGATAATCTGCATACGGTACGCACGATCTTTGAGAAAGTCGACAACGGAGACGCGATGATCAAATTAGATCATTTCGAAGCCTTCCATAGGGTTGACCATCATTTCTCGAGTCTATATTGTCCACTGCTGGCTTCGTCTCTTGTGTGCGTCTACCAGATCGATGGTGTAAGTGAATGAGTTATGTCAGAATCAGTTGTCCAGATCAGTTCGTCAAGATTGTCCACTTTTACCGATACTATAGATTCTTGCGCTAGAACCATTCCTGCGCAAGCTAAAGGCGAATCCAGTCCTACGTAGAATAACATTACCCGGCTGTAACACCCCAGTCAAGTACACCACCTATGTTGACGATGTAACCTTGTTTGTAACGAGTATTACCGAGATTTGAGAAGTCAACAGAGAAATCCAAAGGTTTGAGATGGTGAAAGGGGCACAGAGAATGCAGTTAATCTGTAAACTCATAAGAAACTCTCCTTTAATGGTAGGGCTGAGGTGTGCGCTTCGCATATCCAATCCCTTATCCTTTATCGGCTCTCGGTACTTCCAACCCCGTCAACCGACCAACGACGTTCAGACTCCTTTGAAATCACAGAAATCCTATGTTATGTCACAAGATCTTTCTGCTCCAACCTTCAGAAGACGGCCTAGGTATGCTGAACATCCCGGTTCGGCAACACACCTTGTGGTTGATCTTCCTGGATTGGATGTGTGCAGAAGAAGGAGAAAAAATAGCAAATTCTTGTAGGAAGACGCCAGGAAGGCTTTTCCCACCTAGAGAGACATGCTTTCAGATGGGGACGAGGCCTGTTCCATGCTCCGAAAAGAATGCTTTTTCTGCTGCGAATGTCAGCACGCTCCTATGGCCTTCTCACGGGTAAAGAAGGCTTCTCTACCACCCGACCATTCTCGAGAAAGGCATTATATCGAATGTTAGTACGAAATGAATTAACCGTGGGGCTCATTTTGGCGAGGAGAGAGAGAGTCGCTTAATATGGCTTTGGATGCCCTCGTAAAACAAAGCATCCCTCACCTGCTTAGTTATTTGGAATACGCTCTGGGTCAGCAAACGGTCTTTTGTAGCAGGACTGGTAGATTTGCCAGCGTGCATACGCTGCGGTGATATGGAGGAGTCTATTATATTGCAGTGTTATTCACCCGTTGTGCGATGTGATTGAAGGCTACATGGTTCACATCCTCAGGGCACCCTTCTTCACCCTTGATGCCAGCGCCGTGTGGCTATGTAGTTCTGCCGTTGAATAAGGAGGCACATTATGTGCTCATGTGCTTACTTGGCATTGTGAGAGTAGTGGATTGGACAACGCATCAGAAGGGACCCTATGAAGACTAGCATTTCACTATCGTACAGCTAGTCGCCTACTTTGAGCCTCAGCTTAAGGTTAAGATCTGGATCGAGAGGGAAAGGCTTCCTTCGTCGGAGTTCAACGAAAGGTGAGTGAAGGTCGTGCAGCTGTATAGTGAGTTGAGCAAATTAGAGAGGCATCTTGAAGTCACTGGTTGAGTGATAAGAAATTTGAGGCTCGGAAGAGGCTTGCAGCCCAGCCCAAAGTCAATGTAGAATAAATTTGTTCTTTCCGAGTTGTAAACAGTTTATATCAGCTGGGTAAAGAATGAGCACCGGTGCCCTTTTTTTTTAATCCAGAGGACAGAAGGTAAAGTTCTCCGGAGGATGTGGGAACTTTAAACGATTTTTTCACCTGCATCCCCTTTTCGCTCTGCATAACTCACTGCTGTGCCATATTATACCACTGTGGGGGTTCACATACTAACCAATTTTGTAAATATATATCATTCAGTGGGGTTTTGTTTTTAAATGTATATGCACATCATTTCTTCGACACCCCTCACCCCAAAACTAAGATATTGTGTTAAATGTAGAATGAAAAAAACTATTCTGAATTATGCATTGTTTTGGTGAGAGGAATATTGAAGTGAAACTGGGTCAGCAAATGAGACAAGCAAAGTTAATGATAGGACAGAAAAGATCAGCTCTAATCCCCTCCCTGTTTTTTTTTAACTTGAGTCACATTTCACATTCTTTTTCTTGTGAATAAATACTTCATTTAGCCCCAGCTCTCTCTCCTTTTCCATAGAATCGGTATCATTTCTCAAGCCTCCCGACCTATCCAAACTTCACCACTTTTCTACTGTGACCAATCACTGTGCTAAACGTTGCCTATTTTATTTTATAGATGCCAAAGCATTCATACGCTCAGCTATTCAATTGTACCCTCCTCACTAGCTCAAAATGTGTATAAACCTCCATCTCTCGTGAATGAAATGGCAACGCAATCATTGCACAACAGTCACGATTATCATTCTTCCAATTCTCCTTACTTTGAGAAGTGCACATGGGTTAAACTCATGTGTTTTCTGTGTCTTAAATAATCTACTCTTCGTGTGTTTTTCACAAAATATCAAATACTTCGCCTATGACTTGGAAGTTAGGCTTATACACTGATACCCGTTCTCCATTTCTCTCTTATTCATGATCATTTCAATGTTTTCTTATACGTATTCCATTCCCAGGGCTGTATTGTTATGAATGTCTATGCGCTAAATGTACGTTTCATTTTTTCGTCAAAATACTTGTATGTGTCTTCTTTACTCTGTTTAATCTCTGCACCTACGATCATGAAAATATATATTTTTCTAAAAACCAACACATTCCCGCAATGTTAAAATAAGATACTCTCAGAGGAAACTTATCGCAAAGAGATGATGCTTTAAGAACATATTGAAATGGGAAATGTTTACAGTATCTCTTGCTAAGTCATAATTCATGAACACTAGCGAGCAGAAAAGTAACAAAATTACTGGCGAAAAATTTTTTTTCTAAAAATGAATTCAAATAAATCCCAACCCTGATTTCACCTTGGAATCAAAACACCCACCCACAGTACGAACTGAAGGAACCTGTCAGATCTTTAGGGTTCATAGATTCTTGCTCCTCCAGAATCTTCATCACCTTGCTTTTGTTTGTAAGTAAAATCATTATCTAATCTAAGTTACCATTTTGAGAGAGGTACTGGACAGAACACTTACTTACTAAGACATTCATTTAGATTTATTTACTTTTTGATAAAGTTATTGAAAGGGACACATAAAAAATAACGGAAAAGGCGAGTGTATTATTGTTGTTTTTTTCGTGCTTTCGTTCTAGTGGTCAACATTTGTTCTAATATGATACTATGTTTGTGACACATATGTTTTCCCACTTGGATTCAGAAAAGATAAAAGCATTTTTAGTCCCTCATGCTCTTTCAGGACGCTATGTTACGGGTTGTTTGGCTAAAATAGGAATTCTTCTTCCTGGAAAGGTTTTAGATGAAATACCTTAGATTCTTTGGGAAATCTTGGATGCCTAGAAGAATTCTTTAAGTATGAGAAACCTTGAGATGTTCACCTGTTACGTCTACATACATGGAGCAAATATTTCACACAGCTGTCTGCTCCGTTGATTCAAATTCACCTCCAAAAAATACACAAAGCAATAATCTTCCCCTAACAAGATCAGCTCTACCACCATAGAGGTAGTGGAGGAGAAGCATGTTGATCAGCTATAACCAACACCATTGCATTTTAGATGAGAGATGACAGAGCACAATTACACTCCGGTTATATGTCTCCTTCTTTGTGTACCGGAATCAGTCATTCAGTTGTTGAGATGTCCCTGTCACAAAAACAATTTGCCATGCATTGCAAATGTTGAACTCAGTCACTGAGATGTACAGAACTGTGTCATTGTGGTGATGACGGAGAGCTCCGTAATTAAAAAGAAGTTGACAATAATTGATCTGATTCCTGAGACTCTACTGATAAGTTTCAAAACATTTAGTGCTTTCTTCAAATACCCATATGTTCTAGTTTAATATATAGTATATTCTAAAGTGAAAATTTAAAACTCCCACTTTTAATGATCCTATAAATGCAGGCATGTAATGCAGTTTAGAATTTCCTTGCTCCTTCACCTACACAATGATGTAAACAAGAAATTTTCAGAGATAAGTTTCAGTACTTAGTAAATACACTCAAAAAATATTTTTTTTACTCATCTTTTATGATCTAATGTTTGACAAAAACATTCTGGAAATCTTTATCAGTTCCCAAAATACACTAAAATTTGGTAATCTTTGCTTAAGGGGGAAATAAAATAACGTTGTTCTGATGCTGTTTTTAGTTACCATGTTCAACATCCATGTAAGCAAGTAAGGATTATCTGCTTCAGAAAAAACACTATAGTTTTCCAACTACAGCAAACTACCAGACTTGCTGCATTTGTAATAAATC
Source organism: Thysanoteuthis rhombus (assembly GCA_963457665.1). Taxonomy (NCBI): domain Eukaryota; kingdom Metazoa; phylum Mollusca; class Cephalopoda; order Oegopsida; family Thysanoteuthidae; genus Thysanoteuthis; species Thysanoteuthis major. The sequence goes on along the minus strand of OY735210.1, from coordinate 66,661,668 downwards.
TAATAAATAATTGGCTATTGATTTATATAAACCCCGTGTCACTATCTCAATTAGTTTCTGGGTTCAGCGTCAAAGAGTGTGACAAACAAAGCAGACTGGGTCAGGTAATTTTTAACAATCTATATATATCCTCCACTCATGTTATTGAATGGTGAAAACTACATGCTTATACATTTGATGTTTTTTGAGATATGAGACCGAACTACGACCAATACAGTTCAACTCAGTCACAATAAAAAATAGGTTGCATCCTTATAAGCTATTTTGGCCAGCCTAGAGGCCCATTTTTGCCAACTCTCCAAGACTCTCTCAATCTCTTCATCTGAACTCTCTCAGCATCTGCAAAACTTCTATTTCTTCCAAGCATGACTTATTCAAAGCCGTACACAGAACATAGATAATGGGGTACATGTATATGTTGACAAGTTACAACTGATCTAGCCCTTTCAACCTGTGAACCCAATATTTCAGGCTGAGTACTATTTTACGTAAGTCCATTTGATGACAGCGATAACACCATTGCTAACACTAAGTAATGTATTTGACTTACACAGAAATCCTAAAAAAAACATTCAGAAGTCAATGACTAAAACCTAATAAAAATCACCCAGAGTTTTCCTCCTAAATAGTTCATGTACAGGTAGTGAAATGGGGGGGGGGGTTAGTATTTGAAGAGTCAAATACCAAATTTAAACATATCAAAAAATATATCATTACCATGCAAAGATTATAGTCGATAACTTGTCAACATATGCTTTGCATCAGGACCAACACTCACCAAGAGTGGACTATTCTATAATTCTGGAAGGCAGGGAATATATATAGTTACTCTCTAATTACACCTTGAAGTTGATATTTTTGCAGAAGATAAATGAGTCTTAAATGATCAACTTTTAAATCAATATATTAGATTTTCTGTGAAGACATAGAAAATATACAACAAAAATTATGGCATCTGTTGACTCCCTACGAAGGTGGATCAATAAATTCGTAGCCTGGCACAATTATTTGCTGAATTTCGATCAAAAATGTTCAATCAATGTAATCAATAGAGAAGCTTTTGATCGAGTGCATTGACAAGAAGGAAATCATGTTGAAGAATAAATCTCTGTGTAAAATATTTTTCTTTTTTTTCTTGGGCTTTTGGACTTATTGGTGAACCTACACATGTACGCTTCTTGAATTTGCTGAGTCACTATATGCGCTATAATTTGCATATTGTTAATAAATCCTACAAATAATGACTATTATTGTGTCTCTTGATTCGGAAGGTAAAAATTCCTCCTTTATGGGTAAGGAATACAATTTGCCTACACGTGGGGGTTCGTATTTGGATGCATGTGGTCACCTTCAGCAAAAGAAAACATTTCTTCCAACATTTCCCTTTCACTCATTGGTATCTGTTTATGACGATTATGAAGATGAGTAAACTATGACTAAAACTGCTCATAAACCAGCTCCTGTAGCAACAGTTGAAACTTGAAAATACTCTGAGGGTGATTGAATGTGGGGGCAAATCCAGGAATTTGTTAACAATTGGGAGCTATTTTTATTGTTTCCCGGGAAAAGAGATTTAAAATGAACAGTTAATAGAAAGGCTAAATTTGAATTTCAAGGTGGATAAATCAATAGCTTACCTCTTTGTACAGCTCTCTCTTGTTTTTTAATAGTTTATTTCCATCCATCTGCGAACGACATTCACTAACTGAAACTGTTCATTTTAAAACTATTTTCCTGCAAAATAATAAAAACACCCTTTAATTACCAACAAATTCCTGGATTTGTTCCAAACTTTGAGCACTTTTCTCGTAGTCCATGGCCCATTCATTCACAAAATTTCAAACCATTGAGAATTGTCGTATGGACACAAACCAGTGAATACGTATACCTCCAACTTTGTTGGCTGAGGTAACTAAAATAAACAGAACAATGATAATGATGAATGGATTTCAAAGTGAATTTAAAATTTTTTTTTATTTTTTATTAAAGTTGAATAATTCTTATTATATACGTATAAACATCATATCCGAATGGCTTTGCTTTGGATCTTCGAGAAACTGAATGAAAGTGTAATTGAGTGTATATCTCATCAGAATGAGACTAAACTATAACACAAATGGCTTCTTCTTGCTATATCACCGATTACTGTTGTTCTGGAAATATTCAAGTACAGAACCTGCTCAAATGACTTGCCTCTGCTGTAGATACAGTTGTCGCTATGAGAACTGAATTTTCATTCGAAAACTACTTCAGAAAAAACTCAAACTATAATAGCTTATCTTCTCATGTGAATCATGTGTTTTTTTTAGAGAGCATTCTGTGTAAATGTCTCAAGATAAATCTCACACTTGATGATATACAAAGGAGAGGATCCGTTCATGTGTCTTTTCATCTATCTATTTGTACATACTATTGATATAGTATATCACTACCTCCAACTTTCATGAGCAATTAGTTATTTAGGATTAGTGATTTTAACCAATTATCACTTTCAATTGGATTAATATTTTAGCTCTCGGGAAATTTGTTTAACGAATAGTTTTTCGCACTCTTCACTCATACTCAGGGATTCACTCCAGATCCTTCTCTGTGTGCGGTAAACATGCAAACCATTAAACCATCTAAGCGGGTAGTGATCTCTATAAAGTCTAAATTTTCAAAGTAAATGTATGAATACTGCCAGACATAAACTTACCATTGAACTAAACAGTCACTGGTAATCCAAAGGCCAAAATAATTGTCTCAACTCCAAATTCCCGTCTTTCTCATTCCTGGTATATAACTGCTCTGTTTGTTTTTTTCAACACGACAATCATGTTATTATGTCATCATCATCATCATCAGTCTTTTAGCGTCCGTCGTTGGACATAGACCTTCCCCAGGATTTGCCACACTTCTCTATCATGGGTGTCGTGGAGCCAGTATTTCCTGAACTTGTCTAGCTCATCTCTCCATCTAACATTTTGCCGGCCTCGGTTGCGCATATGGTCTCGGGGAACCCATGTTGTGAGTCGTGATGTCCATCGATTGTCATGTTATTATGTATATGATCCGAAAGAATAATTATAATTTGCTTTATATATTATATTTGAAATGATCACCCATTATAACACATACAATATATATATATATATATATATATATATATATGTGTGTGTGTGTGTGTGTGTGTGTGTGTATGTGTGTGTGTGTGTGTGTGTGAGGTGAACGATCCACTTCACAAACACGTATGTGTATCTGCCCTGTTCAAGGTTCTTCAAGCAAATGATTGGTCTTCTTTTAAAGATTTATTTATATATCTTTTTCCTTTTCTTTGTTCAGTGGTTGGTCATTGCTTGTTATGTTTTTGTGTATTACATGGTGGAGTTTCTCTGCTCGCTAGTGTTCATGAATTATGACTTAGCAAGAGATACTGTAAGCATTTCCCATGTCAATATGTTCTTAAAGCATCATCTCTTTGCAATAAGTTTCCTCTGAGAGTATTTCATTTTAACTTGAATCTGTTTCCCAGCGTTAATGTTCACTTTTATATGACCTCAGTTGTTAGTTTAATCATTCTAGATTTGGTCTGTTTCTACATATCTAAGATAATTATGAAAAGGTGATTGGGTTTTTTTTAAAGTGGCTGGAGGTATAAAATAATTGTGACGTTAATAGTAATGCTACTACTACTATAGTTGATAACAACGAAGAGAATACGATAGCTATTGTTGTTTTGTGGTAACTCTTTTTCAGTTGGAATGTAGCGGGATAAATGTGGATGAGGAAGGTATTTTGGTCTCCTCGTGGTTTTGGTTTGGTGGCGGCGTCACTGGAAATGTGGGAGGAAAAGGGGAGAATGCGTAAAGTAAAAAGAACACAAACGAGTATTTTTGATGGACAAATAAAACGTATATTTTATACAAGGATATAAATAACAAACGACACATGAAGTACATATAAGGATAACATAAGTCTGATCCATCACGTGAAGAAATGAGAAGAGATAGCGAAAGGTGGTAGCTTTCTTGTCATTGATTGTACTGGTGTTGGAGTCAAAGCGGAGTTGTCTAAACTGCTTGTGAATCCGTATGGCTCCCATCATACCAAGGGATGCGAAAAATTCAAGTTCAGTGTGCAAGCCAAACTGCCAAGTTGTGTACGTGGACTTGGGAGCTTTTCTCTGGTGCTGATAGACACTCGACAGACTGACCATGAAAGACTGAGAACACGAAGTTTTATCCATGCGTATTTCCCAAAGTAAATAAATTTGGGAAAGATTATCGTAACTATCGGATAGTAAAAAGCATTGCTATTTCATTCACGAGAGTGAGAGGTGTATGGAGCACATGGTGAGGACACGGTGGCGTAGTTGCATAGCTGTGCATATGTGTGGTGCCTTGACATCAGTGAAACATTGGACCATGTGCATCCAGGGCTTTTATTGGAATCGTTGTCGGAAGTGACGATTTCGATATTTTGCTGGAAAAAGGGTTTCGTATTTAATTCCTAACTAAAAGCTACAGCAGTTAATTTTTAGTATACCTATATGGTGGGTGTTAATTTATGTTTCTTCTGAAACAGTTTATAGTATTTCATTTTTAAAGGTTTTTTTGGTTGACATTTCAGCTTGGTATACAATATTCAATTTGAGACAATTTTTTTGCTAAGGGCATCTGTTTCTGCTAGTGCAATTGCAATCTAGTTTATTTACGCTTCCCCTATTTGTACTATTTCTAATTACTTTATTGTTATGTTTTGTTGTGAACTTATTGAATTCATCCATATCATTATATCTAATTTTCATTTGTTTTTGTTGAATATTTTTCAGTGGGTTGCTTGAAGAGGAGGTGTTTTTCTATTAATCGAAGGAATATTTTACCTGTTTTTATTGCTATGTTTTACTTTATTGTATTTCACTTTTTCGTCATATATTAAGTTAGTTTTGGTAAAACTGCTACCCTTTAAGGCTTTACTGTATCTATTTCTAACATTGTTGAATATTGTTTCGTTCAAGGAGTTGTAGATTAGTCCAGTTTCTATTGATTTTGGGATCTTTTTAATGATTTTGTGTCAATGCAAGTAATTTCAGATTTTTCCTTCTCTATGTGTATTATGGGTGTCATTATTTAGATTAAAAGTAACTATCTAAAATGTAGGAGTTTTTACGTTGGTCTCTATTTCATGTTTAAAGTTCAATTTTATCATGACTTCATGATTTTTGTCTTAATTTTTTTCGCATTTAAAAAATTAATAGGCCGCCATCCTGGTACATCATCATCATCATTAGTCTTTCAACGTCCGTCGTTGGACATAGACCTACCCCAAGATTCGTCGCAGAGCCAGTATTTTCTGAATTTGTGTAGCTCGTCTCTCCATCTAATATTTTGCCGGCCTCGGTTCCGCTTGTGATCTCTGGGGATCCATATCGGGAGTCGCAATGTCCATTGGTTGTCTGCCATTCTTGCAACATGGCCAACCCACTGCCATTTGAACTTTTTAATGGATTCTATGATGTCCCTGACTTTTGTCTTTTCCCAGATGTACTGTGTTGTCTTGTGGTCTCTCCATTTGAGGCCCAGCATAATTCTCTCATGTGCACGTTGCATGGTTCTCAATTTACTGATCTGTCTATTGGTTAGGTTCCATGTTTCAGCTCCATAAGTGACTATTGGGAGGATACATTGGTTATACACCCTTCTCTTTAGGATTAATGGGATCTTCTTATCTCTGAAGGTTGAGCTTGCTCTGACAAAGGTTTGCCATTCTAGTGTGATTCTTTGCTTGATTTCTTCTTCTTTTGAGGGTTTCATGGAGCTTTGTTGTCCTTGGTAGATGTAGTGATCTACTTTTTCCAGTTCAGCGTCTTTGATTTAGATCCCAGTGTTTTTATCTCCGATGTGGTTGTTGCACATGATCTTCGTCTTGCCGAAGTTCATGTGTAGTTCTTGCTCTCTTCATTTAGTTCATCTATCATTAGTTGGAGGCCGTGCAGGTTCTCTGCGAGACAAGGTGATACCAGCTCACCCAAGCTCTTCACAGCCTACCTTGAGATGATCTTCAGAAGACTGAACTGGGAGAGTAAAGGGATTAGAACAAATGGCGAGTATCTGAGCAACCTAAGATTTGCAGACAACATTGCCCATCCTGGTACAGCCTTATATTTTTAGAGTTTTGTTTTCTGGTGGAGTTATACAAAATATACAAACTGATTAGGTCTGACGTCTCGGCTGAATCGACACTACACATAGAAACCTCAGAACTGCAGACATTTTTTTCTAGTCTATTGTTCTTAGTTGTTGAACAGTACTGTTTGTCTACAGTGATTATTTTGATATTTTTATTATTGATATTGGTGCAGATATTTGCAAATTCCATAGCTTCCTTGAAGATTCCTTTGGATATAGAATTGTGTTATATCATATTGAAACTTTGAAAGTATCATTAGGTCTAAACACCATAAACTGAATAAACTAATTTTATTGATTCAATTCATAAAATATAATAAAATAACGCACTTCATATTCATTCTGCCAGTTCATATATCCATTCTCTTGATAACGAATATATGTAGAAATCACAGCTACATTACCAGCCTTAGAAACAAACAAATGAGATTTCTATTTTAAATTTTACATTAATTCCAGTGTTGGATGGAGTATTATGACTCAATTTTTATGGCAATGAGTAAACAATGCGATTGGAAATACTGGTTGCAGTATATTTACAGTTCTAGTCAACATTGTGATCAAAAGTAACTAAAAATTAAGATGAAGGTAAAAACTAGTCTGAATTAGTAATAAAAATATTTTTTTACAATATTTAATCCAATACTGAAAATAAAATGAAATTAAAAATAAATCAAACAAATCATTTTTGCTTTCAGCTGATAGACTGATGATATATGAGGTGATGTCATCTAGCGAAGAGTCATATGTGTTCTTTTCCAATTATATCTGGAATTCCTAATACATATATTGTCCAAAAAAACCTTCAGAGTCCCTTTTGCAACATTGTCCGGACTTGAGAGAAAAATATGGGCAAAAATAAAGCCTTTAAGCATTACAAGTTCAAAGCCTCTCCTATGAAAGGGAAATATCTGATGAGTACAAATTCAGAATCCTCACCAAATATTGTAACAGCCTGAAAGAAAGACATGAAGAAAAAGAGAACCCTTTGTGCGCTCAGATTCAGAACAGTGAGGGCTGAAAAGGAAAAATTTAGGAATGGGAAAACCTTAGTGCATTATAGTTTTAGAGTCCCTCACACAATATCGTCTGGATATAAAAGAAAGATATGTAAGAAAGGAAAAGATATTGGGATTAAAAATTCAGAGCCTTCTCCTCAGCTAAAATAATTACACACACAAATAGAAAAAATAACAGTTGAATTTCTCAGAGCACATTTTTTATTGGATGCCTTCAGAAAACACAAGGAAATTTTTACATGTGATAAGCATAAGTAAAAGAAGAAATAATTTATTTTGTTCTAAGCCCTGCATAAAAATAAGAAACAGCTTTTTAAAATGTTATACATTTTCAAAATATTGAAAAAAAATCAGTATTTGGAAATTTCCAAGTTCATCCATGATAACTTTTTCCAATATTGTTTCAATAAAGACTCTCATCTCTAGCAATTTCTGGCCTTTCCAATTTAATTTTCAAGGTGATCAACAAATGAAATTACTGGATAAATAATTAATAAATCGTTAATGAACAAAACAACAAAACTATTTTCTGAATTGCTCCTTCAACTTTTACATAATGTGTTAAAGAGAAAAAAATGATCCCGATTGATTACTTTCAGATAATATCAAACAAAAAACACAGGCCAAAGCTACCCACCTCATTGTCTGCAATGGTAATCAGAGTAATGAGTGTGGGTCGATTATTGAATTATTCCTCAAAACAATCTTTACAATCTGAAAAAGGGAAATATGGATTTTTTTTTAAAGTTTTTTTTGAACTGCTCAAAGACATTTTGCTAAGCTTCTTCATGAGAGATGTTTAGACATAAGCTTGCACAAAGCTAACTGATATTGAACAAATGATAATATAGACTGAGGAAACAGAAAATTCAAAGTAGGGATATTCCAATAAAATGTCCAACTTGATGATGAGTCATAAGAAGGATAGTTTGTAATGACTTCTTCACTTTATTAGAAAAAATGTCTCAAATAAATCAATATACACTTCTGAGACAACTCCCCATTTTGCAAAATGCTTGTGAGAATCCAGTAGAAATGCAGCATAAAATAACTTTTAAGATCTTTTGCTTTGTTTGCTCTCCATTCACCAAGAAATAAAAAAAATACAAGACAAATGTATATTGGTACATCACTCAGTCCATAGCTTAATGATGAAACAAGCATTTATTTTACAAAATAAATACATATTTCTCAACATGATCTTTCCTCTTGTCAATGCACTCAATTCAGTGGTGATTATCAATCACACAGATTGAATATAATACACTGAACATTTCAGATCAAAATTCAGTTCATAACTGTCTAGCTATAGACTTATTGATCCATCCTCATAGTGAGAAAATAAAAAAGATTTTTTGATTGGAACCTACCTCAACAATATTGCACAACATTTGTCTCTCTAAGGTTTCACCTGTTGATGCAAAACTGCAGAGCAGAAAAAGGAAGCCTAAGAAGTCAGATGAATAAATATACCTTTTTACCCAGTTTCATGTTGGGCACCACATCATAGAGTAGTGCTCAACAAGACCATTACCAAAAAAATAAAGTTCAATCCCCAGTCAGTGTCTCTCACTTGTGGCTTTGCACCAGAATAAGCTAAAGTTAGTTTGTTGGGGACAAAGACACAACGACCAAAATCGAAAATGTAGAGCTAGAGAAAGTAGACCACTACATCTACCCAGGATAGCGAGTCTCTTCAAAATCATAAAAGAAAGAAGAAATAAAGTGAAGAATCACATTACGTTTGCAAGCTTGACTTCCAAAAACAAGAAAATCCCATGAGTCCTAAAAAGAAAGGTATGTAACCAATGTATCCTCCTGACAGTCACTTATGGAGCTGGAACATGGAATCAAACCAAAAGATCGACCCTTAAACTGAGAACCATGCATTGTGAACAAAGAGAGAATCATGCTCAACCTTACATGTAGAGATCATAAGACAGCACAGTATGTCAGAGAGAAGACAGGTGTCCAAGATATCATAGAAACTGTTAGAAAACTCGGATGGCAAATGGCTGGATATGTTGCAAGAATGTAAGACAACCACTGGATATCTCAATTCTCAACATGGATCCCTAGAGATCATATGCAAAACTGTGGCCAACAAGAAGTAAGATGGCATGATGAGCAAGATGAATTCAGAAAATACTGGCTACTTCATGCCCATGATAGAGAAGTTTGGTGAATCTTGGGGATAGTCTAGGTCCAATAAAGGACACTAACAGCATCATCATCATCATCATCATCATGATGATGATGATGATGATGATGATGATGATGATGATGATGATAAAATAACATTTTTGATAAAATAAGTAATTAATTTAAATAAGTAAATGTTGATGATAAAAGTTACATTTAATCTTAAGTAATATATTATTTTAGACACTTTAATTGAAACAATTATTATTTCCTTATGTTTTGCATAACTGAAGATATCTAAATTTGTATGAACCCTATCAATTATCATCAAAAATCTAAAATATCCTCTACAAAATCATGAAAAAAAACAAACCCCAAAATACTTTGAAGCTGTAATTTTGTATCATGGACAGAAAGTAAGGTTTCAATTCAGCAATACAGTCACATAGCAAGTGGAACCGGTTTTCTAACACCTAAAAAATCTAAACTGACACTTTTTCTAAAGATCTTATTGATTAAAAGCACAAAAAACTTCATGAAAAATATTTTTTTTATATGGTTTTTAGGATTATCCACAAAGACCTGCGCTTTAAAGCATCCAACATCAATTGTAGTACGTGACTCAAGGTAACCTCTGGGGCAAGGAAGAAGAGATTAAATTTTGAAGTGGTCCCAGAAATTTGTTCTTGATTGGGTGATATTTTTATGCCATTAAAAAAGAAAAATGCATTACTGTATTAGCACCTGTCTCTTCATACAATATCTCTAAAACCTCAATGAAATATGAATGGAAGGTAAGAAGGAAATGACCAAATTTTAGGGCGGATAGATTTCTGATTGTCACATATTTTTCAGTTCTAATATTCTATACATTTCTGTCTCCACTCCTGTCTGTCTATACTATATCTTCAGTAATTCTAAATTCATTTTTATAAAATTTTATAGAAGCGCAAGTTACATTGTAGGAAAGAAGAGATTAAATTTTGGAATGTATCCAGTGATTTATTACAGATATCTCTGTTTTTTTCTTCTTCCTACATTTCTGTATCCACTCCTGTCTGTCTATACAATATCTGCAAAATTTCTCAAAGTAATTTTGAGGAAAGGTGAGCTGCAGTGTAAGAGAGAAATGATCAAAGTTTGGGTTGAATCCAGGAATGTGTTTTTGGTTGAGAATTTTTTTGTGTTTCTTCATACATTTCTCTATTTACTCCTGTCTTCTGTTGAATAGTAAGGCAGGTATTAAGGAAGAATTGATTAAATTTGGTGACAGACCCAAGATTTTGAAAATTAGATTTTCAAGGGAACCCCTCCAAAAAACATCTTTCACTTCTGAATATATATATTTACATAAGTATGTGATGATTATTATCTATGTACAGAATATTCTGAAACCTCTCACTTCTCACTCAGAATTTATAAGTTTGATAGGACAGGTCTTTTAGAGGAAACATTGCAAAAATAAGTAGATTTTTCCCCCAAAAGAATATTGAAATAATGGAAAATTACCTCTTTTGTAAAATATGGTGCAAGTATAAATAATTTCTCGTATAACTGAGACAAATTTAGATTCTATGGGATATAGATAAATTGATTGGGCAATTTTTTGAGTCATCAACTGAAATAGAGAAAAATTCAAAACAGATGTTTTTGTTATTCAAGTTATAAAAATGTATGAAATGTATAATGGCTATCTTTCATTTTGAAAAGGGAAGGTACCACTTGTGCCAAAATCTCCAATTCAGTGAATGTAACCAATTATTTAAATTATTGCGATACATTTTTGAATTGATATAAATCAATTATATTAAAAAATTTCAAGAATAGAAAAATATACTGGTATCATAAGTATTATATTATCTTTTCAATAAGGTAAAAAAAATCATGAAAAAAGTACTTACAAAATGTATCTATTTACATTGCAAATTGAATATTGGGGGACAGATATGAAGTCAGGATCCAGTTTAATGTGCGTACATTATAAATTGATCATCCTTTTAAGAGCAATTTGACTCACTCCCCTATATGAAAGTTACTTTTTCTCAAAAATGAAAAATTTCTGAAAAAAAACCCCAGAAAACAAAGGTCAGACACAGATTCAGACAAAATAGTTCAAACTCTGGAGAAAAAAAAAAGTTTTTCTTCATTTTTAACCCATGTTTACTTCACGGAATCTAATTCATTTTAAAATTCACCTAATTGGCAAAATCTATGAAATTTTGAATACAATACAATTTTTTTTAATTTTTTACATTGGAAAAAAAAATATTTGTATAAAATACTGAAATCTACGTTTATTTTTGTCTTATGAGAAAATTTCTCTGGCTACTCCCATACAATTGAAACTTGAATTTTAAACTACAAAAAGAATATTTTGATTTTTGCAAAAGTGTTCTAAAAATGGCGAAAGTTGATTGATTAGACATGAATTTGATTTCAGCAACTTCTGTTCATTCCCTGATATTATTTCTTCATTTTATTTCTATTGATATAATTTTTTTGTAAAAAATATGTATATTTTTACCATAAAATCATTTAACAGGGTATTTATAGATGAATTGATTCAAGATTGTCAATGGATTCTGACTGGACAGGAAATGATGGTAAAGTGGGCGAGGATGCATTTCAAACCAGCAAAATCAAAATCTATGATATTGAGAAAGGGCAAAGTGGAGGACAAGCTCTGTTTTGTCATTGCAGGCACAGCTATCCAAACTATCACAGAGAAGCCAGTCAAGAGCTTAAGTAAGGTTTTTGACTGCTCTCTGTAGGACTGCTTTCTGGTTAACTTATACTGAGTTGATCGGTTGGCTGAAAGCTGTGGACAAATCTGGCCTACCAGGGAAATTCAAAGCCTGGATCTACCAGCATGGCATTCTTTCCAGAATCCTGTGGCCCCTTCTTGTCTCTGTAGTCCCTCTCTTAATGGTTGAGACCTTTGAGAGAAGAGTCAGCAGCTATCTCAGCAGCCAAAAAGCCCAAACTGCATCACACCCTACAGGCACAAACTGCAGTTGCCCTTCAAATCCTTGGAGGAAAAATTCAAGGTAACAAGATCCAGAGAAGGGGTACACAAGAGGGACTCAAGTGATCCACTGATGGTTAATTCAGGGATCCAAATGAGGACTGACAGAAAGTAAAAGGGAGAGAATGCACTTCAGGAAGTAGAAAAAAGGCCTCAGCACAAGAAGATGGTTGGAGTGGTTATATGAGGCTGAGATGGGCAAGAGTCCTTTTCAACTTCTCTTATAAATACTGTAAGAGGGAAGGAGAGGTGCCACCTAGTTCAGGAGCATGTGAGAGCAGTGTTAGAGGAAGTGAGGTTCTGCAAGTCAGTGGCAATGAAGATGGGGGAGAGTAGTTGAGAGGAGAATAACATGGAGTAAGCTTTGGAAAGCTTAGCTCACTGCATCAAATTCCCTATCTAGGCAGTACATAATATACTTTCAAGCCCATTCGATCTGCACATATGGGGCAGAGCAGAGACACCATTATGTCCACTGTGCTTCAAGCAAGGAACTCTAGAACACATTCTCAGCTGTTGCACAAGGGCTCTTGGAGAGGGAAGAGACTGCTGGAGATATGACCAGGTTCTGAAGACTGTTGCTAAAGCAATAAAAAATGGAATAGAGCTGGAAAGTAGGCAAATCCTGACAACATCTGCAGGCATCCTAACTTAGGCAAAGGACTGACAGATCTTAGTGGATCTCGAATGTCAGCTTAAGTTCCTCAGCCATTGCCACCACCACTCTGTGACCAGAAATCATCCTTTTAGAGAAAGTGAGGTTCTGCAAGTCAGTGGCAATGAAGATGGGGGAGAGTAGTTGAGAGGAGAGGAACATAAGTTCCCCAGCCATTGCCACCAACACACTGTGACCAGACATCATCCTTTTGTCCGAGTCTACCAAACAAGCTGTGTTGCTGGAGCTGACTGTCCCATGGGGGGATCACTTTGAGGAAGCATTTGGAAGGAAGTTCTCCAAGTATTTGGAGCTGATCAAAACTGTCAGCAGGTTTGATGGAGATCCAGGTGTCTCCCAGTTGAGGTTGGGTTCAGGGTATTTGAAGCTTGTCAGAGCCTTCAGCATGTTGGGAATTGACGGAGAAGGGAAAAGAAGAGCCATTCAGCGTGCCACTGAAGCAGCAAAAAGATCCTCAAGATGGTTGTGGGTACTAGTAGTCATCTGGACCCACATTGGCATCTGATCAACCCTGGTTGGGCCACCTGGGGAAGAGTGTATAAAGTTGAAAGACCTGGAACATGGAACAACATTGAAGATGTGTCCAGATTTAGGCATCAGTAGATGAGTATCCTTTCACAACATCAAGTAATACTATTAGATATCACAAAGATTAACTTTAAAAACAATGAAGATTAGTTCATTTGTATGTATGCTTTTGTATATATGCATTTCAGCTCTTTTGGCAAAATATATTCTTTTGATTTTTCACTATTCAGTTGTTAAACTTCAAGTTATATTCATAAAATACCAGCAAGATAAACTAAAAAAAAATTTTAAAAATCAATGATTCTGAATTAATTAATTCTTAAAAAAATCACTTCAGAATTTTGGTTGAATAGTGTGTACGAGTATTTCTATGGATGTGTGTAGATCAGAAGTTCTTTACAAAACAATCAAGTTTTTGCCAGATTTATCAATGACTAAAATTGGCTAGTTTGTCATTTCATGCTAACTTTATAGCTAAAAATTTTGAAAATATGGTAAGATGAGACTGACTAAAATTTGCTAGATTTTCAAACTAAACAGTAAGAAAAATTATGAAAAAGTTGAAACTTTCATGATTTATGTTTCCCAACATACAATTCATTCGGGGACAATCAATCATTCTGAGATTTGTGAGGAAAAAAAAAAGTTTTGAGTAGAATTTTTAGTACGCACTAAAGTCTGAATAAAAAATTACTGGGGAAAAAAGTCACAGTAAAAATGTTCTTAGAATCAGTTCAAAAGAATATCCAACCAAAGTTTACCTGAAAAAAATTATACAGATCAGGAAATCAACTTTTTGTTCCTAAATTTAGTTACTCTTGGATTATGACTAAAGACCAAGTACATACATAGTCTTAAAGACTTACATTATATATATATATAAATATACATATATATATATATATATATATATATATATATATATATATATATATATATATATATATATATATATATATATATATACATATATATATATATATATATACATATATATATATATATATATATATATATATATATATATATATATACACACACACATATATATATATATATATATATATATATATATATATATATATATATATATATTGAATTACGAGGAATTTCGTCTCATAAAGGGTATTGTACATGAAAAAAAGGTTGAGAAACCCTGATTTAGATGAAAAAATTCCAATCAAATTGTATAAGAAAATCTAGCCAATCGTAACCATTTTCAAAGCCAGTCTCATACTACTGTATTTTAGATCCATCAAACTAGATATTGCAAAAAACACTTTTTTTTTTTTATAGCTTAAATTATAAAAAAAAAATTCTTATTATTTCAATGTTCCCAAATCGGATGCTAGATCGAAGATGAGAACCCAGCCGTTCTACCATCAGGAACTTTTCTTTTCATACACCGATAGACAATTGACATTCGTTGTCGACTCGGTCTTTTGTGGTTTGAAAGGGATCGAGAAATTTTATCATCGCCTGAAATGTTTTTTGTTTCTTTTTTATCGAATGAATTGTGAAATAATAGAATTCGTTGAGGAAAAAGGGAGCACTTTTCATCTGATTTTTTTTTAGAAAGTTTTCTTCTCAAATTCGATGTAGTAAGTATTTATTTTGCTTTCTTGATTGTTTCTCTCCTTCGACTGTTTAAAATTGAAAACGGGAAGTTAATGCTGCGTTTTTTGTTATGAGGAGAACAGATACTAAACTTTGATTTTGAACTGAAGGGCGCAGATTCTTACTGTTTAAAATTGAAAAAACGGGAAGTTCATGTTATTTTGTTGACATGAGTTATTATGCTTAAGCGTTACTTGAACTAACGGTCGCAGTTTTTTTACATTTTAAAATTGATAACTTGAAGTTAATGCTACGTTTTGTAGAAAATAATCTAATGTATCTGTTCTTCTTATGATTAGAAGCACAGATACTGCATTTTATTTTTAACTAAGGGCTGTGAAAGGCTTATTCTGACCCGTGCCCATTTTTGTATTTCATGTTCAAAAATAATAGATACGAAGAGCGAAGTAACCTCCTCTCCCTAGAAATATCGGCCCTCACAATTATATTCTATTTTTTTTTTTATTCTAGACAGTGATTTTTACCTGTAAAATAATGAGTTTAGATGGAAATTTTACAACTTGAAAATGTTTCAATTATTTGAAAAAAGTTATAATATTGGGTTTAGTACAATTTAAACTGTGTGGTCCGCATGTATAACCGCGGGGCTAGTAATACTATGGCTTTATTTTTGCATCTCATACTCCAATGACTGTAATTCTGAATTACTTAAACCTACTCCTACCCCTAACCTTAATGTGGTATAACAGGAGTTGACAGCAATATTGAAGTATAAGATGCTGGAATAAAACTGTTCTGTTGGAAGGACAACATTTCTTTTAAGGGTCTACCCTTATCCGATAATCTGCACTGTATTTCGCCAATCACCACTAAACAAGTTAACATTTGTTAGATTTGTTCTTGACCTATTCTTGAGTCAATTGCAATTTAGAATATAGTTTTAGAAGCTTAAATCCAGTTATATGCTATTATTAATATAATCAATTTCATTAAAATTCTAAAAATCCATTTTTCAACCAAAAAATTATTGTTGTTTAATTGTACAATGGGAGAAATTTTGTGTTAAAGAATCAGGGTCAGAATCAGTGGGTATTATATTCAAGTGTGAAAAAAAATGGTAACTTGTAAGAGGTTACTGAATTTTAGACACAAAATTTATGTTTGAGATCTTAATTTTCTTAAGTAAAAGTGTGAAAATGACGAAACAGTCTCAATCATTGAATCAATTTTTGATGGCCAATTCATTAAACTTTGCCAAGTATCCAATTTTTCAATGATAGTTAAGAAATATGGAAAAAAAAATGTCTTTGATATTTCTCAGACCACTATGCATTTATCCCAGTATTATAAAAAGGGTTTGTAACTCATCATATGTTTGTTGCATGACTGTAAATGCATGTTTCATATTTCAAACATTATGCAGTGGACAGTGACCATGGATCAAGGTTGTTTTCAGTGTGATTCCTAGAAAGAAATGTGGTCCATCCTTCAGAGCTAGTAGTAAAGTTTTATTTTTGCATCTCATTATCCAATATTGCCGATGCTCCTGTGCTACTTTAGGGGTATGGGTAGGTTTGAGTAGTTGAGGACCACTGTAATTTTTGTATGAGATACAAAAATGAAGCAATAGTAGTACTAGCTCTGTATGAGGGACTGCAATTCTACTTAGGGACCAAACAACTTGACTTGTACCAAACACCACATTTTTAGATTATTAGAATGTTTGATATTCAATAAAATCATGCACCAATATAAAGAGGATTTGTAACTCGTCATTTGTTGAAGTCATTTCTAGCATATAACTAATGCTAGACCCATCTGAGCAGTTTGTGGGCATTATTCTCAATCTGCTGTTTCTATTTGTCATTTGTCATTCCATACCAAATTACCCAAATTTGGTAACTTTCCCCTGGTCACTCTCTTGAATTCCCCTGAAACAATCACAGGTATTCCTATGGAGAGAAATACAAAATATTATGTCTGTATCTTTTATAGTTTCAAAAATAATGAAATATTACTCAATTTTATGCATTTTGCTGAATGAGCCTTTCCATCCAAACTTTAACATTTGTAGTTTCTTTGATATGACATTTACAGCTTTGAAATTTGACTGGGGCTAATTTTTTTCTATAGAATTCAAAGGTGTAACCAGATCTGGTATTTCTTATATCCTTTCCCTTCTACAAAGATTTGAAATAGCTGGAAATCCTAAATGTTGAAAGACGACACCCTCTTTGAGAACTTCTCACTCAATCAGTACGCAAGATATAACACTTAGTTTTTTTCCTGTCATTTGTTATATATTTGGTGCTTTATATGCAGTAACTATACTTATTACTGTTATAAGAGTGTCAGAATAATTGTTTGAAATATGCTTGATTTTCAAATGTCCTCAAAATTGACTATTTTTATTTGATCATATGGGCAGTTAACGAAAACTTCCATAAGTTTATCGTGTATTCTTATGAGAAATGTTGTGGATTCTTGGCTTTATTTTGTCACTGTAGTTGGAAAATATGTTTTTATATGGTAAAGAGCTGATTTAAAGGATCTTTTTTCAAAAAAATTGTTTCTAGACCATTCTCCTTGGTCTGGGCTGATTGCTTCTTACCATTCCCTCATATCAATTAATCAAAACTGTATCAGGGTCACAAAGTGACTTATACAGTAAGCAAAAACTATTTGTTTGTTTGAATATTTCAAAATACGATCTCCCTCCAATCAATGTGATGATTTGATATTCTGATGGTTTACATTTACTAGGAACGAACAAAAATTTTAGACGCAAAATCAACATCTGAGAAACAACAAGCACCATGCTTGTATAAAAAATAAATTTTGTATCAATTTATTAGAGGAAGAATTCTAGGATTACACGTGTGTTTTTTTGGGGGGGTTTTTCAGGGAAATCTCAGAGGGTGATATGGGGAGCACTGTAATTTGATATGTTATGACTCAAATGTGAATGCATCACTAATGATTTTATGATAAAAATACATTTAATATCAGGAAGAAATGGATTGACATTGGTCAGGAATTAAATCAAGCATTACTGGCAGAATGGGGCTATTATATGTATATATTGTATGTAAATACATTGCTAATCATTTTACAAGATAAATGCATTGAAGGGGATTTTCAGTCCTCAGGAATTGCTGATAGAATAAGTCTATTACATGTATGAATCAAACGCTTTATTTGAAGAGTAAAAAGAAATGATTTTGCCAGTTTTTTTTTTACCATACTGAAGCAAGAACAGTGAAATATATTTTTAATATGTATTCTGTTCACATTTTCTAGATAATCTATCCTATTGATATTGTAGTGATTCCATTGATGATATTAATAAATTAACAGGAAATCTTTTCTTTATCTTCTGATTTTCAGATTAAAAACAGATTCTGGAATGCCAGACTTGAGTCTCAACTGATATGAAATTGATTGAGAAGGGGAATCCAGAGGATCAAGGCATGTAACCAAAGGACATGACAAGAATCAGATCAGGATTTTAGAAGTCATAAACATCTTCACTAAAACAAAAAGACTAATAGATTGTTTGCAGATTTACTCAGAAGCCAACCAACATGAACAAAGTTACAAATGCAGACAGCATCAATGAAGATTGTAGTTCAACTGTTTCAAGAACTGAGAAAAAAATGTTGAAGTGTAATGTATGTATGAAAGAATTCATTTACAGTTCCACTTTAGTGATGCACATAAGATCACATACTGGAGAGAAGCCTTTTATTTGTGAAATTTGTGACAAGGCATTTTCTTTGAAAGCCAATTTGGAAAAGCACCGCAGAACACATAGTGGGGTGACACCGTATCACTGTGAAGTGTGCGGTAGAAGTTTCTCTCAAACAAGTACCCTTGCATATCACATGAGAACACACACTGGAGAAAAACCTTTCAAATGTGAAGTATGTGGTAAAGATTTCTCTGGAAGCTCTACCCTTGAGGTTCACATTAAAACACACACTGGAGAGAAGCCTTTTAAATGTGAAGTGTGTGATAAAGACTTCTCTCGAAGGTCTAAGCTTAAAGATCACATGAGAACACACACTGGAGAGAAGCCTTATAAATGTGAAGTGTGTGGCAAAGACTTTTCTCAAAGGTGTAACCTTAAAGATCACATGAGAACACACACTGGAGAGAAGCCTTATAAATGTAAAGTGTGTGGAAACAACTTCACTCGATTGGATAGCCTTAAATATCACTTGAGAGAACACACTGGAGAAAAGCCTTATAAATGTGAAGTGTGTGGTAAAGACTTCTCTCAAAAGTCCAAGCTTAAAGTTCACATGGTGAAACACACTGGAGATAAGCCTTTCAAATGTGAAGTGTGTGGTAAAGACTTTTCTGGCAGGAGTAATTTCAGAGCTCATATGAAAACACACACTAAAGAGACACCATTCTGTGTGAGATGTGAGAGATCCTTTCGTTCCATGTATCACCTGAAGAAACACATGACCATGCATATTGAAAATAATTATCCAGAATACACTGGAGAGAAGCCTTTCAAATGTGAAGTGTGTGGTAAAGACTTCTCTCGAAGGTTTAACCTCAAAGTTCACATAAGAGACCAACACTGAAAAGACACTATTCAGTAAGTGATAGGAGTGATTCTTCTCTAGCGTGAGCAACGTAGAGAAACACGACAACACTCATTGACAGTAATTATGATCACTAAAACAATAAAAGTCATGTTGCTGAACAGAAACTAAAATTCAATCATAGGAGAGACTTCTTTCATGTGAAAATAGATGCAAAGCAGCAACATAGAATTTTGCATGCTGGGACCTATTTTGAGCCAAAATATGAAGAGGTTACTTGGAAAATTTCTTTTTGAATCAATAAAAATTGAAAATCTTTGTCTCAGACTTTTTTCAATATGTTTTAAAACTGTATTACCACTCCAAAAGGTGACCAGTAAAAAATAAAGACACACACAAGTTTTTTCATTTGCAGTGTTTTATGAGAGTTTAATCTACAAAGTTTTCTCTTCCATGATTCTTCCTGGTAATCAATCTTGTAGAATGAACTTCCATTAATTATTATCATATTGGAATGAAGCTCAGAACCCATTTGGTTAGTGGGCTAGACCATTTGCGTTTTTTTTTTTCAATGAAGTTGCCTTATATATTGTCAGATTGAACTAAAATTCAGTACTGGAGACTTTTGGACTGGGGTGCAACTTTAGTGTACATTGAACTATAAAAAGTGCCCTTATGCTGGTTATATGGCTCTAGCCGTTCCTGCCTAGGCTCTACACATCACATTACTACTTAGTGGATTCTCATCCGCAATATGTGATATAGATTTGGAGATGACAACCACCCAAAGTGGCGTTACTCTCTTCACCTGCTATTTAACTCCTAGCTCATGGGTAAAATGGACTCATACTTTCCCTAGGTGCATTAATGTTAAGTGAATGCAAATTTTCCCAGCTGGATATTGAACTCTTTTTGCAGAGTCAATTGCAATTACTTCCAATAACTGCAGTAAAAAAAAAAAAAGAAGGGGGAGGCTGGTGATGTTGTAATTACTGGTGCAGAAACTGGAATCAGCAAATTAGGTGTGTTATGATCATGCAAGTTCTAAATTGATGCAATACAAATAAAATATTTGAACTCCAACCCTGCTGAGAGGCTAAGATTCAAGGCTCCTGACTTGCATCTTATTGACAAAAATGGCAAAAAATTTGAATGTAAAAGAGTGGACTCAGAGAAGTAATTCCATGTTATTCATTATATGAGTACAATTCTTATTCTCATGTACAATAGAATCCCCTTTTGAACAAATGCTAAATAGTTAAAACCCCTGATTTTTAGCAAAATTTTGCTGTTGACTGATTTTCATTCCATTGAAGGTTATGACTTGCTTACTGATTACTCAAGCTGTGATACTATCATAATAGAGAGGAGTGAAGAGCAGGCATTAAGTATTATTATTGCTTTGGATGAATTGAATAGAATTGTTCAATTGTTTTGCTTTGCTTCATAGATTCGACCGATTGCATGTGTATATCATATCAGCTGAATTATTCCAACCCAGACCACTTTTTTTCATATTGTACCTAATTGTCATCACGACTTACCCTTATTTTTCCTGTTTAGAAAACAAATCGAAAATTTTTTTTTTTCCAAGAAGATGGATGATGACTTCTCCCTTTTTATCAGCATGCAATACATTCAATATTGTTTGGACTATCTTCATCTTTGTCAGGAACAAACTATAATGTTTTAGCTAGATGATCCTCCAACCTTTTTAAGCTTAGTTTTTTGTATTGCAGAGTGTTGTTGGACTGGTTTTGCTTATAATGAACATTATCATCAGCAATACTCTAGAACCAACAAAAAATCACCAACGGAAGGTTGAAGAATAGCCTCAACAAAATAATATGAAATACAAAATAGCAAAATGGATGATAAACCATACTGACTCTGTGGGGAAGGGGTATGAGAGACTTGCTCAAAATGCAGATGGCTTGAATATTCAGTTTTAATATCAGACTGACTATTTATTCAAGTTGACCCATCTTACCAAAGTTTTCAGCTGAGCTCAAAGATCAACTGCTGATCCATATAGAATCATCTCACCAACCAAGAATGTTCAAAGAAGGGGACATGGCTCCGTAGTATATATATATATATATATATATATATATGTAATGAAATGATTTTTCCCGTTAGTTTCTCTGTCCATAACAATAAACACTTTCACTGAAAGATAACTATTATGCTGATAAAAATATTTCTACCCAGCTGAAATGGTGGACTCTTGCATTTAAACCAGTTCAGTCTCTTTAATAATATCTCTCTGCATGCAGGTCCATATATGTATACATTTTAGAGATATATATTCAAAAATATCTTTATTGTTTTTAGGGGTTGCTTCATCTAAGATAATAGTGCTCGATATTCTTGAATGCAGTGTAAACAGATTAATAGATATTACAATGATAAATATCTATCCATATTCGAAATATATATATATATTAGGAACTGGGGCACAGTGGATCATGGGGCACATTGAATCATGAGTTATTACAAATGCATAGGAGGTTGGCTATTACTTCTTCTTCTCAAGTCAACATATCCACCATCGTATTTTGTGAAGGATTTGCCTGCTTGAGCATTGTTGTACAGTGTGTAAGCTAAGCAACCTAATTTTTAAATGAAAAGTAGTATTCTGAAATACTCTTTCTCTTATTCATCACTACTATTCTTAAGTTTCTAATTATATTATATAGAGTAAAATTGCGATTGTATTATAATTATTTGTTGTCTAAACTGCAATCACCATTTGCTCCTTAGAGAAATGTAAGGTTATCTTTCCCAATGCATGTGAAGAGTACAGTGGATCACTTCTGGGACCGAGCTACTTCACTTCTTTTAATCATAATTGATCCTGTCAATTTATTTCATCTAGTTTACTTGGAAAATAAAAGAGCATTTTAATTCATTATCCTTTCTTCAATTGCTTTTGAGACTCTGATGTATTTTATATACCCTTTAGTCCGCCTAACTATAGCCAATGGATTCTTGAGATTTTTATGATCACTATTCACAACAGTCTACAATTCAAAAATACTTGAATAAAATTATGAAGTTGGTTTCACTCTTGGACTTCTTTAAATCATTTAATTATTATGTTGATTCACTGCGTTCTTGGGTTGGGTAAATGATAATAATGAAAAAAAAAGCAACAAAAATGCCTCCCAGCTGCTAACTTAGAGAGATCTTACTTCTTTCGTCTTTATATAACCTATTTCATAGCTAACAGTTTATATTTCTTTTTTTTTAACCAAGTTTATGAATAAAATCATCTACCAACGATTACTTTTTCTGATCCATTGTGTCATACTCTTTTTACAATGTAGAAATACTTTTTGAAAGGCCCAACAAAGGCTGGATTTTGAAAAAAAGTCTTTTGCTTCACCATCGTTCCTCTTTACTTGATTTGAAACAGAATTGTCTCTACCTGGCCAAATGTTACAAACAAGACTTACACAAACAGCACAGGGGAAAGAGAACAAACTGCTTATATGAATGTTCAAGCAAGATATTTCAGCAAAGGGCCAAAGGGGCCAGCACATATCTGGACAAAGCATGAGAAAGTTGCTGCTCAGTTGCTGCAAATGGAGCAAATAAGGAAAGATGACTGGGTGGCAATAGCATAATATGACAGTTGTTACTTAGGCCAAGTAGTGGAATACTCTACACTTGGCCATCTAGATCAACTTTGCCACCCTGTGACTTGTTGTCTTCAAGTGGTCCTCCCCTCATGTCATTTAACATATTGATAGGAAATTTCTCCTGGTCACCAAGCTGTCCATGTCATCTCATGCAAGTGGATAGGTCGAAGATAATTGAGAGTACAACTCAAATTAAGAGACAGTTCAATTAGTTTAAGGATATTTACAATCTACAAAAGTGTTATAAAATTTTGATCACACATAACATTGTCTTGTCAGTGCATCTCAATATGATTGCTGTGTTTTCACCTTTTTCCTCCTTACCTTCCTGTTTTTGCACCTGGAAATGAACAGAAGATACATTACAAAACAATGTTTTTCGAATTTTGAAAATCTCTTGGTGAATGAAAAGTTATGTCCAATCATGTTTAATCTTTCACCTTGATATTCCATAATTCATTCTAATTTATGCAAATAAATGCATGAAATATGCATTGTATGCTTCTTGCAATCAGGTTTTTGAATTCTTCATGAAAATTATCTAATCATGGTTTGTTCTGTTTATTTTTATGATATTCTTCAGTTAACCAAGATTGTCTGTTTTTTACAATTTTTAGAGTGTTTTTGCATGAGCTTTTTGCTATTTGTTTAGATAATTCATTCTATTCACGGTACTCTTTTTGCCCTGTTTTGTTTATTAACCAATTTGCAAAATTCAAAAGCTCCTTGTATCAATTTGCATAATCGTTACACGACAACAACTGTTGGTGACATATCTGAAATTTGAAATTTTCACAAGCATTGTTATCTTTTAGAATTGCCCACTTTTGACAAAAAATAAAATTTTCTGCTCTCATTCCATGGGATTTCCACTACAAATAAGTTTTTGGTGCTTTTTAAAAAATTTAGCTTTTTCTCACAAGCAAAAACTAGAAAAAAAACTTTATAATGAAATCTTTGTAAATTCAAAATGTGTTTTCAAAATAGTGTATCGAATATTTTTCAAAAGTGTGTGGTCATCCCAACAATGGAGTAAGGGAATTACAGTTATAATAATAAGTCTATATGTTACCAGGTTTATTTTCCAAAACTGCTCAATTCTTTGGGGATTTTTTTTGCAATGCTGGGTACTTCATGTAAGCATTTATTTGAAATTGAATTTTTTTATATAAACATTGAATTGAAATTGAAATGTTTTATGTGAGTATTAAATTTAAATGTTAAAAATGTAACTTGAAGAAAACATGAAAGTAATAGTTCCCTGTGGGGAAGTGAGTATATACGAAGTTTAGTATTTGAAATAAATGCTGTAAAAGGCTGGACCACGAAACTAGGATTGTGCAACGAACTTTACTATTGTTATCATTTACCGAACGATGTAAGATAAGGTCGAAAAAGAACAAGGTGCAATCGAACTGCGGTTAGATTTCTCAACAATGTTCGCTAAATGCAACAAATTACCGTACTTCTTATTTACTGAACGACTTAAGACTTCAGACAAGTTCTTTTTTCTCACCAGGGCTTTGGTTGACTACAACTTTCACCATTTTCACCTATGTAATGTACAGTTAGAAGGGAAAAGTACCGATACAGAAGAGCAATATCTAACTTTATTTTACTGTTTTTCAGTTTAAAAAAAAAGAAAAAAAAAGGCGTCCGTATCAATCCTATGGTACTTTTTTTTCAAGGTTAAACAGATTATGTTTCTCTGGGGAAATTTATGAAAACTTAATGCATGTGCATTGGCATATGCAAGATCAATCATCAAATCAAGTAAGACGGTGGCATGTGTTTTCATAGGAAACTTCAAAATAATTTTCTTCTTTTATCAAATAAATATAAAAAAATTTCATTAAAATTCAATAATTTGTAGAATTCTGGTAGCCTTTTCAAATTGGATTGGTGCTGCCTTGGGACGAAATTGCAAATTGATGCAATCATTTTTTGTTTTCAAGTTAACAATTTTTCACAATACCGCTTTCCACGAATATCTCCAGTTTTATAAAGTGTGCACAAATAATTTTCATATCAAAAATTTTCTCCAGTCTCTTTGGTAATGATACAAAGATTTGGTGACCGAAATCATTTTTATACACTATGGATTTTCCACTGGAAATTTTGATTCATACTGATAAAACTAGAAAATTAGGCATTGAGCACCCCAGAATTGATAGAATTGAAATCCTAACCCCAAAATTGTTGGTAAGGTAAACTTTTGCATTTTTATATCATTATCAATTTGCATAATATTTTGCCATGGATATTTCATTTCATTATTTTTGCAAGGATATGTTAAAATCTAAATTCATATTTTCCGAAATAAGTTTTATAGATGTATTAGAAAAATAAGTCTATCTAAAAGCATACTTAAAACTAAAATGCATGTATACAACACACTGATAACTGGATTATTTAGGTAATAAGTGAGATTTCAGCACACTACAGCCATCAATGGGTCAAAATCCGATTGAAAATAAAGGAAAAAATTTCTACAAATAATCTTCTGTTAATTCGTTTTGAGAAAAACTAATTTTTAAAGGTCTTATTACAATCTGACAGTTTGATGTCGTTGAATCAGTACAAAATGTTATTTATTCCCCCGAAACTTCTTTCCGTATTTTTCATTATATA
This sequence comes from Thysanoteuthis rhombus, assembly GCA_963457665.1. NCBI lineage: Eukaryota > Metazoa > Mollusca > Cephalopoda > Oegopsida > Thysanoteuthidae > Thysanoteuthis > Thysanoteuthis major. The sequence continues at coordinate 66,635,702 of OY735210.1, read as the reverse complement.
TTCGATATCGACATCTTTACCAATTCTTTTTGGGGGTATAGTTTGATTGTTCTGGGTATATGACTTTTGAAAATTCTTCCGAAAAATTTGAAAATTTGATTAAACAAAGCGACCAAATTTTCTAATTTCTATCAGATATTCTACATTTTTTATTTTGTTAGATTGAAAGAAGTTAAACAATATGTTTTTGTTTACGTTTGAGCATTCATGTGTGGCAAAGTGTATGTATTTCAAATCAATCAAATCTTGCGAGCGCATCGCCTAAAAGGTCCCTACGAAGTGATATTTTAGTCTATTTTGCAGTTTAGAATTTTCTGAATAGAGACATGAATTGATCTACACGCGGATTATTCAAGAAAAAAAATTGTATTGATTCAAACTGTCTAGGAATTTTTTTTTATTATGGAATATATAAACACATTTCCTGGCGATATTTTCATGAGATATCAACGGCCAATGAGCCTATTGAGATATGATGTGAGTTTACATAATGTACATAATTCTTTGAATCATTAATCATGTTTTAATTTCTTTTCTCAAGATTATTTTGTGGAAAAAATAATTTGGTGAATTGAATGGTCATTTTCTTGGTGACATCGAACAGAGAAACAGAAAATACAGGAATGTACCCAGAAAAGGGTGCTTTGAGAACTGGATGTAAATTCTCTGATGATCAAATTTCGAAAAGACTCTTAAAAATTCCCCTGAAGAGAAACCATATTCCTGGGAAGTTTGTGGCTTTTCCTTTCGAAAAAAATGTGTCATTTAGTTGAACATAAGCACAAACACATAGGATCAGCGAGAACAAACACACCGGGGAGACACCATATTCTTGTGGAGTGTGTGACTCATTTTCATAGTCAAATTTATCGCAGCACAAGCAAACACACACCTGAGAGAGACCATATTCTTGTTAAGTGCGTTGGCACCCTTTTCACTAACGTCAACTTCGAACTTGCAGTTGCATACACACACTGAAGAGAAACTACATCCTTCTGGAGTGTGTGGCTCTTTATTTTCACATTTAACAAAGCATAAAAGACCGCACACTGGAGAGAAACCATATTTTTCTGAAGTGCAAAGCTCTTCATTTTCACATAAGTAAACTTTGAATCTGCATATGAGGACATACATTGGATAGAAACCATATTCTTATGAAGTATGGCTCTTAATCTCTACAGGAATCAAATTCATCCAGTATAAGCAAACACATACTGAAAAGAAACCACACTTTTGTGAAGAGCATGGGCCCTTCTTTTTCTGAAAAGTCAACGTTGAACAATATGCATACACTATATTTTAGCATATCTTTCATCACTGTATCGTTATTATTTACTACACTGGCATTAAAGTAAAAGGGTTAGGCCTTTCTTCTTGCAAGAGTCACGTAAAAATCGAAGAAACCAACGTTGACAGTGTTAGTTGATGATTTCTAAAAATCTATTCGAGAAAATATAATCAAAAAGTGAAAGTCATTTTTTCTATTTAACGGTTTGTTGTATTGTAAACATGTGAAAAAAGTTCAAGTTCAAAATCAGATTGAACTTTGTCATTTTAATTCCGATTCAATGTATCTATTTGCGAAAGACTGAAAGTTTCTTCAATATATGTCATAGTCTTTATTTCTTGTAAATATTTCAAGACTATCCAGAATGAATCAACAATAACTCCAGTTCCTTAATACAAACGCAAACTACCACGGAACTATAATATTAGTGTAACAAGAACTTATGACTTCTTTCAACACTTCCTATTTCATCCATTTGTGTTCGTAACATTATTAAATTCTTTTTTGTAATGATTTGACATGTTTCTTCTTTAATTCACTAACCATTTTCTTACATGGTTAAGTAAACATAGTCACTTGCTTTGGTAAAGGCCAAATTGTAATGAAGTCGATTTTGACCCCTGAACATTGAAAACAATCATCCTGGATTTTGGCCCTAAAAGTGAAAAAAAAAAAAAAATATCCTTCGGTTTTGACTACTGTAAAGTGAGAATAGATAATTCCTCTCAATTTTGATCCCTAAAATAGAAAATATCTTTTCTCAATTCTGACCCATGAAAATGGAAAAAATGCATTTCCCCTCGATTTTGACATGTGAAAATGAAAAAAAAAAGCCATTGATTTTCACCCTAAGAGTGGAAAATGAAAGTTCCCTTGGATTTTGTTACCAAATAATTGAAGAAAAACTTTCTCTTCGATTTTGACTCCTACAACTGAAAAATAGCCTCCCTTAATCATCTAAACCAAATGAAAAAAATATCGCATTGATTTTGACCCCTGAAAGCGACAGAAGAATTAGTCTATTTTGACATCTAAAAAGTAAAGACGAAGTTCCTTATCGATTTCGACCCCTAAAAATAAGAAAAATTAATTCTGTGTAATCTATACAAATTTTGTGTTACGGAAAATTTTAGTTTGAATAGACTATATCAAAACACGCTCTAATCAAAACTGCACAATTCAACATATTCATGTACAATCAATGAACATCACGTTAACACAAATTTACATCACATTTTAACCTCACTAAAACATACCTTGGTTGCAATTTTCAATATCTAATTTCTTAAAAAAGTTATTCGGGAAACAAACCCACAAAAAAATTCATAGATTTTGTTGAATATTTTTTGCAGTAAGCTGTCACATACCAACAGACATTTACCGGGGCTAGTCGCTAAATTTTCACTTTGATGACTGCATCTTCCCTTAAAATTATGCGATTAAAACGCAAATATGACCATGGAAAGAAAGACTTCCTTTGGATGGGTCATTCAAATCTGAAATATCTGTAAAGTTTTTAAAATCACCATTTAAACATTTGGAAAGAAGTGTATACCCCACCCATGTAGATAGTTTGTACCATCTAATGGGACAAGTTATCTTGTTAATAGGTACAGGTGTGATTGATGTATTGTTATCAGTGAGAAATATAAATTTTGAACCAGAAAAAAAGAATCTATTTGAGTATGAAGTAAGATTATACGAATATATTGACTACGTGGTGGTACAAATGGAATCATAAGAGAGCAGAGCTCGGTGATGCATTGTAATAAAGTGGAAGATGAAATACAGAGTAATAAGAAATGAAAGACAACACAATGCCTTGTTTGGAGTTTGTTTTGTTATTTTGTAGGCTTTCTTGCTTTTCCTCTGCTTCAATTGCATACAAGTTCAGCAAATCAAGTAACCCAATTTACAATGTTCTTACCAGTCCAAACACATGGCTTTCTCAACATTCTATCCCAAGAGAATGTTCTGGCAGATGCTGCCTGGAAAGTAGTGTATATATTGTTTATTGCTATTTCTCATAAACATAAACTACGCTACTATCAACTGTACCATACAGCATGATCTAGGCACTTGTTTGTCAAAATGAGAACGATATTTACCAGGCAGAAAAACATTTTTCATTTAAAACATTTCATATGATTCATACTTAAAAGCAAGAAGGGTTAAATTATTCTGCTCAAAATGAGCCTAACTATGGCGCTGTCAAGGGGTAGAAAACATGAAGTGATTCAACCAGTCCTTGTGCTTAATCTCTCCTATATTTATCCATGAACCAATATTTATATCAAAATCAACTATTCGAGATCCAGTTAGATTTCCTCCGAGTACCTCCTGTGTCTAACCTCCGTGGTGGTTGACAACTGAACTAATTTTTATTACGAATCTCTTACTTACATTTCAAACAGTCTTACCGAGAGGTAGTCGCCTATCAGTAAAACTGTCTCAAATGCGTCAATCTATCTTTTCTTCGATGCGTGTCCCTTTACATATACACGAGGTCATACATCTGTGCGTCACTTACAAAACCCATATTTCTACTCATACATTCACACATGGCTTGTGTAATATACGCATACATACGGACGTGCATGAAATTCAGTTGCGTGCCTCCCACGAACCCTAATGCCCCGGAAATGTGCCAATAAAATGTCATTATCGATTAACAAATATATTCCCCCCACCCCAGGAAAACTCGACCAGGCCCAGACTCTGTTTGGTATCCTTCACGTTCTGTGCTAATGACCCTATTGCACCCAACAAGTCTGAAACCCTAAAAAGCTTTCCCCGAAAAGGTTATCCTGCTTGACCTCTTTAGGCTAAACGCTCTGGCCTGTTTCTTTAGCCTGAAAACAGACACAAAAGCACACATATAAAAGCATTAAGCAGGAGCTATTTTTTCTATGCACAAGAGAAATTCAAAAATTAGTGGCATTGCTCCCTCCATGTCTCTAGTACGTAACAATATCAACATTTAAAACCATAAGATGAACTCTAAACTGATCGATGAGATTCTTGTTAATGAAAAGATGTTAAATGATTAAAAGAAAATAAATTCAGGTTAACCAGTAAGACTTACTTGCAAACTGACGTTTTGTTTTCTACAGCCTTGTTTACTATAAGAATATGTCAGCAATTTAAAAAAAAATTGTCAGAGACTAGACGTTTGGCTTTTGATAATTATTATATATTTATTGATTGATAAAAAAAAAGTCAAAATGCCGAGTTCTCTTTGTTTTCATGTGTTTGTGAGCAAAATTGGTTTCCATTCATTTTCTTCTCATGTTACAGACATTCGCCTTTGTTTTTGCATTTTAGAAAAAAATTGATGGAACATAGACTAATCTCAGGATTGATCTCACAGCTAATTTTCTGTGCATTTTGGTGACTTTTACTCACATAATTTTAGGTCAACAAAATAGTGGGTGCAGTATTTTCTCACTCTAACACACGGGGAGATTTATGATGGTTGTGTTTTACCATTTCATTGTTAAATGTATAGTTACGGACTTTCCAAATGCACCCACAATGTTATTTTCACTGTAGTTCGAAGTCATTTATTAAAACTTGGAAAGATTAAGCCTTATTCCTGAGCACCCAACCCCGAAGCAGCACCTCTTCATTACACTGACAGTGTAGGGTCAGAAGTCGGTATGCCTTGACTCCTGAGACCAATGTGGGACAAGCTTATTTTATGTTCAACAAAGAGAGTGATTTGGGGTGTTTCTTGGACTCGGACTCTTTATGTAAAAGAACAGGTTGGCAGGCATAATACGAATGCGAATGATATCAATTAAACCATTAAGAGCAAGCACCAAGCCATAAAAACTACAAACCAGGTATTCAAAAACACCATTGCTACCGATTTTCACATGTTTTCCAAACATTGTTTCGTTAACACCCTTATTGTATTCTCGGTCATATTTAAGGAAATAGCACACACAAATAAAACACAGTATTGAGAAATGTCTACAGTTTCTAATGACAAAGACTTACCATTTTGCTGTCTCTTATGTAGTCCTTCTCTTTCTGCCCTGTTTGTGGAAATAACTTGAAATATTTTATTCATTACAACTCATTTGTTATTTTATCCATGTTAGTATCATTCGATGACAATGATTATTTAACGTAAATGACTATTTGTTTATTTATTGTATAAATACATTTCAAATTAAAATGTTTCAACCAGAAATTGTGTTGAGAAACTTCTGGAGAGATTTGACACTTTTTAAAAATCCTATTTATAGAGCTTAATTTATGTGATTAATGTGATTGATGCACCTTAAAAATAAAAATGAAAAAATAAAAAATCCGAAAAACTGCCCCCCCCCCAAAAAAAAACCATCCCTGACTCAAAAACTTTTGTGTATGCCTTCTTAACAAGAGATTTTTTTTCACTTATTCATATTAGTTATGGTGTACATTCGGTGATGGATGGAAGGTCCAGGAAAATATCCCAGGGCACATAGATGCTTCATCCAAAAATACATAGAAATACCAAAATTTGTGAATTTCGGTTGATCAACATAGGTTTTATTGAGTTTTGGATTCATTCGTAATGCGCATTTTTCGCCTCAAAATCAAAATGGAAAAAAGTACGACTGTGCAGCCACATTGAGCAACTGATTTCTAAATTTGGTATGTCATGGCCAGAAATAGTGATCTGTAACTTTTGATAAGATTTGTTGGACATTTTTTTAACGTATTTTTGAGGCTTAATTTTTGATTTGATTGAACGCATCAGTTGGACCTTCTCTTGGCAAAAAAAAAAAAAAAAAGATTGGCCCAGGTTCTGAAAGTGGTCTCATAATTTTGCTCACCACGGGCTTGAAAACCATCAGAAAGCGCATTTGTCCTGAAAAAATGGATAGCCTTGGCTTCTCAGTAACCGTAAAAAATAGGCTAGCAATTTCAAAGAGCATTCTGTAAGAACTTACGCGCAGACACAAACCAAAAAATTCCGTTACGAAATCACACCGGGGCTATAGGAAAAAGTATCCGTAGCAAAAAGGATTCTATCATATTAATTGATGATTTTAATTCATATTTATTCAAAATTTTTTTTTTTTTAAAAGCCTTAAAACTGTACATTAAATTTTATTGATAAAATATTGATGTGCTGTAAATAAAACTTGAATTTATTTATTCTATTTAGAATGTCAAACGCTTGCGTGAGCGTCTACCTGCCACGCCTGACAGGCCAGACGGATGGTGAGACAAGTAATTTTGGGGTAATCTTTTCTAGACTCCCTGAGTCACTGAGGAGCAGAGCGATCCTGTAAGAGGGATGCTCAATCACCTTTGGAGCAACCGAATGTTATCCGTCTCAAATTGATGAACAAACAACCTTAATTGGTTACTGCGGGGCCACTTGTATGTAGGTCAGTGACAATACACCTCCAACACGTCTGTACGCATTGGCACTTTTTCATCACCAGAGGACTTCAAGAACTACATACAAGGCGGTAAAAAAAAACAAGATAAGATGGCCACCATACGACAAGAGATGTTGATTGCCAGCAATGCCATTGTAGACTTGAAGTCGGGCCCAGTTTTGCACAACACTGCAACGACTCTCACTATGATAGACAAGGAGTCCAAAGATGTGTAGCCTTGCTCATACGGCAGATGTTACATCAAAGTGACCTTCTCCTAGATGCATAACTTAACAAAGTTTGGGGTGCATCTGTCCAATCGGTCTTTCTGTGCACCCTTACACTGAGTTGTTTTATGAAAAGTAGCTAACATACTGCATTTCTACTATCATTATATAATAACAAATCTCATTAGATGTTAAGAAACAAAGCCCCCTTTCGGGCCCAATATTTTTCAACAATAAATAGCGTATAGAGTGTTTCCTTGAACATAAAAGAATAAAGGGAACTTATCCTGATTGATTTTCCTTGCATAAACTTACTATAAAAAAATATCTAGCCTGAAAGCGATAAAAAAGGTACATAAAAATTACGCTGGTACTATTCTTGTGAAATGCTCAATGGTATATTACAACAAAATTAATTTCAATGCTAGTATGTAGCATTTTCTGTCCTATACCGCTTTTTCGCAAAAGAACGTGAAGGTGCTTGTCATTATTTTAAGTATATTCATTTCAGAAGAAAAAAAAGATTACATCAGTGTACAAAACTGTTAAATTTATGCGTTTTATTTTTTATTTTAATTCAGTTTACCAAACTGGAAATATTCGTAAATGTTGAATTAGTAGAATTTTAAGTGAAAACCGAGCAAGTGCGAAGACAAAATGGACAAAAAAAGATTTATTACATTCAAATTGTTCATACTTCTGTATATTTGGAGAGGATTTTACGACTTTAACTTTTTGAGAGATTAGTAACTCTGTGATGGAGATGAAGCAGTCATAATACTGGTGCAGAACACTTTCGAGGCTCAAAATATGTCTCTTTATTTAGAAAGATTTTCACAGCATACTTAGGAGACAGTTACAGCACACTAACATGTCGTAGAACCCAGTTTGAGAACCACTGGTCAAATGACAAGGCGCTGGGCCACACTGGTCCACAGACTGACCGGCCCTCTTGGATTTTATCTGGTTGCCCGGAGACCCAATTCACCCCTCCCCACGCACTCCTCCCTGTTTACTATTTCTTGTCTCAGAACTTCTTGGCTTCTTGCGATGCTGACAATAACACTATCAGTACAATAAGATATGCTGCCAAAACCTGAAGGTATTGGTGGAGGTTGGGTGATAAATTTATTCCTAACCCCTAATATCCCTGGTGTCATATCATGAGTGAAAATCATACGCTAGCATACATTACCAGTCAGAATATATTGTTATTAAATATTGATCCCCTACAATAAAATTGTTCTGGCTGGAATTACTTGGGTCAGATAATTCATTACTTATAATTAAGTTCCTCTCTTTCTAACAGGATGAAAAATAAGCTGGAGGCTCGCTGACATGGGATGCTTCCCTGCTCTGACAGAATGACCCCATGCGCCAAGAAGAGTAGCCTTTATATAAAGTGAATTCACTTACAGTTTACAGCCTAAATTATGGACAATATGTGTGCAGATAAAGGGAAATAACTCTGACGAAGTTTAGAGGGTGAATCTTTCTTTTTCAGACTTAAATGAGATCCGTTACATATATAAGATTTTCTAAATTCAAAAGTAATTTTAATGAATTCTAATAATATATCACATCATTTTACGATAATCAGTTTTAGGTTGAACTGCTTTTTTTTTTTAAATTTTTACCCAGTGCTTAAAACGGTTTCAGTAGACCCTGAATAAGATGCATATGAGTGCTGATTTCACACTTGGTTTGTCCTAGATTAAGGGGTTTTACCAAATATATATATATATATATATATATATATATATATATATATATATATATATATATATATATATATATATATATATATATATATAATATATATATATATATATATATATATATATATATATATATATATCAGTGTATTAGTTATTTGGTATAGTTGGGTATTTCAATAAATAAGCAATATCAGTAATGTGATTACTACAATTACTGGAAAAAAAATAATCACCCTGATTTTATATTCTGTGAATGTAGGATTTTTAACTGCATTTAAAGTACTTGCTTTGCATTATCTTGATCGAATGTTTATAAACATCGATTTCTGTGGGTCATTTCGTTTGGTTTTGGTGTATACCTAGGATATTTTCTATCATTTCTAGGGTATTTCGGTAAATAGTTATTTCATTCTATAAATACATGATTTTTAACTTCGTTCAAAGTGGTTTTTTATCATTATAACTTGAATGTATATGAATATTGATTTCCGTGAGGCATACATGTCAAAACTAAACGAAATGCCCTGCAGACGTCACAATTCATAAGCATCAAAGCCAAAACCTAACGGAGTGAATACTCTTAAATTCTAACTTAAATGAGGGCGAAATATCAGAAAACGTTATGAAATAAATAAACTTTATTTCACACTTGATTGAGAACCAAATATCTAAAGATTAATCAATGTTGCACTTACAAAAAATATCATCGAAATGTAACATTCTTTAATATGTATATATATATATATATATATATATATATATATATATATATATATATATATATATATGTTTAATTTCTATTTTCAACTTATGTGTTTGTCTCGTATTATTATTCTGACTCATGATTATAAATATTGATTTCTGTCGGACGTTTTGTTTAGCTTTGACCCATAAAAATGGTGTTTTGAGTTGATTTGGTCGATTGTTAGGTATTTCGGTCAACGGTTAGGTATTTTGGTCAACGGTTAAGTATTTTGGTAAATAATTAGCATCGGTTATGTTATTACTACAATCACTGAAAAAAATCATCAACTTAATTTTATATTCTATGAATGTTTGAATACCAAATTTATATTCAATGAGCATAATGCTTCGTTTAAAGTGCTTGCTTTGCATGATTTTGATTGAATACTTATAAATATTTATTTCCAAAACATCAAAATACCCCAGAGATAACATGAAATATCCTCAGTGTAGGCTATAATTAAGCGAAATGCTCAAGAGAAATCCACACCTATGAGCGTTCAAGTTATGATGATACAGAACAGGCACTTCAGATGAATTCTTTCAAGATATTACATCCTAGTAGTTGTTGTAATTACACATCGATAATAAACTTAGTTTATCATTGATGTAAACAACCGATGAGTCACAACGTGGATCCTCAGAGATCACTTAAGAAACCAAGGCCGACAGAATAACGGATGAAAAGATGAACTAGACAAATTCAGGAAATAATGGCTCTGTAACGCCCAGGATAGAGAATTGTGGCGAATCCTGGGGAAGGTCTATGTCCAACGAGTGACATTAAAAGACTGATGATGATCATTGATGTGTAATTACACCAATTGACATAGTGATTACGGTAAAATGTAGCAAAGGCGTTCCAGATTTTGTAAAGTTTCGCACACTTGATATTGAAAACGGTGCAAAAATTTAAAAAAAATCAATTTGAACAATTCAATTCATTCAAAGCAATAACAATATAGTTGTGTATTTACATCCGTTTTTCTTTCATTATTTCTGTTATCTATTATTTTTTTTCAACCTCGAGTGTGCGATGGTGTGAAACTTTACAATATCGACCACTCTATATATTTTGCCGTAATTGCAACATCGATGGTAGTAATAACGATATCGTTGGTGAATTTCAAGTAACATTGATTATTAATCAAAACCTGCGATAAAATATCATCACTGATAAATGCAGTAAATGAAAATATAAAGTAATTGCAATATGATAAACTTTAGCAGTAAAAATTATCGATGGGAAGCTTGTTCTTACAAATTCATATCGATGATCAACTTTTTGCTTTAAGAGATGGAAGTAATAACTACAATTATTTATTTATTTTCGTCAACAGTTCTATTATTTGCTCAACTTCATTTGAAATGTTTGTTCTTATATTGTTATATATATTGATTTCTGTAAGGTATTTCGTTTAGTTTTGGGAACATTCGAAGGTATTTTGTTGTATTTCACGATATTCGGAGGGTATTTAGCAATATTTTGGTTGGGTATATCGGTGAATAGCTGTACCAGTGAACTCATTTTTCATCTGAAGTATATTTCTCGAAAGTTTGCATTAATTTGTTTCAAAAGTAAATTAAAAAATAGACGGATCAATTCAGTTAGATAAGTGTGCTTCATTAATGAAAATTTGGTGACTTTATATTATACTGTGGCGCTCCCTATACTTTTAGTTGAGAATTAAATACGAAACCTCTCTCTTACCTAGATATCTAAACTGTCAATTGCGACGATGACTCCATATAAAACCCCTGAATACACGTGTTCAACTACTCTTTTGCCCCGGTGTTTTTAGCCAGTTATGTTCTTTTACCCCAGGGCTTCTAGCCGGTTACTCTCTTTCTCTTTCCTATTCTCAAGTACTGGTATCATTTCGCTGGCCTTCTGGCCGATCTGAATTTTACTTTTTTTTCCACCATGACCAATCTCTGTACTTAACGTTGTCTATTTTAGTTCACCAATGTTGAGGCATCTCTTGTACACATAGCTACTCAATCGTGTTCTTACACGATTGAGTAACTAGCTCCAAACGCGTACACATCTCGATTTCTCCTGAATCAAATGGTTACCCCTTTATTACACGTCACGGCGATCGGTCTTCGAATCATCCTTACTTCGGGAGTAGCACATACCTAAAATACATTGAAGAAAAAATTCTGGTCCTTCAGTACTGTTACTGATGAAGTGTTTTCTCCTATCAACAATTTTCTTTGGTTTTGATAATTGCTTCAATGTTTTCAATTAAAAACGCATATTAAGCAAATTATACCACATAAAATGGAAAATATCATTTGTAATTGAAATCGTTTGGCTTTGGTCATGTGACACATCTTTTAAGATCATTGAAAGCTAAGATACGCATTCATGATGTCTCAATACTGTTTATATACTTCTTTTGGGGAATCAAAACGGACGCATGAGCCAGCATTCAGTTCTACCATTAACTAACCATTCAAGTAGTGCTATACAGGGCGGTCTATCGAGCCATTGACATTATTTCATGTGGTTTACCGGGGTATTTATTACTACAGCGTACAGTCTACCTAGAATATTCACATTGATGTATTATTTTAAAAATCGATGTATGTGTGTGAGTGTAGATTTACGTTAAGCAAATCTTTGAGTATCTACCTTTTAGATTTATTACAATTTATCAGACTTCTTAATTTCATCATCATCATCAGTATTTTAATGTCCGTCGTTGGACATACACCTTCCCCAGGATTCGCCACACTTCTCTATCACGGGCGCTGCAGAGCCAGTACTTTCTGAATTTGTCTATCTCGTCTCTCCATCTACTCCAAGACACCAGATAACACTTCAATGATATCATGGGAGACTTCAACGCACAGGTAGGACAAGGAAATGAAGATTGCGTCGGCAAATTCGGATACAAAGTGTGGAACAAGAAAGGAAAAGATCTTGTAAACTTTGCAACGGTAAACGGATTCAAAATCATGAACACCTTCTTCAAGAAGGGACCCAATATGAAATGGACTTGGAAGAGCTCCAACGACGAAACCAAGAACGAAATAGACTACATCCAAACGGATAAAAAGGATATCATCAAGGACATCCAATCAAGTCAATGTAGGCAGCGATCACAGAATGGTACAATGTAAAATGCCAGTAAACACCATCAAAGAATGCAGGAAAATGTTCCTCACAAAACTGCAATCTCTAAACATACCAAAAGAGCACGCTCGATCTTCCATGCTCGAACTGAAAAATAGATTTAGAATTCTTACTGAACAAGACGACACCAACATCAACGAACAATACAACAAAATGACAGCATCTGTAATAGAAGTTGCCACTATATTCACACCAATGAGCACAAACCCATTGGTAAAATCTCAGATGAAACCAGAAATCTCATGGAAAACGCGGAAACCTCAAGCCACCAAACAACAACAAGAGAGAAAATTGAAGAGACCAAACTTAATAAATTGATCAAGAAAAAACAAAGGGAAGACAGAAGGAAATACATGACGGTGGTTTTTCCTCTTCAAATAAATTTCATAAATTTGACTTTGATTTTTATTGATAGAATTTAAGCAAAACACGCATAGTGTTTATCTAATGTAAATAAAACTAAAATCCGTAATTATGAAAGGATAATCTGAGGTTTATTTGTTATGTTTTGGATCTTAATCAACCCACTACCTATGGTATTACCCCTTATATAATTGAGTGAAGTCTAAAGAGTACTACCAATAAATACATTAGTATTTCAACTAAAGATAGAAGCTTTCCATGAATGTCGCACAGATATACACATGTCAAACTTGGGTTAAATACGGGACAGGCATTTTGGCTTTACTTGACACCTGACGAAATTGCTCACTAAATTATCCAGGCTTGTTATTGTTTATTATTTCGATCCGTCCTTGTGTAATAGCAACTTTTCTTGCTGTCAAAACAGACTTATCAAATTTGACACATGACTGCTCTAAATCATTAATTTTAATCAGTGGTATTTTACTTGTAATCTTTCAGTTTGGCCAAGTTTGGAAACAACATACTTCTAAAACTTTTCACACCACACAAACTGTCCAATATCTAGGATATTGTCCGAGTTTCCACCCAAATGACAATCGTTCTTTTTTCTATTCAACTTTAATGAAGCAATATTTTTGTGAAAACAGATGAACACGGTCAATTGCCAATGTAGAATAATCAATAACTTAGCTCTCTACAATTTCTTGAAACATATATCGTGGCAGTATATGTCCCAAGAATTGACTTACTCTTTTTAAAGCAAAAACTAAACTACAGTTTTCTAGAAATAAAATTAACAAGTGGGGGGGGGGGGTATTGCCCTTACACCAATTACAAAAGTAGATATAATTCAAAGGAATTGGTCGGAAAGAAAATAATAACAAGTCAAGATTTGGTGAAATGAGAAAAGTAATCTTCATGGTAAAATAATGAAATAGAAAGAAGCCTAGGGGAAATTAAGGAACGGGAGTTTTAGTTCTAATAGAAAGTTCTAGGATGGATCTGGTGACTGATAGTGCGAAACTTAAGGAAGCTGACAATGTTTTCAATTCACCATTGTTTGTATAACATCAAGGAATTAATTCTGAAGAGGGAAGATTAAAGCAATCGTATGTAGCCGTATAATATGAAAGTATTGGTTTCCCCTCAGTGTTTAGTGAGTTACTGATTCACCAAACATCCATATCTATTGCTTCAAGTAACGAGTCTGTAGACCAGATGCATAATTCATAAATTGTACACAAAACCCCAAATTAACTCTAAATTAAGTAGTATGAAAAATTATTTTCTCTCTCTCAAAATATACTCACACAACCATCTTCAAGTGAGTCTATTCTCAATACAATTGCCCACTTAAATCAAACACTTCATTATATTCTAACGGTTCCGGGAAAATGAAAACGGTGGGTTAAAGTGATTTTGCATGTATTTAATTTTAAATTTTGAAGGAAATACAATCGAATTTATTTCACATTCAAATATTTCTGGGTACCTGAAGCAAGTTTCAAACTGTTTTCGAAGTCTCTGTATCTAAAATGGGAATCAATATGATGGGGGATCAGTTTTCAATTGTTATCAAGTAATAAACTGAACCCTTTTTTTGATTGATGAATCATCATATATACTTATAATAACCCTGGTATGTAGCTTTGCACCGTTCTGTTTTTAATTATGTCTTTAGAGAGAACTATTTTAGCTGTGTAATTCAATATCTTACGAAAGGAAAAGTTCTTTTCTCAATCAATTTATGTATACATTCATGACTGTCCATACAATATCTCCAAAGATTATGAATTAATTTCCATAAAATTCCGTAGAGGTTTGTTTTTAACTTCTGAGTTGAAACATGTGTCCTGTCCACAAAATATCTCTGAAAGTTATCAATAAATTTCAATCAGATTTTGTAGAAGGGTTGACAATGGATTAAGGAAGAACTGATTGAACTTAGGGGCAGACCAATTCATGAATATCTCCCTAACGTTTGATTACATGTCAAAACCAGATAGTATCACCCAAATTTCATGACTGTCCAGACGATATTTCCGATTTCAATAAAATTTTGTGTGCAGGTAATCGAACAAAAAAGAGGTGATAAAATCTTGTGGCACTTCCAGAAGTTTCTCTTCGATTGATACGTATTTATCTGGGTTTTTCAATTACGTTCATGTACACACCCATATATCTTTCCACATGATATCTCCAGAAGTTATCAAGTAATTTATATAGCATGGGAGATGGACAATAGGCTACATGAGAAATGATCAAGTTTTGAAGCGGATCCATTCATAATTATCT
The DNA here is from genome assembly GCA_963457665.1 of Thysanoteuthis rhombus. NCBI lineage: Eukaryota > Metazoa > Mollusca > Cephalopoda > Oegopsida > Thysanoteuthidae > Thysanoteuthis > Thysanoteuthis major. Next base: position 66,620,541 of record OY735210.1, on the reverse strand, counting down.
CCCTTACGTCATAGTTATATGCTCAAACAACATGTTATGGCCATAATTTCATGTCTATTTACACTATATTCCCAATAGGTGGGAGGGTGACAATAGACCATGGAAGAACTGATTACATTTTTGAGCGGATCTATGCATAATTATCCCCCTCCCCCGATAATGAAGTTGGCAGAGGTAGACACTCCCTTAGTGCTGTCTGCTTCAATTATATAATAGCACTTCAGTCAAGGCATTACAACTCTGCTTGACACTTGAATTCAAATTCTTCGCCAAATAACCTTGTCTTGCCATTGTTTATCATAAGGACAAAACACACATGTCAAACTTGACCCATGACCTTTTAAAATCCTTGATTTCAATCAGTTGTATGTTAACACGTAATCTCACAGTTTGGCCAAGTTAATGTACATATCAAGGAAACAACACACTTTAAAAATATTCCATACCACAGAAACTGTCAAATATCAGACGTACTTCCTCAGCCTCCAGCCACATGGAAATCGTTCTTTCTTCTATTTAAATCCAAGGCAAGCAATATTTTTTTACGAAAACAAATGATCACAATCAGTTTGAATGAATTTTGACGCTACCCAGATTAACTACCTTTCGTAATATTTTCAGTGTCTTTTATTAATGGATACGAGCTGTTACACTCACAAGACAAACCAAATAAATATTCTCTTACCTATACGTGTGCTTACATTTATTTTATCTTTTATTATTTATCATACTGTCTTTATTTTAGTTGTAGCTAATCTATGACAAGGGACACCTTGTGAAAATATCTGGATCTGCAATGCCTGCGGCAGAAGTATCTACCGCGACTGAAAGGTTGATGTTGAGGCAAATATTGTGAAACTAGTGTTTAATATCACTTGGTCATTATCATTATGTAAAATAATTTTCCGTCCGTTATACGAAACGGTCTTGAAGTATTTCGGTTTCTTCTCCCCAGTGTAACCAAATTAAATATTTAATAACTAAATTTAGGTCTATGATTTTAGATATAAGATCTTTTTTTTTAAAGTTTGTTTTGGATTTCTCGAGAACCACACATACAAACTTGACACCACAATGCTGGTGTGCCAACTGATATATCTGATGAAAATCATTTTTGTACAATTTTGTACTACAGGCGGAGTAAATTGCGTTGAAAAAAATCAATAAAATGAAAAACTGTACTTATCTAAAGACTAACTCATAAATAAACGAACAAAAATTTTACTCGGTGGTTTATACTTGAAATAAAGAGACGTTTTTGTTTATCATGATATCTAGCTATAGAATTCTTGTTAATTCCCTTACTCCATCCCAACTATAATTTAATTTGATCTTGTCCCACAGAAAAATTCGGCAGAAAAGAACTTGATTCCAAATTTATTTCAGTCTCTCACCCTCTCTCTACGTTCGTAAACGCTGATGACGAAGAATATGTATTTCCAGATTAATTTCATTGTGAATCGAGCAAATTTTCCAGGTACTGGAAACCGCTAACCCAAACGACTTCACACTCGACACTGAAATGTCTGGTGCAAAGACCAACATATCCCGCAAATATCAACTTCAATGGCCAGATATCGGATTATCTAGGTGCACCCCACACACAGACATTACAATAAATGATGAAAACTCTTTAATGGAATATTTGATTTTATCCTTAGATATTTGATTTTATTCTTGAATATTTGATTTTAATCTTAGATAGCATCATTTTTGTTGAAGATTTTTTTGCGTGAGTATATGCGAAGTATGCATACATACTTGGTTGAAGATAAGATAAGTTACAGAGTAACCCTTTTCAGACGCCAAAAGGACGATAGAAATATCTCAAGTAGATCTATTGACAAGATAAAATGTGATCGCTTGGATCCTCCTCAGATAGATAGCCAGTCACAGCCACTCAATCAAAAGACACTAGGAGAAAGAAAGTGAAAAGAGGTTAATAAAAAAGGGACAGTGTATAAGGATTCTAACGGTGGAAGTAAGAAAGGTAACAATAAGTTTGGTTGCATGAAAAACGAAAGAGAGCAAGAAGGGAATGGGAAAGAAAAGGGTTGATGGTCATTTAGTTCCGGTATCAGGTAAAAGAAGAGGCTGAGTTAATTTAGTCAAAAAGATATCGATAGAAGATAACTCTTATCCTATAAGTTAGACGGACCAAAGGTTGGTCACCAGGGTAGTATAGCAGACCAGGCGAAAAAGAGGGTCAGACGGTCAACGGCCCAGTGGCTTCTGGCCACCGGCAGTAGAGGGACTAATTAACCTGTCCCTCTCTCCCTCACTTTCTCTCTTTATGTGATGATTGCGTTAGGTCTTCAAACGAAAACTATCGATGTATTTTCGACTGGAAAAAATAAAGTTTCGATTTTGAATCCCGACAGTGTGCATCCATGCGAAGAAATGCATTATCAATCACACATGCACACACGTACACACGCACACACTAACACAAAGATATTTCTCGAATCATTGTAATATAACTGTAAAATATCCTTTCTTCCAATTTTAGGCCTTTCAAACACTTGTAAATGTTGACGACACTTATGTTTATTAGTGAATAAGTCGGGTGATTTAATTATTTGTATCACGACTGAAGTAAAAGCAGAAATATCAATTAATTTGCTCTAATAACATTGATCACCTTAAATAAATGTCAGAAAACATCCCTCCAATGATGTTGATTCAAAAGGTATGTACAGTGTTGTATCATGGAGCTAACTCTAACATTTTGTGAGAACACAGACACCAAAGAAATTGACGAATTTAGTTTTCGAATTTCGGCTTGAAGATGTGTGCTCTTGGTAAATTGAAACCTATTCATACTTCCAAAGAGGAAAGAATGATGAATATAACTGTAATAGTTTTTGAACAAATCCTGAACAAAAAAAAACTAGAAAAACTTTTAGACCGGTTTCCTTCAGTAAGCCCGAACACAGACCCCAAGGAAATCGGTAATAATTTCTGCAAAATCCAACCAAGAGGTATGTAAAATAGGTAGTTTGAAACCTATTAATTTTGGAGATATTTTACGTACATACTTTAGTATTTTTTTCAATTAGACAGACTTCTTCAAAGAGCGCGAGCGCAGACCACAAAGAAATCGACAAAATCTTCTGCAAAATTCGACCTGAATGCAATTTCCTGAGATCTGTTGATTTGGGAAATGCTTTTGTTTCTGTTTAGTAATGCATAGTTTTCGACATTCTAGAACACAGCTATATACGTAAGAACTTTATAATATAACCAAAATTGCACTGGCACCGGGAGAAAAAGAGATCCACATTCACAGTTCTCAAAGGATGAATAAGAAGGGCGGCCCAGTTCAGCATTATAACTTCATTTTAAATAGAACCCCTCCCTAAAACCTGACTTATTCTTATCGAACCTGACAAATTTCAGGGAGGTTTAAAGGTCCGAAGCTTCCTCGGTGGGATTTTGAATTTCGTCCTCCGATTCTATTTTCCAATGCTCAAACCACTCGGCTATCGGATTTCCTTGACTCTGAAGCTTTTGTTAGATGTGCGTAGGTTCAAGACGATGACGAAAAAACATTCCCCAGATGATGCTTATTCAATATATATATATATATATATATATATGTATGTATGTATATATGCACATATATATATATATATATATATATATATATATATATATATATATATATATTATATTTCATGCATCTAAATCGAAAAGTTCTAAAAAATATGAAAAGACACAAAGAAAATAATTTTTGATAGACTTGTTTTCTGAGAGTGCGAACGTAGATCACAATTTTTAATGTGTCAAACTCAACCTGATGATTTCGGACATGCCTTTGTTTCTGTTCCGTGAGGCGTCATTCTCGACATCTTGAAGTACAAGAAATTACACATACTTCTGTTTGTTTCGGAAAAAAATGCTCTTAATCGACACTGGTTCAGTTTATTTTTTGATTAAGATTTACCTTAATCAAATATTTGAAAAATGAAAATTAAAAAAATATCACAAGTAATTTTTTGTGCTTTCAACTCATACGACGTTCATTACTTCTGGGAAATTAGTTAGTTTTGGGTAAAATCGATTTGTCAAGATTTTGAACAAGATGATGTGAATAATGGAAAATACTGAACAGAACAGCACCTTTCCGTCTGACGTGCAGATGCTTAACGGTTAACATTATTAATGTAACGGCATACTACAGATCCACATGAATACGAAAAAGATCATCATAAGTTTTCTTTGGATTTTAATTCAATTTTGTGGAAGGGTGGGGAATAGGCTATGGAGGAAGTGTCTGAATTTTGGGATGTATTCAACACATTCTCAATTACTTTCGATGAAATCGTTATAGTTCGCCCCTTGATGGAGAAATATATTGTCTTACTCGGATATAGATCTTGAGATTAACTCAAAATTATTCATATCAATTTTTTTTTTTTTGCCATATGAAATGAATATTTTGAAACAATGAGTTTACATGGTGTTTTTTTTTCCACGATTTCCTCTCGGATTCCAAATTAAACTTTATTGTATGTTTACATTTTTCATGAAAGTTCGAATTTTAGCGTTCAGTTTGTAAATATTCATTTTTCTCTCCTGGCAGATACATATCAACTTCGTTGAGTTTCTCAAAACGTCAAACAAATATCGTATAAACCTCCAACAATCGTATAGTTTTCTAAATAACCGTTGAATTTCCACAGGTACTGTTGGTATCATTATATTCGGATGGGCGTCTCCAATATAACGCGGTTCACACACACACACACACACACGCGCGCGCGCACACACACACCCACGGGCGCACACACACACACACACACATACACACACACACACACACACACGCATACATTGATTCAGATGAAAAACTTCTAAATTGGCTATATTGGTTCAACCGTGTGGCCGAATGACCTAATTTTGCAGGTGCTTCTTCATTCGATGACACCAAAACAATGTACTTACACTGGCATCTTCTTATTTGATCTAGTGAGCTAAACTTGGTAAATATAAAAACCATTGCTATCTACACCAACCCCCCTCTCTCTTATCTCTCTCGCAGTATGTATTGAGAGAGAGAGAGAGAGAGAGAGAGAGAAAGATAGAGAGAGAGAGGGAGAGAAGTGGGGGAGAGATGTGCAAAAAGCTAAAACAGCATTCAGCATTTATTCTGTAGTCGTCTGTTATAGAGACAGCGCACACCTTACTTTTCTCTCACCGACACCAAAATCGCCCATACTCATAACACCAATACACCCAGTGTAGAGTAGCATCATTATTTTTTGGCTTGGAATGTTGAGAAACTATTTTCGAAAATGTAGTTTTTTTAATTAAAAATCTCATATGAATTTGCATAAATTTAATTTCTTTCGTCATTATAGAGCCCTTCGCAAAACTCAATCACTCTGTCGTGCGCACATACACACACAAAATTATATATATATATATATATATATATATATATATATATATATATGTGTGTGTGTATGTGTATGTATGCGTGTATATATACTGTATATATAGCGTATATATATATAAGTATATGTATGCATATATGTGTGTATATATATATGTAAATACATATGTATACGTATGTATATATATGTGCATATATACGTGCGTATATGCATGTATATATATATATATACATATATATATACATACGTATGTTTCCGTGTATGTGTGTGTATATATATATATATATATATATATATATATATATATATATATATATATATGTGTGTGTATACATGATGATCCCAGCCAGAGACAATTCAAGGAAATTACATAAATCGCATCGACAAATATTGGAAAATAGTTCACTGAAATGGCATAAAATCTTTGAAAAGGTATTTCGATGCTTTCTGTTTAATGTTGTGAGGCTATATATGTATATATATATATATATATATATATATATATATATATATATATATATATATACATATATATGTATATATATATATATATATATATATATATACGTGTGTGTGTGCATATACATATGTGTGAATATATATAGTGTGTGTATATAATTATGTATATATGTGTGTATACATATACATATGTACATATGTGTACATATAAGTTTTATATACATGTATATATATATATATATATGTGCGTGCGTATGTATATTAGCATATATCTATATTTATTCATATATATGTGTATGTATATGTATGTATGTGTACATATATGTGTATGTGGGAGTATTTATATGTATGTTAATTCATTTTATTAAGAAAGGATTATAAATTGTTTTATATTATATTAAACTGAAATGATAACCCGTTATTACATACACACACACACACACACACATACACACACACACACATATATATATATATATATATATATATATATATATATATATATATATATGTTTGTGTAGCAATTCTTTACTCCATTATATATATATATATATATATATATATATATATATATATATATATATATAATGGAGTAAAGAATTGCTACACAAACACGTTTATGCCCATGTATAAGAGTTTGTATATAATATAGCACAATTTTTAATCAATCTGTCTGGGGTTGCGTACATTTCTGTAATTCCATGAATCCCTAATTTCACAAACTGTGGAGTAATAGCTAACAAGCTCGTGATACTGACCATTACTACTGCAAATAGTTCTATCGTTCCTGGATGCCTCTCCACTGTGGCTTTGTATCAAACTCAGCTAAACTTACTGAATATCATGTGTACTCTGCTTCAGAATTACCGTGTACAGGCCATAGTTGTGGGACCCATAGTGAAAATCGATCCCATCATATAGTGCAAAATCATCTTTTGGACAATTTTACAAGAAAGCTGTTTTAAATAGAGCTACGATACGCTTGCAACTGACAATGAATTATGTTGTGGGCTACAGATATGATAGGGATTTTTAACAAATTTTGACGTAAAATATTGAGATTGCAAAGGAACTGGGGATATTACCAAACTTCTAGACAGGAAAAGTTAGTACAAGGAGAAAGAAATGGCCGCTTGTTAAAGGGATTACACCTTTATTATTTCCCTATTTCCCTTCCTGTATGATGTATATAGAAAAAAGACCTGGGCTTAACTCATACAAGTTTTCTATAACCACCAACTTCGCACGGTGCAATTCAAGTGATGCTCGTTTCTAACATAATCATACAGTGTACACAGGGAAAGCAATGGATAGATTAAATCAGGAATCGAACAGAGACCTTCTTCATGTGAGCTGAGCTGCTAACCATTTCACTATCCAAACGAACTTGAATAATTCATATAACTTATTAAAACCTATATCGCTTGACGTGGTAACAAAAAAGACTAGTTTTATTGGTTGCTCTATCAATTAAACATGCCCGATGATCAGCACTTAATCTGATTGAACTGGTGACAAAAAATTGCCAAGTAAAAGGGTCGCAATGTAGGAATTTAGAGTTCGTTGAATCCAAACTTTCTTGTCACTTGAATGTTAACAACACAAATGACGGGATTATTGCCTCTGATAAGGAGGTTACGTTTCTAAGACTGGTTGCCAACTATTTATTTTTATCTCGATATGACCGTAGGCAAAATATTATCGTGTCATGACGGTTTGGTTACGCAAGTAATAATCAGTGTATGGATTTGAATGTGTAGGAAGGAGAGAAGTTACTAATTTCAATATTTTTGGTTATCATTTATATTCAGGAATTCTTAATCTAGGGTACCTATAACCCCGTGAGTTATGGGAAGCATATTCCACAGGTATGGGAGGCGGTGTGAGAAAATTGAGAAAAATTTATAATTAATTGGATAAATATAATTAATTTTTTCTAGGAGGATTCATTTCTTGTCACATCCGAGTCAGAGGTGGAAAAGAAGAACGTGAAAAAAATCTTTTTTTTACTCAGTAGTAGAAATTCAAAACATTGAGTTGTCTGTTGAAGTTTTCGTATTATTTAACGCAGACATCTCACCCCTAATACTAAACAAATGTTTTTTCCCCAATTTTACTTTGCTAAAGATAAGAATTATTTTCTTTTTTTTATCAAAGGAATTTTTTTTCTCCCACTTTCTTTTTCCAAAGAGAATGTAGGTTTCTACTTAGTGTTCAAAATTGTTCCTGAATACTAATTTGATATTTTTAACTCTATGCTTGAGAATTATTAATTAAGACATATCAACACATCAAAATGTCATTCTCGTTAAGGGTTTTTTTCATTTGGAATAGAAATAGCTAGAATAACTCATATAAACTCATGTAAACTATCTATGGCGATAAGGAAAGACATCTAGAACTCTGCAAATCATTATTTAGAAAAAGAACGATGACGATAATGATGTTTGTTTTGTTGGCTGATTGAAAGGTTTATAGGGATATAATAGACAGTGCACTTAGGATCTGAAACCAATAGAAGGTAAACCAATAAAAGGTTAAGAAGCCCTTCTTCATATCAACCCTTGAATTATAAAGTTTTTGTTTCTATATATTTGTTTAAGGATATTTAATATATCAGCTAAGCAAATTGTGATATAGACAACATGAAAATGATAAACATATTGTAATTAAATTTTACAGAAGTCTTTGGACCAAGGAATCAGGACAGGCAGTAGTACCACTGCAAAGAGCTCTGGGTACCTAATGCTAGTGTGTTTAGGACTGCCCAAATATAGAGGGAAAGATGGGGATATGAATAGTTTACAGAGATATATACAATCAAAATAGGAAAATTCACTGATGTAAGCTAGATTTTTGAGGAATAACTAAATGTTGAATATTTCTGCTGTGTTGACGAAACTAAAAGGAACAATTGGAAATGAAGATCAACATGACCGACGATAAGCTCAGCCAGGATAAGCTAGTTCAGTGAGATAGAGTGCTCTCAATAGCTGAGACCTAGGAGGGAAGGTGGGTTACAATCGGAAAATATTGTATCTTCGATGCATTTGAGTCGGAGTTTATTTGATTTTTTTAGATACATTCCTAGGCATCTTTCTAAGAGTGTTTGGGGGGGTCGGTCAGCCCCCAATTTGTTCAAAATCGATTTTCGGCACATGGTAGAAAGAATCTTTTTAGTCATATTCTTACCTACTGAATACATCTATACCGGGTAGTTTCCGCCCGTTACGGGATCCAATTTAATATACAATTACGATGTGGAAGTGGAACTTGATTTTAAAGCCACTTGAAATTGTATCATCGGGGAGAAATAATTTAAAATTAATTAAATCAATTTTCAGATAAATAGAAATAGAAATATTCATCATTAAATTATATCATTATCAATATATTTTGTAGCTTTGTTTTCTATTGTATTCATTATTTTGAGAAAGCTTGAGGGCAAACATGTCAGTATATCGTTTTGAACATTATTATTGTCATTGCCATCTTATCTCGACGGATTCCCGAACCGGTTTACAGTTATTATAAAAATTGTATAGATTATAAGTGACTTACCTTTGATCTTATTTCTATTCATCATTCATCCATCGAATCTTCATAAATTTAGACTATTTCGTTTTAATTCTTAGCTCTTTTGAGTCGTACAGAATATATTCGGTATTATGCACCTTCCAAAATATATCTCCCTATAATTCTAAAATTATACCAGGCAGTTACCTGATAAGTAATTGCTTTAGTATTTTACGATGGGCAGTCCAGACAACATCTTGGATCATTTTGTATCTTACTGCTGTGTGAAGTGTGAAAAGTATGAAGTTGGGTACTAAAAGAGAATCAAATATGATAGTAACACTGGCACAACATGACACAGAAAAAAACCCGATTGTCTTACACATCCAAAAAGAAAACATTGATGGCACATCTTTTAGTATCTTTTGATACATTTTATTTTTCATCATTGTAGAACGGTCGTCGTTTCTAAATACGATAACATAGTTTATATATTCTTCCATTAAAGAGGAAATGTAATAGTATTAAAGAGGGACAGTCCTGTTTTTGCGACAGCTGTGACAAGTAGAGTATCAACCAAATCACGTTTATATCAAATTACCGTAACACTGTGACAAAAACATTTGTCACACACACACACACACACACACACACACACACACACACACATATATATATATACATATATATATATATATATATATATATATATATATATATATATATATATATATATAATTTGGACAGGGGTTGTAACAGGCTAAGGTGAAGTTTTTCCTATGGGTCTAGGTGACTTTGAAGCTTCCATTATTGAGTGTGTCTAAGATGTGGGTGTGAGGATATTAATGGTAGGAGTTGTTTGTATTAGTGTTCTGTGTGGTGCGGGTTGTTCAGTTTAGTATTTAATCCATTAGGGTATAGGGTTTTAAGTTTGTTGATCCACATGTCTTCGTGTTTTTCTAGAACTTTAGTTATGTCAATTGGAGTAGTTTTTTCTATTTTTTCTATGATGGTGAAGCTAGCGTCAGTGGCAAAATTGTGGACTCTGGTTCCACATGGTACATTTTAATTCACACTCACACAACACGCACCACTGATGATGGGAGAAATCCCGAAACATGTATGGACTATTGACATATAAGGATTAATAAACCTTACCACCAAAAACTTCACTCCCGAGTCCGTCTCACTCTCTAAAGTACACATTATATATATATATATATATATATATATATATATATATATATATATATATATATATATATATATATATATATCAGTGTTTTAATCAATGATTATTAAAAACTTTTGTTTGATATATTTCATTAGGTTCCAATTTCTTATGATATGCAAAGCCATCCTTTAAGATATATGAAAGCTTTGATCTTTCAATATTTAAGTTTTTGGCAACATTATTATCAGAGAATAACCATTTTCAAACGCCAAGAAGATGTGTGTTCAAAAGTCACATGATGTTCTGTAGAAAACCCATCAAGGCTTCAGGCTTTGCAACTTCCCTACCTTCAGATGTTGTCTTTTTTGTTAAGTAAGACAGAATATACATTCTGGATTCCGTGGCTCCAAAGATCCTCAGTTTTCTATGATATTTACCTGCTGTTTTCCTTTGATCTATCTTTCTTCAACCAGCCTTTAAGTTCAAAAGCATACCATTTTTGAAAGATACAAGACACATTTTTTTTTCTTTGGCGAAATTTCGCATCTCAGGGTTTGATAAGTTCCCACAAATAAAAGTTAATGCCTAATAAGTGCCTACAACATAAATAATTCCACTGTGATATTTCTTTCATCCTATGGGCTTTTAGTTTTGCTTTATCAAAAAGAAAAAACAAACAAACTAATCTCTAATTTTTCAAACATTACCTACTAACCCTACACGTGTGCAAAAATGATCAATTTTTCCGTTGCCTTACATGAGCTTAGAACGTTTAGGCTAGATTTCAATGTTAGTAGGAATAATATAATAGTCATTTCAACATCAAATGAGCCCTCCTAGCAAGCAAAAAAAAAACGCTCTTCAAATTCTTACATTAGGTACTAGCACTACGCATACTTGAAAATAATAAAGATAACCATTGTCAGAATTTAGGTAATCTCACTCACTGAACTATTATTTCATAGGTGCAAAATCTCATAGACACATAAGTATAATGAGATAAATAGATGAAACCGTTGTCAGGGTCTCCAACCAACGTTGCTGTATACACCTCAGTCGTCTCACGGGACCAGATATTTCTGACGTTGGTCATCTGAACAACAGCTTTGTTAACCTGAAAAAAAAAAAAAAAAAAAGAAATGGCGTTCTCTGTCTTTTTTTAAAATCCTTGCCTCTTTAGGTGGTCAAGCAAATGGAATCATTGATTATGATGCACTGGATTTTTAATGATATTCCAGTGCATCATAGTATATAAAAAACTCAATATGATTTCAACTTGTACAAAAGTACTCATCAACAGAACTCAGAAATACTTTGAGAAGATAATTTCAAAACCTTTAGTCTTAACCAAGGCTTTCCTTAAAAGAGACCTGACAGGAGGTAAGCACAACTATTTCAGATGATTAATGTAGATGATACAAACGAAGAACCTCAAGCCATTTAACCTGCATATTTGTATTAACAGAAAAGGGAATTTGCATCAATTGACGACATCAAGATTCAAATGTAATAATAAAGGCATTTATTAGTACTTAAATTTTTTTTCTGACATGTCTATATTTTTGTTCTTTAGGACTTAATGTTTCGGCTGTCATGCCTTACTGCTTTCAGTTGTCTATCTTATTTGACAACCTTTGCAATATTTCTTAACCGAACTCTTTACTTTCAGAAGTGCATCAATCTCTCTACCTTTATTATTTTTCTGACTATTTGTCCATGAATTTCATTTATCATATCGAATACTTTTATCCATGTAAAACAATTGCTTGTCAATAAATTAATTTTTATGATTAGTTACAACTCCTTTTTAAAGATATAATCCACCGAGCGAAAGTCGTTTTTTGTCTAATTTCAAACATAACACAATTCCAAAGAGGAATTCGTGATAGATCTACTGACCATGTTTATTGTGTCGCATTTAATGGTTTAAACAAAGTTAGAAAGCTGATATTCTATCAGTGATCCCGACAGTTCGACGTGGTGTAATAATTGGGATGTTGTTTTTCAAGGATGTTTGTGAGTTCCATCCTAACTGAGTGTAATCAAAATCTCTGTGAAATAGTAGCAGACTAAGCTGAGCAAATCTATTTCCATGATGATTTACTAAAATGGAAGACTGACATGAACAAACCGGACCCATTGATTGAATAGAAGGTTCACTTTGATAATCCAAAGATCACATTATAAGGGTAACTGCAGTAGGCTATGATGACCAGAATGCTGTGGTCAAAACAACAACGAGGACAAAGAAATTTCTGCAATTGATAAATGATTTTTCTGAGGTAGTGGACTGATGGAAAATTAATTCATAATCTTTCATTAATGACTTGCTTTCATCAAAATTTCTCCCAAAGACCTTTTTCTTTACAAGATATTGGTATTTGAAATTGAGATAAAGGCATTCCCCGGACCCCTTCACTCTATCATGAAAAATAACTTGAAATGCACAAAACCACCTTATTCAATAGAAGTAGCTACATTATTACGCCGCGATACAGTAAAAGCTTTGCCTCTTTTCTCTTTGCTTTTCGTGATCAATTATTATTGTTGTCATTAATCAGTAAAACATAAAACTTACTTGTATTTAATTTGAAACTGGTATCAACATAAAAAAACAAACTCGAAGCTAGAAAATATTTCAAGATAAAGAAATGAAACTCAGAAACAATAAATCTGATATTCAAAAAAATAGTACACGTGAATAAACTGACTTGATCAAATCTTGGTCGGATTAAAAGAAGGTTGGACAAAAGGATTTGAATAAAATCCTTGGTATAATGGTAATACATGATCAGCTGTGTGAAGGAAATCGGACAATAAAAACTGAAAGCGATTTCAACTTTCACAAAAGTACTCATCAACGGAGCTTACAAATACTTTAGGGACATTATTTGAAAACCATCAGTGCTGGTTTTTCAGTTGACACAGGCAACAATAATTCTCGGGATATATATACATATATTGAAATGATACATCTCAGATACGAACATAAAGATATTTGCCAGAAAATTTCTGCAAGCCTTTGATCTGATATCATTAAATATTATAAAACAGAACAACATCCACTGAACAGTGGTATCCTGTGAGAATTTTAAATCACCGCAATCTTTCTCTTTTAAAAGATCGCCTAACTCTTGGCAATAAAAATCTGTATCGTTAGATATTTCTTCCTCGTTGAGACACTATTTTCGTGTGACATAGCCTGCTTCATTGGGTAGTGAGATTTTGATATCTTTGGGAACATTTGTTCCTAGGTCTGGAAAGTGATCAAATGTTTGATGTGCTATTCCAACCAATAAATATCCACATTTTGAGAAATTACGTCCTAGATCAAGGCTATTCTCTGTAACATCGACTTCAAACTGAAAGAACATTTTGCACTGTAATTAAATATCCAACGCCAGAACTAAATTCTCCAAGCGTAACAAAATTAAATTCACTGTTCAGGAAATATCTAAAAAGATCAATCCAATCGTTGTATGGGTTCCCTATTTCAAAAATATAGAATATTAAATGATGTGTTGCATAAAAACATCCATATACAATGCATTATGATAATACACCATAGAGAATAACAAACTACATGTATAACATGAGCTATGTATAAAATCAGAGCTGATAGATAGGTTATGTGTAATCAATACTCCTGGGGTGCCATGTTAATATAACTGTTTTAATAACTTTTTTATGTGCTTAGTGTTTAAAGCTGTAGAGCATTCTAGACTTATACATATATATATGTATGTATATACACACACACACACACACATATATATATGTGTGTGTGTGTGTGTGTGTGTATATACATATATATATATATATATATATATATATATATATATATATATATATATATATATATATATATATATATAACTCAGTCAGCTAATAATATCTATCGATAATAACTTTAAAATATATATATAATGATTGTAATTAAATTTCTCAGATTTTGAACCGAAAAAAATCCCGTTATTTCCTTGATTTATGAGTGTATCTAATCATATTATTCAATTCAATTCGTCGGGCTAAGCCTGGTAAATATAAAGAACTTCTCCCTCCCACCCCCTCTCTCTGTCTCTGTCTCTCTCTGTCTCTCTGTCTCTCTGTCTCTCCCTGTCTCTCTTACTCTTTCTCTATATATACATATATATATATATATATATATATAGTATACTCTCGTTGTTACTATACTAATCCAAACGTGGCGTTAATTTAATGACACACGTGTACCAAGAGCACATTTATTTTCTCGTGAGACAATTAGTAAACCCTTCAAATAGTACCGTCCAAAGTAATACAAAAATCTAGGAATGAATAAAAAAAGAAGTCTGATCAATTAACGATTTGCTTGAAATAGTTAAGGACACGGGATTAGAAGTTCATTAATTTCCAAATGTAACATTGGGTCTTCTATACTATTTATGGAGCTTTAGACTGAAACAAAAAAAAATGATTTCCATCTGTACTCCCCCCTCCCACAAACACACACATATATATAGCTGTAAAGCTTTTTAGAATATATATATATATATATATATATATATATATATATATATATATATATATATTCTAAAAAGCTTTACAGCTATATATATATACATATATATATATATATGTATATATATATATATATATACATATATATAAATATGTATATATATATATATATATATATAGCTGTAAAGCTTTTTAGAATATACATATATATATATATATATATATATATATATATATATATTCTAAAAAGCTTTACAGCTATATATATATATATATATATATATATATATATATATATATATATATATACAAATTCTATAATTTTAATAAACTCAAGAAAAATGGAAAAAGAAAGGGGAAACTTTTTAATTTTAGTTTTCTAGTATAGTATTGTGGTGGGTGTGTAAGGTCTCAAGTCATTTGTTCATATATATATATATATATATATATATATATATATATATATACACACACATAAATATGTATGTGTGTGTGTGTATGTGCGTATGTGTGTACATTATGGTTTCAGTGCTGATGCTATTAAGGGAAGATATGCAACGATTGTACTTGAACGATTCCGATAGACTATTGACTCCAATAAACCCCAGAGAAAAAACGTGTGGTGTTAGATCTGCAGACCTTCGTACCCATTCAACGAGACCTCACCTTCTAATTGACTTGCTTGAAAAATGTCCTCACAGCAACAGCAAAATGTGGTGGGGCACCGTCTTTTTGAAACCACTTTTCCCGTAGTTCTTGCAAAAAAAAATGTCTAATTGCTTGATAAGATTGTAACATGCCTATTCATCTATGGATATAGACTTTTGCACCCCTTTCTCTCCCTCTATCAATCTATCTATCTATCGATCTATCTATCTATCCATCCATCTATCTATCTATCTATCTATCTATCTATTTCTCTATACATACATACACACACACACACACACACACACACACACACATATATATATATATAATATATATATATATATATATATATATATATATATATACTGTAATCTTAAACTTAAAATATCAATTATTACAGAAAATTGGAGCTTAAGCTTGTAATATCAATCATATTGAAAACGGTTTGTGTGTCACATAATTATACTTATTGCAAGACGTTCTCACTTATAAATAAATTCCACAGAAACATTTATTTGAGTAACACAATATTTCATATACCTGAATAAATTACATGTTAATATAGGTTCCTTGGCGTTATATGACTTTCATCGGTCTTTCATCCATTGGTTTTATGAATGTTTCCACTGTCTCAGTCTTATTTGCTGCACATTTCATTGCTACCCTTCTTTGTTTGAATATTGTTTCCCATTCTCAAATACATCTCTTTTAATGTTGTTCGACAAGTTCTCTGTGGGATCAATATATGGAGACGCTAGGGTCAATTCCACCATTTTGGTGTTTTTAAACCCTATTTTTGCAAACAAGGCAATTGTCAACTTTGTAGAATCTGAGGGATATTGTCTTGCATCAATAACTTCTAGAGATTCCTGGTTGTGACATGTACCACTCAAAAAACGTCTAATCCATTGACTAACAATCATTCTGTGCATTTATCTCAACACGACCATCAAGTTTGAAGTGACCTATGATTTACCTGCCTACAATGCTAGCCTAAAAGGTTAACCCCCTGTTGTCTTCCAAGTTGTGTGTTGATCGACTATTTCCATTAAAGACCCAACCTCTAGCCCAGCTATTAGGTCCATCCAAGGTAGCACTAAAAATCACAGTTGAGAAATCAGTCTTCATATACTTCTTTACCCAACGTACTCATCTCTCTTCATGATCTTCTGATAAAGGTGGTATTATGGTTGTTTTCATATCTTTGGCCATTGTTCTTAATAGTCTGTATCTTTTCATTCTGATCACATTCGCAACTCTAGTTTCTTCAAATATTTCCTTTCTGTTCATTTCACTCTTTACTTGCTCATTACCCTTTTGAACTTTCTCAAATCTCTTTGAGTGACATTATTTGAGCCAATTTTTTCGGTAATATCCAATGTTCTGTACACCTTACTCTATTACCTGACGATATGTCGTTTTTCTGTTGGGTTTACACTTTTCCAACGACCTATGGTGATCTGTCTTTATCTGAAATTAAAATAGATAAATATCAATAATGAATTTATGATATATATATATATATATACATATATATATATATATATATATATATATATATATATATATATATATATATATATATATATTGACAATATAATGAACAATGCTCGGGTTGCAATCATAAAATCTCACATAACCAAGTAAATTACTTTGAATATTTCTAATCAAAACTGATATTATGATCTAATATTTTTTTGGCGTATTCATCATGTAAATATAAATATATCCTGGAAAAGTTACCAATATCAGTTAGTTAATACAAATTTCATTGTGAAAACTTGTATAATAAACCTCTCACTATATATACATACATATATATATATATATATATATATATATATATATATATATATATATGTGTGTGTGTGTGTGTGTGTGTGTGTGTGTGTGTGCATGTGCGCGTGCACGCGCGTATGTAAACAATTGAGAAATGTCCCTTTATTTATTTTAGCCTGGGTGAGAGACATGTGACTTGGCCCCTCCCAAAATCCTTATTGAAGGAAAGATTATGTAAGCCAGGGTCATGTGATATGCATTCTGGACAGATATAAAAGGTTGATTTTCTGTGTTCAAACCACAACTCAAGGTGTTTCATTTACAGGTACGTAACTTTCCTATTTGTCGTTCTGATACAATCTCGACTTGAACTTCCCGTCTTGGGCTTTGGTTAAAATATGTGAAATTAATTCTTTGTACGTTTTTCTTCTCCAACTTATCTTTTTCAACTTTTTCTTCTCTCTCCTTAATCTTTTCTATCTCTTTCTCAATTTTCTCATTCTTTATCGTCTTCTTACTTCTTCTCTTTCACCTTCTCAAATTTCCCTCTCTCGCATTGTCTGTGTGTCTTTGTCAACTTTCTTTTCTTTTATCTCTCGTATTTTCGTTTTTAATCAATTTTTATCGTCCAACTGCTTATGTTATGCTCTGTATATGATATCTTTCGATGATCGTAACTCTTCTGAAAGCCTTCGACATCTGGTGTCAGGATGGGACTTTTGCCTTGCATTTTCAACCTTCAAAATCGACAAATGCTAGTCTTCCACACCTGATCTTTATTTCAAGTTATAAGTTATCACCCTAGAAACTTTTGAACCAGATTTGGGCTGTACTATTAGATATTGTTTCACAAATTATGAGAGCTGCTTCAGCGGCTTTGGGACCAAAAATTCGTCTAAATCTTAATACTTCTATCGATCATTATAACATCTGAAAAAAAGGTGCAGCTGATGAGTTTCGATTATGATATCATACATATAACCATAATCGATCCATATAAAAGCCATACATGCAAATTTCATTTCTGCTAGTTTGTGCATTGACATAATTATCAATTACGTCGTATAATCTTTTGAGATCAGTCCTTGTAAAAAGAAAATAATATTTGGATACTTTAATTATTAAAAATAGATTACTTGATAGAATAGATTCATGCTCCTTAGTACCGATTCATACATACATAATCCTGTCATTTTTGCAGTTTTTGCTTAGTCTTTTACTTCGCCAAAAGTTCAGCCATCCTCTTATCAGTCAGTACACGCCAAAACTGCTCAACATAAACTCATGATATCTTCAATGAGTACGAATATGAGCCTAGTTAATGTTTTCAGGAAATCTTTTTTTTGAGTTTTTGAAATCCATCCCATCTGTAAGTATGTTGTTTGTTTTTATTGTTATTTTTAAGGGTGGGGGTGATTCAGAGGGTGGGGGCTATTTACAGGATCATTTGTTTTGCCAAAATGATCTCTTGCTTTTTAAAGACGTAATAACAGAACATTTATGATTCTTTTTTACAAATCAATTCTCAAAATCAACATATGACGTAAAGTTGCATTCTTTGTTTAAGAAGAACCTAAGATATTCTTTGACATACATCATATCACGCTGTTAATTGGTTGGACAGAGATACTTTGAATTGTGGTTTTCTGATTAGTATGTAATTTGATGTAGTATAGTTCGGGGATTGCTGTACAATTTACGTTGTAACTATAATTCATTTCATCGACAAATCACTTTCCTAAAACATGAAATTTGAGGATTGGAGTCTATGCAGATTATATGAAGGGACCTTTTTTCGAAATCCATAACGAGCTTTTATTTTTTCACTTTCTTGGGTCAAAATAAGGAGGATTATCTTTTATTACTTTTAGGGTTCAAAATCTCGAGGAAAATTTTTCCACTCGTAGGTTCCAAAATTGATGGGATATTTTTTCGAATTTTAAGGGTCAAAATTGAGGGGAACATTTCTATTTCATTTTTTAAGAAAAATCAAGGGAAGGATTTTTTAAAAATATTAGTGGTCAAAATCGAGGGAGAGATTTTTTTACGCATTTGGGGTCAAAATCTAAAGGGAAATTTTTCTCTAATTCAAGGGTTTTAATATCGAGGAGCAGATTTTCTTCACTTTTAGGGGTCAAAATTATGTGGAATTCTTTCTCATTGTTAGGTTCGAGGTTTGTTTGTTTTTGTTTTTTTTAACTTTTAGCAGTCGAAAATCGAAGGCAGTTTTTGTCACTTTTAAAGTTGAAAATCAGAGGGATTATTTCTTTACTTTTACGGGTCAAAATTGAAGGGGAAGATTTTTTCCTACTTTTAGGGTCCTTGGGAGAAATTTAAGTATTTGTCCGTATCCCATTCTCCAACAGTTTCAGTCTGGAGTCTGCAAAGACAGCCATATCCACTATCTGGTATAAGTTTGAAGAGATGTACATTTTCATTTTCATGCATTTGTCTTTCTAACCGTATATCCACGAGACAACCCAAAATGATCTCGATGAACTTCCATTAAATTCTGTCGAGGGGTTGGCAATTATTTTTTTATCAATTGAGAGATTTTTTCATGTATGTATATGTATTCATTCGTGTGTTTTCATATAATATCTCCAATTGTACTCAATGAATTTGAATTATATTCCATGAAAATTTGGGTTATAAACTGCAGAAGAATTGCTTAAATTTGAGGGTTGATCCAAGAATTTATTCTCGATTGAGTTGTATTCATTCATTCAGTTCTTGGTGTATCGCATTGACAGAGGCATGTCCGCTCTAAATGCTCTCTATAGCTTTTCCCCGAGCAAGTTAAAAATTACAGAATCCAAATTAGGAATTATAAACTAATCGAAAAGTGCAACATGCAAATTGAAGATTATTACTGGAAAAATCAAAAACTACTGCGAAGAAAAAATAGAAGGAGCAAATCAGAGAATACAAGAAAATTAAAAACAGTGGCTAGAAAACTGAGTAGATGAATATCAATAATCAAATGATGACTGATGCTGTTTCAATCACTCCAGTCATTGAATTTAGAGTTAATCTAGTTAAAACTTGTCACTTGATGGAAAAAAAAAATTCACCATACCTAACTTTATCCCTTAACCTGTACATCTTGAATTATGTTCCAGATCACAAGACTGACCCTTCGGAAGTCTGGTACATCTTTTTAGTTGTATTCAAGATCAGCTGAGTTGTTAGATCTTTGCAGCATTAGCCAGAGAAGAGACGAACGCTGTCAAAAGTTTGGAATAAGGAAAAATTGGCAAAATATTTAAAGGTTTTCCGTTACTCCCCATCATGCCCAAATTTTCATTACTAATGGGAACTGATATTTTTTCTGCAACTTCCCACCCTTCAAGGGTTGGAAATAAGTGTAATTTCAGTGGCCCTTGCATGGAAGAATAGAGGCTCTTATAGAATTATTGGGTGTATTCAACAACCTCTATCCGTTGTTTGGTGTAATGTAGGGTTAAAATTAACCCATTAAAACTGAATCATGAAATAAATTATACAAAAATTGAGAAAAATCAGATTGTAGGACAAACAGTTGATATCTACTTTATACATGAAAAAAAAAACATCAAATTTCAGAACATATTTTTGCTTTGTTGCTGTCTTTCTCGAAATAGAATTGAGATTTGTTTCAATCTCGACAATAACTAGTTTTCTGAATATTTTGTGACCGAATTGTATAGAATTCGTATTGATTTGTCTTTGTATTTAGTTTACTTCTTAGATTATTCAATTCGATTTTCTTTTGGCTTCTTGGTCCGTGTTCGCAGTTGCTGCAATGTAGGATTGAGATGTATTACATTATTTTAGCCCGGAGGCAAGATAAATCATAAAATAAATACTTTAGAGAATAAGAAAAGTCAGCTGGCGGAAAAAATCCAGAGACTCTCTTTTAGATCTACTTGTCAGATTTGATTATATTTTTGCATTTGTGTTGTACATTATCTCAATCATTATGTTACTCTACATTTTCTTGTTTTTCTTCAACCAAAATTAACCCAGTTTTTTTTACACATTTTCAAATTAATGGATAAGTAAGAGGATTCTATAATTAGAATTCAATTGTTATCTCCCTTGATAAATGTTACAGACAAAAAATATAGTACGTAAATGATGCTCCTGTTTTCAGGTACGGTCTATTCTCTTTAGTTTTCTATTAACATATAAGTTTGGAAAATGGAGACAACGCAACTTGAACTTAAGGACGTCGACGGAGAAATCTACGAATTGTTGGCGAAAGAAAAAGGAAGACAGAAGGAAAGTCTCAGTCTCATTGCGTCAGAAAATTATACAAGCAAGGCCGTTCAACAATCCCTTGGTTCTTGCGTAGGGAACAAATACTCCAAAGGAAGACCAGGAGACAGGTAAGTAATCAGCAGATGAGAATTCTTTATCTTTCGGGTTCTTTTTTTCATCAGAATATTTACTTTTAGATACAAGCAATCCCATAAGCCCAGGACATCTTTGAAAAGTCAGTAACTTATAGAATATCCCGATTCAACATACATGTCAAATAGTACCATTGCTGGATTTATCAATCAAAACTTTATTTTGTAATGAAATTTCTGGAAATATACTTTAGGTAAGAGCTCTCTCTTTCTCTCTTATTCAATTTTATGACATCAATATCTAACCAAACAATTAACTGGACACTGGTTGGCTTTGGGCTTTATTGCCATTAAATTGCATAAAATGGGCTTGAGTCATAATACCGAATGAAGACAAATATGATATGAAAATCATTTTTTCTATCATAGAGCAATAGAGTGCTCCCTTTTCGGAATTGACTTTCTTTTTAAATCTAATTTTGACTTCAAAGATGTAAACATCAATTCATGTTCTTATGCATTTGGGATTCTGCATTTATTCTAATTCTTCGCACAAAGAAAATTAAAACCATTGTTGACCTTATGTAACCTCAGGTTGCACTTTGCAGAAAACAACGATCAGTATGATTTAAAGACTTGGCAAATCTATGGGGATCCTGTGGTACGCAGTACTGTAAGAACAATGTTTTGTCAGTTTGGTTCCCGTGTCCACGAACCAGGCAGTGCAGGGAAAGAGCTCATCGAAGAAGAAAATTACTGATACTATCGCTTAAAAATTGTACATAAGTAACAATTGATATAATCAATTGAATATTATGGTCATAAGACCTTGGCCATATGACCTTGATTTTGTCA
Source organism: Thysanoteuthis rhombus (assembly GCA_963457665.1). Lineage (NCBI taxonomy): Eukaryota > Metazoa > Mollusca > Cephalopoda > Oegopsida > Thysanoteuthidae > Thysanoteuthis > Thysanoteuthis major. Next base: position 66,597,874 of record OY735210.1, on the reverse strand, counting down.
TTAACTTGAGAAATATCTAAAATTCATATAATGAATCTCCAATGTTCTCATTCCATCTTTCTAGTGGTAATGTCAAGACTTGTTAAGTAGTAGAACGCTCTCTTCATTGTCGAATCAAAATGAGTGTCATGTAGCCAAGTGTTTTATTTGATGTTAGCTTTTTGTTTCATGTATGTGCAATGAGGTTGTCAACAAGAACGTCGAGACCTTTCTGCGCTGTAGTTTTCTTTCAGTTTTGCATTTCTTTTTTCCCTCTTATTATGTTCTTCCAAATTGGGTTTATAAAGCTATATTACGGGGCGAACTGTGAGGATTGAACTCTCATCATTAGCGGATTGGCTTCATTATAACAGAACCAATAGGTGACCTATCAATGTGTACCATTTTAAGGGCTCCCTGAAGTAAAATGAGGGACATAACGTCACTCAATTTGCTACAGGCTTCCCATAGATTGGCCAAATCCTTAAATGACTTTGATCATTATTATTTTGTCAATTGCAAGCAACTTTTGTTGAATATACCTTTCCTTGATATTCAATTTCATCACAACTTCAGAAGGTATCTCCCCGATGAACTTCCACTTGATCCCTTTGTTCTTGAGTCAAATTTTACCAGATCTATGATGATGATATTTAATAAGCACGCACAGTAATGTTGACTAGAAAAGAAAGATGTTTGATTTGAGCCCTGTTAATATGAATACTGTTGCATGGACATATGTTAAGAAACAGGAAATTCTGAAGAGGCATTCCAATTTACCTGAGATCAGCCGCCATCTGAGGTCAATCTGTAATCACATGAGGGGAACAATGGTTGAAATTTTTCCTTGTACAAAATACTAGAATGAATGACTCCAAATGCATTTAAACGTGTAAAAGTTTGAATACGGCTTCAAAATCAAATGAGTCCATTTTGAAGAAAAGTGCACAATAATTACAATATTGTACATGGAAAATTTACTGAAAAAAGATTTAGCATTTCTGAGATTCAGTGTGAAAAAGCTCAGAGACAAAAGGTTGATTGTGAATTCAACGATTTATTTACATATTTCTGAAATCTTCCTCTTAAACTCGCGTTGTCATGAATAGGTTGTTGTACTAAATTTACCCGTCCTCTTTCCACATCCTGTATTTTACATCCATCCACTTCCGACTTGCCAGACCTGTCAAATGGATATGTGAATCCTTTCCCTAACACCCTAGCACACTAGGCCATGAATTATTAGAGGGGGGGAAGAGATGGATTCAAGCATTTCAAAAGAGTATTGTTGGGCGCCAGATTGTCTCAGGAACCGCTGTAACCGTTGGACCACTCACACTTTTGATTTATTTATACCTCTCAATTCATTTATGCCTTGTATGTCATTTTAGATATTATAGTGGCAACGAAAATATCGATGCTATTGAGCTTCTGTGTGAAAAGCGAGCCTTAGATACCTTCAATCTGTGTTCACATGTATGGGGTGTGAACGTGCAACCGTTGTCAGGCTCTCCGGCCAACCTTGCTGTCTACATGGCTGTTGTCGGACCCGGTGGTCGGCTTATGGGATTGGACGTTCCCGATGGAGGTCATCTGACCCATGGTTTTGTTAACCTGAAAAAGAAAATGTCGTTCTCTGCCATCTTTTTTGAATCCTTGCCTTTCAAAGTGGACAGGAAAACTGGACTCATTGACTATGATGCACTGGAACAAAATGCCCGGCTTTTTAAGCCTCAACTAATTATCGCAGGTTTGTGTCTTAACCCTTTTCTGAATTAAAAAAAAAGTAATTTAGGACCAGTCGGGGGTTGGTGTCAGTGCTTAGTGGTCTATGTTCAGTAATAGGAGCATGAATTAACCCAATATGTACTTGTATTTTTTCTACAGACTTAAAAAACTGGCATCAGCACACCACTGGACACTTTCTAAAAACTTTATTTTTTTCATTTTTAGAAAAAAGCTTTTTTGACCTTTTGGGGCTCTTATTTTGACGGGTTTATCATAAACATCTAAATCTCCCAAATTAGTGAAAAGCACCAGTGATGTCACACATAGATTTTTTCCAACCATACGTATTCTTCGATGGAATTTCTTTACGTCATGCCAAATTTTTACACTATGGTTGTTCAAATATTGACTGCGATGGAAAGTTACATTGGTAGAGTACTATGCTTTACTCATAATGACAGTATCATAAGGCAATCTTAACCTGATATGCCAAGTTCACTACAAAATGTATGTTAATGTCACTTCCATTTAATAATGCTTTTGAAATAGTGTATTTGCCTGATTTATTGTGTTATACACTAATTGTACTTTGAACCATCTACAATTATCAATAATCAATCATGTCTCAATGCGCATGCCATATATATATATATATATGTGTGTGTGTGTGTGTGTGTGTGTGTGTGTGTGAATATATACATATATAGTTTTTCCATCAATAAATAAATGAAAATACAAAATCCTATGTGCTTTGAGAAGTGACTGAATTCCATCACTTGAAAATACACTATTTGAAACAGCGAACCAGTCGTAGTGCGATAACAATATAATAAAATCATATATATATATATATATATATATATATATATATATATATATATATATATATATATATATATATATATATATATTTCAAGTGTTTGATTATTCTCTTGTAGGCGTTTCCAGTTATTCCCGCCATTTGGATTATGCTCGTTTCCGTAAAATAGCTGATGAAGTAGATTGTCTCCTCATGGCAGACATGGCCCATATCAGTGGTCTTGTTGCAGCTGGAGTCGTCCCTAGCCCTTTTGATTATTGTGATATCGTCACTACTACCACTCATAAATCATTGAGAGGACCCAGGTCTGGATTGATCTTTTACAGAAAAGGTATTTTTTTTTCATTTGACAATCTTCCCTTATAAAGATTCACATTGCATGCTATATGTGCCAGATAAACGAGTATTTTGAGATTACTTGTAGAAATACTATTAGCAAGCAGTTTACATTCATTGTTATCAGCATACGAATTCGATGTTAGGACACATCTCATGCCACCAGTTATTATTTCGAGAATAGATTAAACGGAAAAAAATAGTCTAATGTTTTTTAATGTCATATAACGTCATTAAAGAACTTTCTCGGACTATGAACCCATTTTGAAGGAAAATTTCATTGTAAATCGACACCCATCCTAAAAAAATATGCATGGATGCTTGCTGAAATCCTATCTTTATGTCTATTGAGTATGTATACAAAATTTAGTTGTTTAGGGTGTTTCTTCAGTGACACAGACAAAACCTTGTGACACCTCTGGCTTATATATACACAAGAGTACAACATATTAATCTTGTAATGGTTACGTAGTTGAGCTTATCAAATTATCAGTATCTGACTCCGATCGAATGCCTAATTATTTAACCAACTGCTAGTGGATTGTTATCTTGCTAGTCTGTATTAAGTGCTATCAGAAGTAGTAGCTCTCACGGAAAAGCTGATTTTCAAGGCTGGCTGCTGCTGATGCTAGCAGTAGTTGTAGTCACAAAATAAGAAGGCAGCTGACCGTTTAGTGATGTCGAATCAAAATTATGAATGCAAATTGTAATGCATTTAGATGGACGCAGATGCATACCATTGAATAAGATAAAAAACAAGATTTGAAATAACAAAGAATGTATGCATTGAAATGATTATAGAATATAATGATTCAGATGTAATGGGCTTTTCCAATTTTTTTCACAACTTGTAAGAATAATGTCATTAGTAGTTCAATGTAGATATAAGTGTATAATATTCGTATGTAGTCAACAATGGAAAGGTGCGTATGCAAGAGTTGGGAAAAAGTTTCCGGAAAAAGTTCGAACAACCTACATTCTGCTAAGCACAGAAAAAAGAGCTGGATGAGGATCGAGTTGTGCGCATCCTTCTTATAGAAGAGGCTAAAGGTATGGGCATGAGATCCAAAATTCATTGTCTCTTAGGATGATTATTTTCAAAATCTTAACACTAATTATCTTTGAAAGGAAACTTACCTTTTCTCAGCACAAGTGTGACTATTTCAGTAGTTGCCATTATCATGAGAAATATAGGGGAAGTGTAGCACTACAGCGGAACAGATATTGAAGATGGAGTTAATACAGTTGAAATGGTTCAAGAGACTTGCTTGCTGATTACTACTTTATGACGAGGTGTCCCTTTTTGTATTTTATAAACTTTGCTCAGAGAAGATCGTACCCATTTTACTCGTGAGTGACGTACACGTCTAGCTTGCAAACATTCCGTCTAGGGTGGGTATCATGGGGATATTCACCCAGCTTTGTGTTGTCCGGCACGAGGTCTTTAAAAACCTTTTGACATTTTTTTCCTTATTTTATTCTCGTAGGTGTGTGGAAAATGCAGAGTGAGCAGAAAATTATGTACGACCTGGAAGCAAAAATTAATGACGCCGTTTTCCCAGGTATCCAAGGTGGGCCCCATAACCATCAAATTGCAGGTGAGTCGCAGTGTCAGGAAACAAAGAGTCTCATATATGCTCATCAGGATTGACCTTAAGAATTCTGAAGTCCCAGGCAAGCTGAACATCTGTGCCCTGTAAAGTGTAGCATTATCTATTTATTTAAGTTTTTCTTTTAGAAAGTATGAGATGCATTACGTCCAGGAATTTTCTTATTTTGACTGTTTTTATTTGGTTCATTTTCTTCTTTTTCCCATGTTCCATTTATATTTTCGAAAGTCCCATTACGTCAGGCACACGACAGGTGCCCTCTAGCACTTGGTGTCTTGAGGAATTTCTTGTGTTTCTTCTCATCTGGGGCCTTCATTGTCTGCGAAAAGCGTTTTCGAAAAGAAACTCTTTGAAGTTGTTTTCATTGGGTGGACAGTGAAAGTGGCTTTGCTCCTGATTCAGTTTTATTTGAACATACCCAATGAAGGGAATGCAAAGGAGTGACATATCTATAGATCATTACTATCGTTTTTCAGTTCATCGACTTGTATATAATGGTCATATAGGGCCGAATAAGATTGTATATGGCATCAGTCTTTAATCTCATCCAGTTTTTCAAATGTTACCAGACAACCCCGTGACCCGTTGTTTAGTGCAACCTGAAGAGACCAAAATGAACATTTTGAAGCCCAAATTGTACTGAGTTTTACGCATAAATAAATGAATAATTTTCAAAAATTGAGTATGACTACTCGATAATCAGCATTCATTAGTTGTCTCCACTGAGAGGTCGATTCATTACAGGCTTTGTGTAGGGACAGACAATCATTATTAAGTTTTAAATCACTCAGTTTTTAGGCATTCTCTAAACTGGCGTATTTTAAGTATATCCTAACTGAAGGTGTACCGTTCAAACTAATTGGAGGTCGCAAATAGATAAATAGATGAAGGAATTTTAATATTTTGCTCGACAAAGCGATGGCCTATTGGGTCACAATTTGGAAGAATATTAGTGTAATCTGATGGGTTCAGAATGAATTTACATTATACACATTTGCTAATAGATAAGAAAGACTACTATATATATATATATATATATATATATATATATATATATATATATATATATATATATGGAAATTGGAAATAAAGGAATGACAATAATGCATGATTAATTGATTAATCCTATAAGACGAGGGCTTTGTTTTGTTGAAGTGACAGTGAAAGAAAGTACGCAAATGAATTATTGTTATTTAACTAAAATCACCAACAAAATCATACGCAAAATTGTGGCCGGCAAAATGTAAGATGGCCTGAAGAAATAGACAAGTTGAGAAAGTATTGGCCGCGCGACGACTACGATAGAGACGGTCTTCTTCTTGAAGATCTATGCCAAACAGAGGATGCTAAAAGGATGCTGCTGCTTCTACTGGACTAAAACCCAAAAAGTTAGTTTTTATTTTCAAAAGCTATATATGAGTTTACGAATTGTAAGATAATGCACAAGTGTTCTGGATTAGGAATGTTTGTCGAGTATTTAATGATTAACAAACAAATAAAAAAAAAACTGACTGGCTAAATAATGTTGAGGCAATTGGAATATCATGTGATTAATGATTTTAGAATAAGAGGGAATTCACTAAAAAGTGCCAACCAGGTTATCTGAGCTTTGACACACCTTTTTTTCGTTGGTGTTTGAAGAGCTGACGAAGAAATCCGGGAAACGTTGAACCTGGATGCGACAATGCAAACTCCTTCAGTCAAAATCAGTATTTTAGCAGCCTCAACTTATGACAAGGAGTGTAAAAATAAGAGATCAGAGAATGGGGAGCTGAAATGCCCTAGGTTGAGTACGCACGTAGTTCCAGTAGCTAACAAGGGGAATAGGAAAAAGGAATAAATGAATCAATAAGGGAAGGAGAAAAACTAAAAGGTATTGACCCACAATAGTTTTTAAATCGGTATGCTGTTAGGTAGTTTTTAAGGAATTTGTTTGAAAGGTTTAGAAAAAAACAATTCTCACGACAAAGTCGCATGAAAAACAAAACGTAAATTGTGTGCTGACTTCGTTTTTCTTAATGGAATTGACTTTAACACGAGTTGTCAACAAAAGCAACACAAAAAGAAGAAATGAAACCAGTTCCTTTGTCAGTCTCCAGTCGACTCCAATTACGTCTCTCCACTAACATCAAATCAATGACAAGTCCCTTAAAAGTCATTTCTCTCTACCAACAAAAGAACAGGAGTGACCAGTGCTTTCTTCATTGCCCCTAAAGCAAGACCAGGACGCTCCTGGGACATCTACCCACAGAGTATCGACCCTTAGTTACCAACACAACTATCTAACCCCTAGATGACCCCAAAAAGGTGTATATAAGATTTTTAGCACTTAATTAAGTTCCATGTTTCAGCTCCATTGGTAACTATAGGAGGACATACAGATTGAAAATCCTTTTTTAAAGGACTAATACACTGCCCAAAACTTGCAAAGCTAGGATGATTCAACGCTTGATTTCATTTTTTTTAAGATACCATGAATTCGTAATCCGATCAAAATATTTTTTATCATGATTGTTTATATTACTATTTAATCTACCTTGAATCATTACTTGGTTTTAATTTTCAGCAACGGCTGTGGCCTTGAAGCAAGTCCAAACAACTGAATACGCAAACTATCAATCGCAAATTTTGGCTAATGCAAAGGCGTTGGCCAACAGCCTGTTATCCCTAGGATACACTATACTCACAGGTAAGAGCTCTACTATTTATTTCTCCCTTACTGAAAACCAGGAAAAGTTACCATCTCATCCACCAGCTCATATAACCACATTGGATATCACACTAGATGACCAACAGTGATAAGGAAAGTCGAGCCTGGTCAGTACCTAAATGAGTGTCCGTCTAGGGATCCTGTAAAAATTCCCCGTAGCAATCTTGCGAATCCTCCTGAGCCAAAGGCCCCTTACTCCATCACAAGAGAAACTCTGACTGATCCAGTTGCAACTGACAGGAAATTAAACAATCCTTTTAACGGTTTCTAACAAAGTCTTGAACAATTTCCAAGAAATGCAGACCATAAGGGCAAATTGGGTAAGTTATGACTCAGAGTGTTTTCAAGGGCTTTTGACGGTTGCTTAATCTGAATATGCTGTACGCCCAGTTAAAATGGCTTACAATGCTTCAAAATTGAGAAATCCATGATGGCAACTGCCAAGGAGCTAAATGTATTTATGTACATATCTATTTGACAGAAAATTTAGAAACTTGAATGAAATATGCTTCTGTAGATTTTCATGTATGGGGAACCCATTGCAGAAACTGATTGTAGATTGAATTTGTAGAAACTGAATAGTCTATACATGGGTTTCTAGATTTTACTTGGTTGACAAATAAAGACGGCGATATTTGCAATGTATATACAATTCAGGAAGTTTCTGTACATTCAATCTGAAAACAGATTATGGCAATTGATTCCCTATATAAGAAAACATTCAGAAGCATAGTTCATTCAAGGTTCTACCTTGCTCATTTAAAGGAAATGTACGCAAATACAACCGGTAATAGTTTTCTTGGATTTGTCATATTTGAGGCTCTGTCGGCCATCTATGAGCAAAACATACAACGGATTTGCATTTAGCAACCCTCAATACTCTAAAAACACTCTAAAAAATTTCAACACTTTAAATATGCATATTTTCCTATATTTTGTTGTGCATCTAGGTATCGTGTATTTTAGCAACACTAAAAGCTACAATCACTTCATTCGTACACACCAGTTATGTGTTTATTGCAAAATTTAATTGAGCAGATTAGGGGTATGTGTTTCAAATCAACTGGTTTTATTGGTAGACAAAAAACAGTAAACCTTTTGTGATTTTGATAAAAATAGTGAGGATGTCAGTGTTGGACAGGGTTGGTAAAGTAGTGGCCAAAAGGCTAATTATGAGAGAGAGAGAGAGGGAGAGAGAGTGTGTGTGTGTGTGTGTATAGGGAGTTATTAGACAGAGACACATGCTCTTACAGTCCTTAATAGCTCTTCCTTCAGTAATATTTATTTTGATTCCTGACCACTGACGATTTCTTCTGTTTTCGACTTTTCAGGTGGCACAGACAACCATTTGGTCGTATTGGACATGCGTCCACTAAATATTGACGGTACCCGGGGTGAGAAGGTTCTGGAACTAATTAATATATCATCAAACAAATGTGCTTACCCTGCGGACGAAGACGCCCTGAAACCCAGCGGTCTACGTTTTGGAACTCCAGCCCTTACATCCCGCCAAATGAAAGAAAACGACATGAAGAAAGTGGCCGAATTCGTCCACAAAGGTAGGCATTGGACTTTGTCCAAAATTCTCATATCTTGGCACTTGAAATAGGGATTCAAAATTTCCATATTTAAAATCACCACGGCATTTACATTATACAAATAATAGCCCAATCCTGCTACTAATGCTTGCATTAATTCCTGATCTGTCATAATCCCTTCCTGATTTTCAATGCATTTTTATTGTAAAATTATTGTACTTATCTGTCTGTCAGTAACACTTGCAATAATTATTGATCATAATATATGAAAAGCCCCCTTTGTTACTTGGGCACTCTTAGGGGTCGACGGTACGATTACATGAATAGTAATCTTGAGTGTGTGAAATTTATGCAGGGATCAAAATTATCATGGCAATTGTAGAAGCCTGACATTGTGAAAAGTTTTAGTCCACACCACTGTCGGAGGTCAACGATCACAGGGATACTAATTTTAGCTGTGTGAAACGTATGCTTGAATCAAAATTATTATAGCCTTCATAAACAACAACACCAATGCTTTCAAAAGCCCTGTGTACCTTAGCCTCTGAAAGGTAAAGCTCAAGTAAGGTTTCATTCATTGACTTCTTAACTGTTCTTGTCTAATTCGTTTCATTTTTACGGTCGGTTTGCCAGGTAAGGTCAAAGTTTTACGTGGTGATTGGGGCCTTTTGTCAGTCCCCTCATCAAACTTGGCATAATAAAGTAATCCGTGCTTACATATTCAAAGGGTTAAAATATTTTTCTCTATTTGTAGGCCTCCAATTGGCAAAAGAAGTGACTTCCATTTGTGGCACATCACTTTCTGAATTTGATAATGTGCTTGGAAGTGACTTGGAAATAAAAGGAAGATTGGAACTTCTGAAACATGAAGTGAAGGAATTTGCAGAGAGTTTCCCGATGCCTGGTCAGGACGACATCTAAATTCATCAGTTGATTGTTTCCTTATAATCGTCTTGTAGACTAAGAGCCAAATTTTGATTATGTCACTAATCCTGCAATTTCAAGTATCCCGTGCTAAATACTTTCAAGCTATTAATTACTTTTTTACCATATGCTACTTGTCCAGTCCTAGCCCAATCCGACCCTACGTAGTTTAATGATGAGAGCCAAGAATATAATCGTTAACTGGTCAAATTTGATAGTTTTTTTCATTCAATCATGTAATCTGTTTACGTAATAAAGACTTGAATAGTTTGACACCTTTTTTTGTTTTTACTATGTTTTAATCTATCGATTCATCTATGTCAGTTCTCAAAAATATACCTATCTATATCAGTTTATATCTATTTACATTTATTATTTATCCATCTATCTACCTATGTACATATCAGTCTATTTGTATCCGTCTTTCTTTCTCAGTTCATACAATCAATCAGTCTATCCTAGTTTCTGTCTATCTATCCATCTAGCTTAGTTTTTATCTATCAATGTTGATTTCTATCTATATTAGTTTCCATCTTAGTTTCTATCTATCTATCTCACTGCATGTATCTATCTATTTATCTATGACAGTCTGTAAATATATATCTATATATCTATGACAATCGGCTGATATCTATCTATCTATCTATCTGAAACACTCTCATAAAGAAATCCTTTTAATTTTTGATTCCAAATCCATCATTTTAGGCGTGAGATTATCTCTCACACCTAAAATGTCTTCTGATGGATTTGGAATCAATTAGACGCATTAAAACCACTTAAATAAAACGCCAATATTATATTTTTCTCGTTAATCCAATTCCCTGGAGGTTTTTGAATCGTCCATTCAATCTTTTTCAAATATTTTTCGTTATAAATATAATAATGTTACCTTTCCGAAATAAATGGTGAATGAATAATAATATTCAGCCCCATCTGAAATGAATCTATGCTGTAGACTTCAATGAATAAGACATGTGTATGAGGATAAACACATACACTTACACATGATATATCATGTAACGATGTATATCAATACCTAGATCCGATGGGGAGCTGCGACTCTTTCGATCGGGTAATGTATATACTCAGTGTAGTAATGTACTTACAATGACATTGCAAAAAATTCAGTTTTGACAACAAACTTACGTGGAATAACGATTCTGACGTTCCTTTTTAATGAACAATTCACGTTCAGTGCATTGTAAACTGCTTTCAAATTGATGATTTTGATCCAGTCTTTTCCATTTCCATCTGCTGCAAAAAGTCTTTCTTCCACAGATTCTTTAATGCAATGCCAATACCCAAGTGACCAAGAACAGGAAAAGTAAACCAATGGATCTATAACGAAGAGGTGAAGTGCATTTAACACAATCTCTTGCCACTCCATCTGACCACTGATAACGTAATGCTGAGCGTATGAGAGTGTGATTGTGTGTGATCTTACCTTTATTTGTCAGTTGAAGGAATAAACAGCTACTATTCACCACAATAATATAAGACAAATCTACCCTTGTTCTAGGTATTGACGTACTTAAAAATAAAAACATGAACAACAATAAAGTACATTTTTATGATTTTTCTATGTGTCTTTTAAACAACACTCTCTATTTTTTTTCAAGAAGACTTTTACAGTAATACCCAGGTTTGCACTCTAGACACGTTTCTACAAAAGGAGCTCTAAACGAAACAACGCTGTATAGGCTAATTATAATGTATCATAAACAGATATTTTCCCTGCAATCAATTCAGAATATAGAAGTTGAGCACCCACAAGATGGAGTGGATTATTGCTATATATCTCATCTTGGTAGCCACTTTCCAGAACCGGTGAGGGTTGAGTGCTTACCGATACGTAGCTATGAAAAGGCCAGCAGAAAAATACCTTTTAAAGTTCATTTGTATACTGTTTACACCTGAAAAGATTTTAAGTAACATGTAGATTTTATAAAATGACACTATTAGTACTATATTGGAACAGGTAATGTGATCCAAATTGTATCATCCGACTTTTGAACTAGATTTGTTTAGATTATATTTCAATTGAAAATCCCTGATCTGAAGGACAAAAAGAAATAAACGATTCCATTTGTTTATAACTGTCTATTATTATTTATCGTTTCACAAGTGTATATACGCACGATACTTTTTAATTCATTCATTGTAAAATTACTTAAGTAAGTATAAATTATTCCCCTCTCATACATCCATTCTTTCATTTGTTGGCCCCTCGTGGGTGGGTTATTACGATACAAAAGATAGTCAGACAGGTATACTGAGATGAAGTATTGTAACACATTGAATTATTTTTTGAAAGTTGTTTTCATCACAATTCATGTACCTCTTACAAGAAGGAAGTCTGATTTACGCTCAGCTGCTATGATCACCCCACTATGAAAGCTTCATGGTCAGAGCAATTTGAGTTCGAATCTGACCGAAAATGGACTATTTCAAATCAGTGCTGTTTGCTCACCACCGTAGAAGTAACAGTCTAAGTTGGAGTTGCGATAAAAACAACTTCTAAAAAATGAAAATGACGGTTAAATATTTGCACAAATTAATTAAAAGAGTCTTCTTTATCTAACAGAATTGTTAATCCCCATGAAAAGATTTACGGATATATGGATATCTCTGCTTCCCAAAAGTTAAACGTTGCTTAAACGCCTTTCGAAAGCCCAAATGGCGGAAAGCGAAGACGCAAAACCATTGATTTATATGGGAAATGTCTTCCTGAGTTTCCAGAACCAAAATAGTTAGGATGATACATCAGTTAGAGCCATCGGAGCTTTCAGTGGTGGAAAGTACCGGAGACAGAGTGTAGAAAAAAGGGGAAGAAGATGTGCGCTGCCTATAAAATGTTGACTTTTTTACAGGAATGAAGAAAGTTTCTACCATAAAGACTGTCTTGAATCGATTGATGAAAATGAACAACATGGGCAAATGCAAACAAAAGCTCTTAGAAAATACGAAAGCTTTTTTTTTAACAGAACTACGTGAAGTAGGAATAATTTGCAAAGAATTTGTGTCTGCATAGAAATCCTGTTAACGTTTCTATGTAATTTTGTTGTTATAAATTGAACGTTGAATATGCATTTTCACCCTTTTTGAAAAGAGAAGGCAGTCTCGTAGAGCAGAAGTTGTTGTCTAAAAGAGCCGAGTTTTCATATTACTCGAATTCTCAAAGATGCAGTTTTCTTATTTTCTTGTGTCAAACTCAGTGGACAAAAATCGTTCAAAATAGGCAGAAAGGATTTCCCTTCTAATTCGTGACTGAAAATATGCAAAATTAAATATCGTAAATATTCACGACTATTCAGCAAACGACAGACATGCATTTAGCAAGGGTCTTGGAGCTTACCTATTCCATATATAAGCAATGACAGACAAGATTCAACAATCAGTCTCCAGGCAACGTTGTCTGGTTAACACACATATATGAACAATTACACAGGCACCAGGCAAAGTGGACATACATACTTATGCATACGCTTCCAGATATAGATACATGTGTTAACGCACACATCAATAAACTGTGAGTTACTTTCATCCTCACTTAATCCTTTGTGATGTTTCAACACACAAGCATACGTTTGCATATACACCCAGCAAGATACGTAAACTTGCGACTAAAAGTACATGCAGAATCTTACTTTCATACACTTATGCTGTTCTTATGCACACTTATGTGATATGATACAAATTTTATCATAGACTCTTTTGAATATAAACATAATTGCCTATCCACACAATAGACAAATTCCCTTAAGTTGTTATTATTGTTTGATAAAAAATTACCTCTATTGTATTCACCTGTTTGTCTAATGATTGTAGCGTTCTGATTTCCTATTTAATCACGGCCCCACCACAGCAATATGTGACACAAGGTCGGGCTTAATGTGGGAAGAAATAGTAATCAACTCCCCCAAAAATGGCTCCAGCCGACGCAGTTACCGTTGAAAAGACAACGTCACCTGCGAAAGCTGGGCCGAGTAATAATGGGAGAGCCTAAGGACGAGTCCAAAGGCCTCCCGATACGCTTAGCAAACGCAGCCTCAGTGTAACCTCATTGGCCAACGTTTGCACCGGCGCACTCGGTCTTTGATACCAACTTTCACCCAATCTCCGGCCCATTCAACGGGCGAGTGTCAGTACCGACTCCTCGGTCTATGCCGTGGAACAGATACTACACTTTGATCCCGAAGACAGGACCAGAAAAAGGTTAAAAGTATGATTTTGTAGCGTTCTGATTTGAATTTGAACGCTCATGCTGATCACCTCGAGGCTATTAGTCAAAGTGAAAGTAGTGTATCATATTGTTAGATGATGAAAAATTTGAAAACAGATACATTTCAATATTTTACAAGTGCTATGGACCCCATCCTCGGCGTCTGCAAGTCCCTTTTAGACCACCTGACATTTATCAACATCTTAGATAGTCCCATCGACTCCAGGGATTGATATCCATTACTTTTGAGGCCCTTAATCCAGAGGCTACAAACCCTGAAGTGGAGTGACTCATTTTGCTGGCTAACGTAACTTTCAACGGCGCCATTCAAAGTGTGAGGTACGAAACAGGGTAGCCATTTTGTGGCCAGATTAGACAAATCTTGCAATTTTACAAGATTTAGGTCATAAAATCATTCAAAGCATTAGGTCATAAACTTTTTGATTTGGCAATATCTGAATTTTGTCCTTGAGATGGAGATGAATAATAATATTGTTTTTTTCTCTGAATCAATTATGACTTACAAATACTACATTTATTAAAATAAATGATAAAATAATTGATAAAACAAAATACATAAACAAAGTGCAAAGTATGTGATAACAAAATTTTAAATATGAATTCCTTCCCGTTTATTTACTTCCCCCTTTCTCGTTCGTCCCATAACTGAGGGACGGGGGTATTTCTTGTGCGTACGTAGGCCCCCGAGCGTAATTTTGGTCTTTGCAAAGTTGAGATAGGACGTGTATTTTACATCTCTGAATGCTTTTGTGTTTTCTAAAATCTCACGTCGTTCAGTGATCACTACCTACCCCCACCAAAGAAAAAGGTGGACAAAGTAACTTATTCAATACGTAGTGCTCACCTTTTCCAGCTAAAGAAAATCATACATATACAGAGTAATCTGCCCTTTGGAAAGGATCTACTTGATAATCGCTAAATCTCTGTAGAAATGGTAAATTCCTTGTCAGGATAGCTGATTGTTATCTTTACGATATTTAAACTGTGGCAGTAAATATATATATATCTATCTTTTCTGTGTTCCGACGGCCTCGAGGTAAGCTCGTCTCTTCCCTCTCTCTGTCTCTCTGTCTCTCTGTCTGTCTCTCTTTTGTTAGGATAGTTAGTATAGTTTTTATACACACTTTTTTCTTACACACACATCATCACATATTCATCTCAAGAACTCATCCTATCTAAGTTAAGCCCTCCAATCGTAGTTAGGTCGGACTTCTCAAGATAACTTCATAGTGGCTACAACTAGGATGACCATACTGACGAACATTCTACAAACTCTATCTCATATTTACTTAGTGACATTCCTTTCCCTTCATCCTTCTTATCTCTCCATCTTTATCCCGGTAGATCCCTCCACATATTTGTGTCGGCAGAAACTCCAGTCTTTATTTATCTTAATTCACTCATGAATTAAACCTGGCACGGTTGTTTACTTCTTTTTTCTTATTTCTGCATTTTGTTAATAACCCAACTAACTGCGTATTAACCTTGTTATTGTGCTTAAGCAGTGAACGCGCTTCTTACAAAGGATTTATCTTCTTAGATCAATTCTGGTAATTTATACTTTACGGGGCTAATATAATCAACAGCCCTAAAAATGGTTCACTTGTATATTCACTTGATTTTAAAGTCAATTATTCATATTGAAAGTTTATAAATCACAAATACAAAATCATAACAATATCCTCGAATAATGAATAGAAAAATTACAAGCTTTGCTGCGCCAAAGTCAAACTCCCTGATGTCACTGAAATCTGGAAAGTAAACGAACCAGAATTCTTCTCATTTCTCCATACGAAATTATTTCAAAACTACGCATCTCATTTTATTTCCTTCATTAATAGTTCCTATAAATTTGCTAACAGAACAAGTCATCCTGAATTTGGCTTTAAACGTGGGAGTGAATTCATAAGATCTTTTTCACTTTATGGCGAAACATATCTTTCTCATTTAAAGCCCAATAATCAAAAAAATAAGTATGAACTAAGATTATGAAACAAATGATTAATGGATATTGTACATTTACTTCCATTGAACTCGCAATATTTGTAAAAGACTATATTATTTTACATTATTTTACATGAAACAATTTTGTCGAGAAAAAGCTTCGGTCAAAATTCGGTTTATCGATATAAACGTTCATAGAGAAGCTAACAACAATCTTTACTTAGTTTTGATGGTTTTTATATACAGTTTAGCTTGGTTGACAAGATTCTGCATCCCCTGTCCCAAATACTCTCAAATGATTTCCAATTTCCGATATACTAATAACAATGTATGCTG
Source organism: Thysanoteuthis rhombus (assembly GCA_963457665.1). Lineage (NCBI taxonomy): Eukaryota > Metazoa > Mollusca > Cephalopoda > Oegopsida > Thysanoteuthidae > Thysanoteuthis > Thysanoteuthis major. Next base: position 66,581,706 of record OY735210.1, on the reverse strand, counting down.
GAATACTTACCTCAACATTTTTTGCTATAATTCAGCACAACAGGTATATATTGACAAAGTACTCAGTTGCCGAGCTGACAAAATTCATTTTTCCAACGATATACCATCTCATTTGTACAAAAATTGGGTTTTCTAGCCTAAAACAACCAGGTGAAGTCAGAATGGCGGCCATCTTGGATTCCCAACTGTGATTTCACAAAACTTATAGTGTTCTGAAGGCTTGAAAGAAATGCTGACGGAGGGGCGGTTTCTACGGCTCTGTGTAGAAGGATTAGTGGAGTAATTCAATCTGATTCTTATTTTTCTTTCATCATTTGGAGTTGAGACAAATATCGTAAGCAGAAAACAGAAAGACGTGGAACGTAGAAAGGAAGAAAATCATTCTTTCCACACAAATGAATACTTGCTATTTACATCAGAAACATTAAACAAGACGCAAAAGTAACAACTAGATTCTTCTGTGTTGTGGCTTGTGGTGTTATTTTTAGGAGTGTGAAATTGACCTCTCACAAATTGCAACAAAAAAAAACTCAACGGAGTTTTGTATCTTCATTATGTAGTGAATGAGGGAAGTTACAAAAATTACACGAAAGAAAAATCCTGTAATTAAAAATTACCACCATCTGCCCTAATGAAACCACTCTATCTCGAGAACCGGGCGCTCTATCGAGTTGAAATTTGGTAAGTGTGATGATCTTGGGTCCAAGGGTGAGCAGTTCTCTAAAAAGCTGCAATCGATTGGTAGAGGAAGAATTTCAATGAGTCATCACTTATAAATGACTTATTCAAGAGAAAATTAATTCTTACTCCAGGTCAGATTCGGGATTAACTACGCAGGTAGATCATTTTAGAGTAAAATTTGTCATGCTGCTAGTTTGGGATAAATGAAGAACACTGATCCCATTTTTTGTTATCATTATTGGAATCATTCGAAATCGGAGCCAAAGCTGTATTTGCTAAATTGTATGCAAGTGATTCTGAATGTGACAGCGTAACTCAAAAATTACACAACGGATCCCTGTGGTATTTTCTGTGTACTAAAGTGACCCCAGGTATGCTTTTAGCAAATAGTATTTTTAGAATTCACGGAAGAAATGTCAATAATTTGGTGTATGCATTTGCATTCACATGCATACAGTTCAGCAAAATTATTAACAAAATAGGGTGAATTAAATGCAAATAAATCAACATGAAATATCATTGGAAAGAAAGAGAGTTCATAAATTTTTCAATAGTGTATCTTGAAGTTTTGCATCCGCCGGGTATGAAAAAGTTATAGCCAGAAACGTGGAGTTGGGCATTAAGGTCTTACAAGGGACTTTTTAAGTATCTCTGTATTTTGTAGTTGAGCCATTAGATTGAGTATCTATTTCTTGGTGGATACATATTATTAAATGAGAAACTTCATTAGCATTGTGAGAGTGTATCATGGCAATTTGTATCTGATGTGCACGAAAGTTTACAGCCAAAACATGGTGCTAGGTATTTTGAATTTTATGAAGGAATTTGAGTATAGATCTATTTTGATGTCGATTGAAAATGGTGATTGATACATGTATCATTGTGTAAATAATTTTTTTACTAGCCTTAACTGGTTGCGTACATATCTTTAGAAGGCAAAAGTCTTTTAAAAACATGTACGAAATCGTTTCAGACTCACTAAAAAATCATCAACATCACCATCATCATCATCAGTTTTTTAACGTCCATCGTTGGATACAGATCTATCCCAGCATTTGCAAGATCTCTCTATCATGGGCATCGCTGAACCAATACTTTCTGAATTTGTCTATATCCCTAAGAAGTTTCGATTTTCCTTTTTTCACTTTTTCCTTAAATTCATTCAATTCTGTGTATACATATGTGTATATATATGTCTGTATACATATGTGAAGGTATATGTATGTAATACATATTTGTATTGATATGTGCATATATATATATATATATATATATATATATATTGTTTGTGGATGTTACATGATCCGACGGAATGGAAATGGAAATGGAAATAGGAAGGTGGGCCCAGTTCCATGTGTTTCCATATGTTTTGACAGGGGCCAGTTATCATTTTCAGAGAAAAATATTTCCGGTGGTTTCATAGAGAAAAATATGCTGTATGCATTTCGATGCTGAAGAGGAGAATGTGCATTGGTGGAATTTGTTATTTCTTTTTTTAAGATGGAGAAGTGGTGTCTGGCAATTAATGGATAGGTGTAGATGTTTGTGGGGCAGGGTGGAAGTAGGTGTGTTAGTTTCATTTGATCTTTTTAGTTAATGGTGTATGTATGCTTGTATCATTCATGGAACAACTGTTGGTTGTTTGCCAATATTTTGTATGTTGGTGTTGTTTGTGATGTAGTGTATCGTGTCTATGTAGTTCTGTCTTAAAATCTGAGAATTTAGGAGGTTTACAATCAGAAAATGCCCATTCATTTGAGTTATTGTATTACACTGGAATAGACGTTTTTTTTTTCGAAGCATCTGCGTGTTGATATATAATCACAGTCTGTTTATCTCATGTCATTTGAACTGACAAATTTTACACAAATAGAAAGGTTGGATGAATTATAGGTCTGAAAAAAATACATGTATACACCGGATCAAAACTACAAGAAGATATTTAAATTTCCCATGCTCTAACTACTGTTCGTACGACTTACAAGCAGTAATATATTAAAACGATTGAAAGCGTTATGATGAAGGGTATGCGAAAATAATTCCCTGCAGTGATTTATTTCTCCTATCTTTGTATAGAAAAGGGTCCTGGGCAATTGCCCCTCCCGCCATCTTTTATAAATCCAGCTCTAATGATACTATTGAATGCATTGAATCCTAGCAGCTATCAATGATTGGGTTTTGGTCGGAGAATATAAATCTCTAACCTGGAACACAAGAGAGAAGTTTGCATCACTTTCTGTTCTTTTTGGGTTTTTTTCTTTCTTACTCGGTAGAAGAAGATAGCAAGCATTGATGGCGTGGAGAATGTGAACAAAGATAGAAACTAAATGGTAGAGATCCTGGTCGAGACCAAATTTACATATCATGTTGAAGATCTGAAGATTCGACCCGATGGCAGCATTGGAGTATACCTGACAGACGAAAGCAAAGTTGGATTTCAGTCCTTTCAGCTTACTGTGGTTACATGTAAGTAAAACTCATTTCTTTTTTCGATTAATTGATATAATCATCTTGATATGTACTATATTAAATATTTATACAGAATTGTTAATTTTCTTATTCTTGCTGAGTTCAAAACTCTTGGTTTGACTTACTGGAAAAAGATTTAGGAAGAAATTCCATGTCTGTTGCAAGTATGCCAAAGGCTGACTGCACTCGTATGAGAGGAGCAAGTACGTGCTATTTGACAACTTGCTCCTCAGAGGGTGTTAACTCATCTCTACAGACTGGGGCACTGGAAAAGCCCCCATGCTAACACAATTAGACCTGGATTTTACTAGCATGGCTAAGCAAGTGAGATGTTGTTAATAAACTCCTCAAGTTATAGATTGTCTTCCTCTTAGTTGGCTGGTTGAGCAGGTTTCAAAAACCTACCATCTAATGAACGTATAAATATACACCTACAATAAGGCTGACTGGAGTAGATGTATACTTGGTTCTGGATTTTCCACCGAAATGGTTTTGAAGTTTCAAGTCCGTATAAGTTTTTGTCGTATATTTTACTTCTCGATCGACTTTTGCTTTACTCTCTATGCAAACTTAAGAACATCTGGAGGAAAATAATCAAGCTGGGCAGTGATTCTTCCTTATTCCCACAAAACGTCTGCCACTCATTTCAAGCGTATGGCATGCAGAGTGACTCTTTCAACAATTTCAATTTCTAAGTAATGCGTAAAATAGATTAATTAATCTAAAATTGGAAAATGTATGCGAGAAATTTCACAAGGATTTGAGTCATCTCTTGCTTGCTTTACAGGCGATACAGCTCAGTGACATACTCACGAACATGAAGAGTATGAATCCATTCACATAATGGTTCCGCGAAAGAAAGGCATTTCTTTAAATCAGCAATCATAGTTATGGATGTCTATTGGGGATATACTCCAAAAGAAACCATTACGTCTTCGAACACGTTCCAGTACCCCAGGAATAATAATCTGTTGACTCTAATCCGACCTTGGGGAATTGACCCGTCTAAATATCATACACTTAAGACCCACTACAATGCAACGATATAATGCTGAATTGCTTCTCACGTGGATTGAGCATGGACTCCAATTTTCAAAATGTTACATCTGGCTCTCAGAATAATTATCAAATAGAAAATTAGAAATACCTCTCCATACTGAATCAGATTACACCATCGTAAAAATGAAATGAAGTAGACAAAAACATTTCAGTAATCGATAAACAAAACTCAGTGTCACAATTTAAAAAAAATCATATTTATTTCAGTCTTCTAGCCGGACTAAAATCACCCTCGAAGGTTTTCTCCCCATTTCTGCACGAAGAGCCAGCCTTGAAGAATTTTGTGACGTCAGGACTTGAATAAAAGTTTGTAAAAATGAAAATTCTGTTGTAACGCAGTTGAAAATTATGGACCCTGACCTCGACGTTATGTGTCTACAGTTTATAAATTACATAATATGATTACATCTGCTGTGCATATTTTTAAATACATAGTTGTGCTGGTACTTTGGGCGTCTGTGCTAGAGGGTTATACACGGGAGGGAATTAGTATTCAAAGGGTTAAGGTAAGAATTAGGAAAGAAGTCCGAATTCCATGATTACTTCTCTTTCATCTTATCCCACAGATGATAAAGAATCATAAAAAAACTCCTCATTCGCTTTCATGCTTCTTTAAAGTATCGGATGGAAGTTTGGTCAATTAGGTGAAAACAAACATTTTTTTAAAAACTTGCTCCTTTTGTTTCACAATCTTCTGCCAATTTTCAGACAACTTCATGTTTCCATCCTCCCATAAAATGTTATCTTTTTCACAAGTAACTGCTTTATGCGCTTTTCTCAGTATTTGTCAGAATAGGAACCTTTTTCATCAAGAGAAATCTGTAAAGATCAAAATAAATTGTAATCTGAAGGTGCTATATCTACTGGATACAGCAGAAACGAGGATTTTTTCCAGCCAAGTTGTAAAAAATTTCTGTCTGGCCACAAGAGAAAGATCTTCATCCTGATGTAATATCAGGCCTCTTTATAAACTAATTCCCGGATTCTTTTCAATTGCTACCTTCAGTTGTCTAATTGATATCATGATTTGTTTGAATCGATTCTTTGTTTCGCCGGTAGCCCCAATACCCCCACATACACAGTATCACCATATTTTGATGAAAACCGGTCATTCTTACGGTTACAAATGATTTCTCTTGCTTGTCCAATGATTTCTTGAGTTCCACATTATTGTAAAGTATCCATTTTTACTTCGTTTGTCTCAAAAAGTTCAAAATATGGAACATTTTGTCATCTTCAAGTGATACATCACACATGCAAATAAAGTCCAGTGGGTATTTCTAGTTTAGTCTACGTACAAGCCGTAAATCAACGCAACTTACATAACCAAATTGGAGCAAATAATTTTCTAGTTTTTGATTTAAATATTTTGGGTTTAATGGGTCGCTGCCCCAAATTGTTGTATGCATCTCTCCCAATGAAAAACCTTGATTTTTCTCAAATGATATCTTCATTTGATTGCTATCAATCTCAACTGGTTGAACATCGCATAAAACTTCTCAAAACATTTTTGACATTTCATCATTTGGAGTATCTTCTTCATAAACTGCAAATTCTTTAAGTTCCAATTATATTTTTACCTTTCTCAAGATAAAAAAGCATGGAACGCTGAAAATGTTGTTCATCATCTTTTATTCAAATATTGAAATAGATAAACACGAATACAGCAATGCTGCCAATTCAAGAACAAATATAATAGCTCCCACAATACAATCAAAAGACAAAGTTAGTTAAAACTAAATGCTTCTAACGATGAATATAAGCATCTTTTGGGGCCAATCAATTAATAAAACGTGAAGACTTGAACATATTCCCTTTTTTTCCGTTACCTCTGTCATAATCCAAAGATCTTCACTAAATTTGTATAGAATAAACTTTGCAATTCCTGTAATCAGACCATATTCAATTGTTTGTTTGTTTTTAGCTGCGTCCACACGCATTTCTATATGAGGGGTTAGTCCCTAAAGTTTTTTCTAATTGATTTCCGGCACTTTGGGAAACTTTCACTCATTATACAATTTCCTATACAATCACAATGTGGAACTGGACCCTGACTTTATGGATACTTGAAAATACATCGTTCAAAGGATTAAACGAATTTAATCATGAAAATTCAAAGAACAAAATGATCTGATCAAAAATTCTTTCTTTAGCTTTCTAACTGGACTTCATTGGTACTATGAAAATATAATGAGTACAAGCATTGTTCTGTGTAAAGCGGTGTGCGATATCAGAGGCACGATTCTTATATGGTTACAGGCGTTCCCGATATAGCAATATTTATAATATATACATATTGTACAAATCGATAGTATTCATTATATTGATATAGGCAACTCTTGATATAAGACAGTTCACTATATATATATATATATATATATATATATATATATATATATATTATATATATATATATATATATATATATGTGTGTGTGTGTGTATGTGTGTGTGTGTGTGTGTGTGTGTGTGTGGATCTTCAGCCTGTCACAAAAGAGTGATGTAAGTAAAAGAGAGTGCGTTGTAGTAATGGCTGGTGGAATGTGGACACATGTCTTTGCTCTAGGAACATCTACACTTGTTTGTGATATCATCATTCAATTCTCTATCTCTTCAACGTTTCTTAGTGTATTCACTATAACTTCTCTCTCAGTTGAGTATGACGGCCGGTGACGAAGTCCCAGTTTCTGTTGCATGCATCTGCTTGGTGATTCTCACAAGTCTGATGGAGACCAGGACTTTATATGCACAAATTTACTCTCTTGGGAGGATGCAAGTCCACCGAGGGGATAGCTCCACCATAACCTCACAGCTTAGAGCGTACTCAATTAGCTATTTATTGCCCAAGTAAATTTGTTCAATTTTCAAAAGTCTTTGATCATATTGGAAATCGAACCTCTGTGTGAGACAAACATACCATCACACCATCTGAGGGGACTATTTTTGTGTGATACATCATAGATTATCATTGATAAATTATTTGTTACTTGATTGGTAACGAAAACTTTCGCAAAACTACTCTCTTTGCTATAGAAGGGAAGTAACGTCTACGAATTAGATTTTCTTGCACAAATTACCTCCTTTGAATTAGGATGCTGTTACTTTAGCATTAGAAAGCATTTGGGGTATACCTCTTCCAGCGCTTAGAGGGGGGTAATTGTGCCTGGTTCTGTTCCAAAATTTAATTAGTTATTCTCGTCCACCCTTCTGTAAATCAAGTGGTATGGGCATATAACAACGATGTCCGTGAGCTAAATGTGCATGGATTTACTCCAAAATTTCCCACCGCTTCATTGAATTTCATTTGACTTTTAAAGGCATCGTAATGACGGTCATGAGAATATACATAAGTATAATTGAAAAACATCTCTCATTCAGAAAGACTACCGGGGATATCATGTAGATAGATAAATGGTCAGATGTGCCCAGAGACCTATACCTTTTCCCAACTTCGTTGACAGAGAAAAAGACGTAAATTAACGTCTTTTTTCCCTATGTGATGCATTGAGATAAGGGTAATAACTTCCGTTGAATGGGGGACGGGTGTGTCCCTTCCATTGATAGTATAGTGTACACAATTATAATTTAATATGTTTATAATCATTCTATTTGACAGCATCAGGTTGTAAACGGAATATTTAATCTTGAAATAACTTGTTTCTTGTTTTCTCTTTCATATGGTGGAGCCATTGATGCCCGTACTGTGGACAAAAGATATTTTGGAATGCCCATTGTACTACCTGGAATCATTGATAGAGAAAACAATTCTGTCAAGTATTGTGCATTTTGCTCCTTATTTTCTGATGGTGGTAAGTAGCAAAAAATATCAGATTGAAGATAAAAGAAGCAAATCTTCATAGATAGAGCGTTGTCAACGTTCATCATTTTTTACTAGTTTTTTTTTCCATCATTATATACTGTTGCTTTTGATTGCGATGCTCAAGTCATTCTTACATTGATAAAGTGACAAATAAACAAGCTTATATTGTTTAGGCAAATCATTTTAGATTGAAATTGTCTACAACAATCGTCTATCCATTACCCTTGTAGGTTTTCTACTTAAAAGATAGGTCCATGGCAATCCATGGCAAAGTAAGTTCTGTTTAGTGTTAACTAATTTGAAAATCAGCCGCAAGGTTTGGCACGAAAGTCTGATTATTCTTTTCAGACGCTTTGGAGTGCATGCAAAGCAAAGAACACTATATCAACAAGATTATTTTAATTCTAAAAGATTTCCCAACTTATTCCATCATAAAATTTATTTGAAAAATATAAATCATAAATTATTCTAGTCTCACTGTGCTATAATGTACGGAATGAAAAAAATCACAGAAATCTCTTATTCATTTAAATTAACCAAAAAATCATACTGATTTGCTTTAAGTCTTACATAAACGCTAAAAAGGTACAATATTTAAGAGGTTGAACCTGTGGGAATCCAACGGATGTAGACAACTTAGGTAATCATCCATATCGTGACTCTTCTCTCACCTTACGACCGTATCTACTCATTTCCGCCCTTATCATTTCCAATTTTTGTTGGTGGTCAATGATTCTATCTGTTATGCCAATAGGAATTTGATATGCAAAAATGCCCCTACCCACGTCAGTAAACTACCTTATTATCTTTTATCCGTTCCCTTTCTACCTTCCTATCAAACTAATTCATTACATTCCCCTTCCTTACCCTCATCAGACACTACGTAACTTTCTTCTCTCTTTCCTACCCTCTTATTAAACAAAGAAAGTAACTCCTTTCCCATCCCCTCTCCCTTCCTACCCTTCTAGTAAACCACCTAAATCCCATTTTGTTCTCTTTTTTTCGATAGAAAATACGTAATATTCTGAATAAAATAAGTAATAATCAAAATAGTTGAATAAACTGTCTACCCCGGGGGAAAAGGCCAAAATTGAATGAATGGATGAATAAATGAAAATCAGGTCATTAATATCAGTCTGATTCCGAACGTAGATAGAACAATAGATATTCCTATAAAGACCAAAGTAAGTGGCCACTTGATGTTATCCTTTTATTTTAAATTGAACCTTTCGATAAAGCATTTTTTAATTTACTTTTGTTTTAGAATTTTACCGACTTGCTTGAAACATGTCCGGGTCATAGATATTCAAAAAAAAAAAAATAATCCCCGTTTCACTCTTGACATTTTGAAGGGAAAAGAAAATCAAATCAATTTTGTCCCACTAGGGGGACAGTTTTCCTTCCATGTTGACTTCAGGACACGAAAGACAATTTTCTTGAATTTTGACTCCTAAAAATGAGTAGAATATTTTTCCCGGATTACTATCATTAAAATGCGAAACGATTTACGCTCTAGCTTGACCTTTCAAAAGTAGAAAATAAGACCCCACTTCATTTTGACCCATTTAAAAATTATCTAAAAAATAATTCCAATTCCACTTTGACACCTAGTAAAAAAAGTGTCCCCTGTAATATTCAACCATTTCAAAATTTCTAATTTACTATAATTTATACAATAATAAAATAAATTATTTTTAAATGCATCAATTCTCTCTCATGAGAACCTGTGCCAATCTTTCTTACTGGTATCCATACTATGCAATCGTCACATGCATATGCATGTGATGTAAATTGTTGGATGTTTGGCAGGTTTATCAGTAATACTGCATGTTCCATTCTGGACTAGAAAACTGAACTACACTCTACTCATACAGTATCAATTTCAGAAAATTCTGTCATTAAGTGGTAAAATCCTGCATGTCATAAAATCAAGAAAACCTCAAAGAAAGCCCAAAACCATGGTCAGAAAGAGATATTTTGTCGTTTTAAAAATGATAACTGTTAGCTCTTTTACCTTTGAAGTTTATTGAACAGAGGAATATAATGATTCATATCTAACGTTATATATATATATATATATATATATATATATATATATATATATATATATATATATATATATATATATATATATATATATATATATATATATATATATACATACATATATATATTGTGAAATAATAGATTTACTACATGATACGCTTATGTGTCTGCTCTTCAGGCTTCTTCAGGCGAATTAAAACATTATTACGAGGTTCATATCTCACTGTTGATCTTCCTGGGTGAATTTTATTTATAATTCCCTTTTTCGTTTTTCTTGTTTTGAGACAATTGTTTCATAGTTGACGAAAATAGAAGCGGGCGGAAATGCGAAAAAAATCTAAAAAATACTTTATCAAGGGAATGAGAAAAATGAACTTTAGAGTAGAAATATGGACTAGCACAAAATAAGACATTTTTAGATGTTACTTTCAACCTAAATGATAACACACACAAATCATATATGAAAGGAAATTCTGAATTTATTTACGTTAACACAGAATCCAACCATCCAAATAAAATCATAAAAAGATCCCTAAATCCACAAGGACTACGCAAACATACAATTCTTCTTAACAATGTTGGCAACAAATATACTAAAGCCCTGAAAGATAGCGGTTTTACTGAGGTTAGTTTTGAATACGATGAAGAACAAATGCAGCAACAAAAAATGAGTTAAGGTATAAAAATAATCTGGTGTATTCTAACGCTTAATCTGCATGTCAAAATAAAAGAATGAGAATCTTCCTTAAATTGATAGTAAAACACTTCCCCTCAAGCAACACATTGTTTAAAATATATAACAAAGACAAACTATAACTAAGCAATTGCTGAATGGGCAGCTGTCGAAAATCATAGAAAAGCATATTAACAAAGGAATAATACTTAAAAAGAAAAGAAAATCAGACCAGACTGCAATTATGCAAATAGCAAAAAGTGCCCCTTTCATAACATCATATTATGTATCAGGCTGAAGTATCAACCCTAGAGAAACCCCTTAGAAACGAAATATTACACTTGAATATCAAAACACCCTTTAAATTAAGATTAGAGAACCACTCATCCTTTACAAATGGAAAAATACAAAAAATTCGTCACTGACCACACATTACTGGGAGCTCAAAGATAGTAATCTCACACCACAGTGAAATGGGAAATATCAAAACAAACACACCTGTGTCTAAATGAAAAATTCAAACTTATCACCTTTACCAAATACATAAAAAATGGTAACTTCTATTTGAAAAAGAATTATTACAATATGCAGCATGCAGCCATACCAAAATCAATCAAAATAGTTACCTTATTATCATACCCTTAAACACTTCATAGTGTCACAAGACGAATCGTACATAATTATCTTGGATTTATCGACGGTAACACACTAAGAATGTTGGGGGAACCAGACACAAATAATTACCATCATGTGAAGTTGAATCCTAAAGTTAGTAAACAGCAAACGATTCAATGACATTTTCCTATAAATGAAATCCATCCCCTTTAACTGATGGATCACCAACACGACTGATGAGAAGTGTCAGAAACATTCCAAATAACAAACATATTTTATAATGGTAAGCATAGAGATTAAAAAGTCACTTCCATACCAGGAGACAAATATTGAAAAAATTGAAAAAAACAAAAACAAAACGGGTATGATACCAGAACAATAAAGACGATATATCGATTAAATACATAGATTTTGTTTATAAAAGTGGTATACCTTCTATCTGAGAAATTGAATAAAGCAAGACGAGGGTATATTGTTGTCGAAGACAGAATTCATATATTTGTTCGATATATATATATATATATATATATATATATATATATATATATATATATATAGAGAGAGAGAGAGAGAGAGAGAGAGAGAGAGAGAGAGGAGAGAGAGATGGGGATAAAGATAGAGAGATACACATATACATATATATATGCATATATATATATATTTATGTTTATCTACTAATATATATATATATATATATATATACATGTATTCATGCATATACAAGTATATACATATTTATGTACATACATATATACATGCATATATATGCATACACACACACACACACACACACATATATATATATATATATATATATATATATATATTATATATATATATATATATATATATATATATATATATATATATATATATATATATATATATGTATATATGAATGATAAAATTCGACCTTAATATGTGCGTTGTAGGTAAATAATTATCTGCAGATTTCGGATATGCCTTTGTTTTCCCTCGTTATCCTTTACATATTTGGCCCGCACGCATTTCAAAGTAGAGCTGCGCAAGCCAGTGTGTAACTTTGGGGAAACTGGCATAAGCACTGAGAGAAAAAGAAACTCACATCCATGGTTACCAATGACAAATGGATATTAAGGTCGCAGTCTAACATAATAGCTACAATAGAATCCACTATTATGAAAATTGAAATATTTCTTCACTCAAACTTGCCAAATTCCCAGGAGGTTTGAAGATCTCATAAATTAAAATCACTCGAATTTTGAAGAAAAAAGAATGAAATTCAGTGCTTTACAAAATATAGACATACCCATAATTACACTAGCATTGAGTGAGGATAGAAAAAAAACTGTTTTTTGTCAGTGTTTGAACTCAGGCCACCAATTCTATTTCCTGAGACTTCACTTACTCGGTTATATATATATATATATATATATATATATATATATATATATATATATATATATATATATATATATATATATATATATATATATATATATATATATATATATATATATATATATATATATATATATATATCATGACTATATATATCACGACTTTGAATCTGTAAATCACAGTCCAAAAAGAAATTTCTAAAATATATAAGTATGCAGTTGTTTCCTGAGAGCGCAGAAAATAGACATTAATATGCTGCAGGCAAATTGTGATCAGTTAATTTTGGATATACCTATTTTCAAATGTTTTAACAACTCGGCTATTGCATTGCTATGACTTTGAAACAACGGATTACGGTCCAAATCTTTCACGTGTGAATACATGAAAAAAAGTTTTTAAAAACCTGATGATGCTGATTCAGGATATACGTGCAGTTTGATTTCTTTTATCTATCTCAAATTGTTTTTAAAGAAATTTTCGATGAAAAAAACAAACAAAACAAAACATTTCGACAGACTTGTTTCCTAGAAGGATTAACATAGACTACATAGAAATTGACCAAATTATTTTGAGTAATTCAACCTTTAAATATGCTCAGTGGGCAAACTGTGAGCTGCTGATTTCGGATATGCTTCAAGGGAGGGTCCAGTGCAGCATTATAATTACTTTGTAAATAGAGCCCCCTCTAAAAAGATATTTTGATAAAACTTTGGAAGTCTTTTACTTTGATTACATAGAAGATTGAAAGAGGGGGGTAAAAGCTTCCTCTGCCAGGGTTTGAACTTGTTTTTTTTTAATTTTCGGTGGATCAAACTACTTTACTATAGAACTTTTACGACCGTGGATCTGATATTTACTGCTCAAATGGAAAGTTTTTTAAAAAGCTTCACCATCTATCTCTCAATATATGTATTGGTTCAAATAAATGATGAAAGAACATCCTAGATGCTGCTGATTCAAAATGTACATATAGTTTTATTTATCTAACTCAAATAGTTTTTGAGATGATCCTCGATTGAAAATTAAAACACGAAGAAAAAACAGTTTTGGATAGTCTTGTTTTCTGAGAGCATGAACAGAGACCCCATAGAAATCGATGTCTTCTTTTTTTATGCAAAATTTCGACTTAAGCTAAGTGCTATAGATTATCTGTGACCTGCTGATTTCAGATATGTTTTTGTTTCTGATGATCCCTTCATAAAAAGATAAAAGTTCATTTTACTTACCTAATATTATATTAGGAAGGCCAGTCACGTGATAAATATCGTCCTGAAAAACAAAACGTACCATGATTGCATTACATTTACGCACAGTCTTTACTTGCATGATAAACTTGTTGATATTCATGAATAAGGATCAGATGTTAGAATGTTAAGGTTTTAAAAAGAAGCATGTAACGTAAAATCATAACATGGAGGCTTTCGAGACTTTTTTAAAAATTTGAAATGATTAAACTTTCAGAAAACATCTGAAGTAAATTAAAACTAATTTAGAAAAGGTCTCAAGGTCTCATGTTCCATGAAAAAAATTTGGGGGGGGAAATGCACCCTCCTCGTAGCCTATAAGGTTAACATTTCCCTATGTTTGTAAGGGGGAGTGGATGGATTGGCTTTAAAATGGGGTTTCAATTTACTATGTGCGTCTGATGCTAAACTGGACCCCTAATTGTCCTAGCCTCGTAGTTTGACCTCATCACATTTTATTTACATTGTAATTAGAACCCCCCCCTTAAGATTTTTCAAAAGGGGGTTTTCTCAAAGGAAACTTGAAAATTTTAAAACGTTGCCTTATGTCTATTGTGTATGCATGCTGAATTTGTATAGATGCTTTTCATAGTGTGACAGACAAACAGATAGACACAACCACGCACATACATTAAGAAAGTATTGTTATCCTCTGTCGGTGTGTTGAGCTTTAAATCTCAAATTTTTGTTCTGGTAGCTGGGCAGTAATTTAGTGCCTTGCAAATTGCCCAATGCCAACAGCCAAGGCATATCTTGATGAGACCATGGAATTTCTTCCCGAGGGAAAGTGTCAAAGGGATCTCTGGTTACGGATTGCAGCTTAGGTTTTCAGATCCCTTCAACACTCTGTCCGCGTTGGTCCTGAAATCAGACCCTGCTATCGATGGCCTTTATTCGAAATTTAGTTGTTTTCTTCCTGAATTAAAAGAAACTTGGAAAGAAAACAAGACCTTAATATCGTATAAATGGTTTTGGTTCTTGCAAAAAACTATGAATCAATAAATTGAACTACTTAGAAGTAAATCAATCCACAAAAATAATTCAACTGAAAAAAAAATTTTCATTTTTCGTATCTCAATAAATTGGTTTTATTCCATTGAATGTTTTTGTCTGTTTTTTTTTTTTTGCGCTGAGATGCCCCAAATTATCTGTGCGATGGGTTATTTTTGGCGCCTACATTATCGTTTTTAGATTAACTCTCATATACATTCGACGTAAAATAATGGTAGAAAATGATTTTTAAAAAGTTGCTGACACCTTCGAAAAGTCACCCAATTCAGTGAATTCCAATGAGTTTGAGACATTGCTGTGACAAATGCATTTGATAAAAGCGATCTTGCTCCCTGCTTGGTGGCAATCATTATGATTTTTTCAATTGATTTTTTAATTAGTTTGAAATATACTGTTTTGGACCGATTGACTTTGATAACGAAGACCATTCAATAATATCCCTCATTATAAAAGAATAGCTTCCTCAGTACTTGGAGAAATCACTCCAAAAGTTAATTTGTAAATTTTTTTTTTGTTTTTTTGGCCACAAAAAAATGTTAGGTCATTTTAAGACAAAAGCACCAGCCACATTTGTTTCTATGTTCATTTGTTTGAATACGGGCGTAAATATTTTGAGTATATTTAATCATTATACGTGTGTATATACACACCTAAGATATCATATACGTATGTGTTTGAGCGTGTGTGTTTGAGTGAGGGTTGTGTGTGTATGTGTGTGTGCGTGAGTGGTAACTGTTTTACTCCTGTTTAGAAGAAATTGCACAAAGTATAAATTATCGAATCATTGAGACTCAAGTCAAAGTGAAAATACCGACGTTATGAAACTTTTCCCCCTAAATCAATTCATAGATTATCTTCAACATGTTACCGATAGACTTGAGCATACACATGTGGCTTTTAGAGTAAATTCTCCATTTTTGTAATATCCTTTAAATTCAACTTACATCTTTTTCTATTTCCCTTAACATATGTTAGATATTGTCTAGTATTGTTTTTCCAACATTTTCAACGATTGGCTAAAAATTTCCCAACTCTTTGTTTACAGGAATTTACAATCCTGCATGACACTTCTATTAATTTTTTGTACTCAATAAAACAACTTCATTCACACAATTTAAAATGTTGCATATGATGTCATCACAAATTCTCGCCTAATTTTATTGCACTATCCATGGTAGCACTGTTTATTTTGATATCTTCTTATGATGAACTCATAGCCATAAAAATTTTCCGATAAGAAGTAGCTGTGAATATCGTCAAAATCACACATATGATATGTAAAGAGTTTGGAAATTTTAGCCTACAGTTTATTGTTGAAAATATTGGAAGAACAATTAAAACAGATTATCTAACATACCTTGAGGGAAATACGAAAGAATATAAAGAAAGTTACCAAGATACCAGAGAAATAGAGAATTTATCTGACCAGCCATGTATTCTTTTACTTAATGATAGATGAATATATTTTATTTCAGTACCAGGGCATTTTATATTTTCAGACTCGGATTGAGACTTAAATATAAGTTATTATCCAGAAATTCTGATATATATAACAATGCATAAGGATTAAGATCTATTTGTATTAAATACATACATAGGGGTACAAAAAATATATATATTTGCTTCTAATTTTGTTGTTCAAACATTTTAAATAGTAGTTGCACTGGATACCTCTTTTGACTTATGACGTTAGGCAAATTTTATGGTAATTTTATATAGAAAGAAAAGTATATTATTGTATTCGGTCACATCATCAAAGATTGAAAATCAGGTGTTTCTAGCCGAAATGATACATAGAAAATATTGTATTTTGCTGAAGGTGTTCATTTTCTGACTTTCCCATCACTCATAATTTCATGTCATGGAAACATCCTAGAGAAATGAGGATGGTTTGTAAATGGGAACAAATATTTTCACTCATGAATACACAAATAGTATTTGTGTATAGGTCGACCTAATCGTTTGGCTAAAAAGGAAACATTATTTTGAAATAAAATGGAGGAAAACTTTATTCTAAAATAATTAAAATTACACACGGTCATATGTTTCAACACTAGGATTGACAAAAAAGTAAAGTAAAAAAAATGATAAAAAAGGTTAATACAGAATCAGTTATATAACCGTAGCCATCGAATTTATTCTCCTGCCTTTTCTTCGCACAAAATATTTGAAAGAGATTAATTTATCCATAACACCTATCGGGGGATATGTTCTCTTAAGGGGGTAGTATGATGTTTACGTTAGCTACAATTTACTGTGATTGCTTGTTTAGTGTCACACAGCAGTTATCACTAAACGATAACATTATTCCCTTTGTTCTTTGATTTTTTTTCATATTCTTCAGAGTCACGCTATACAAAGCCCAGCTGAAACTCTAAGTATAGGGTTAAATTATTTTCAGGCTCGCAAGATACTTATTGACCCAGGATTTGAAACGATGCAGATTTAATCCAATAGAAAAGCACTCTCGGGGAAGTTTGTTCCACAAAACTGCCGTTTGGGGGAAGAAGCTGTTTGAGTGGATATAGCAACGGGTAGGTAAAGTGGTCAGAAGGTATATATGGGATACTCCAGATATAGCAAATCCTATTCTGACTGGAAAATCTCTTACTGGTGGAACCAGGTGATGGGGCTCCTGTAAACGCTTTTCATGAAAATAGCAATAGAGAAGTGCCAGCTTCGCTACATGACATTGGTGGGAGAGTGGTTGGAGAGATGAGAATAGTTCTTCACCAATTAATCCATGCACTCGATTCCGAACCCTATCAAGGCTTGATAACACGTACTTGGTGGAGCCTGACCAGATGTGTGAGCAGTTTTCCATTCTAGGTCCTATCTGACTCTTGTAGAGATACAAGATGGCAGGTTTGGTTAGATATTTTCTGGGGCGGTATATTGAACCTCCCGTTTTGCCAAGTCGGGGAAAACAGATGAGACATAGGATTTCAACTTCAATTCTATGGTGAACTTAAGGCTAAGAGGTTTATCAAAGCATGGGCCCTCCTTGAAAGTGGTTCCATCCATTTGAATTAGGGGATATTAAGGGGTGCTACGATGATAAATGAAAGGAAGAAGCTTGGTTTTAGTCTTATTGAATGACCCAATCCAAGAGATCAGAGGATAGATCAAATGCCATATCCTAGTGTTTAAAGTCCCCAGAAGAATACTTATGGAGCGTGGCACTAGCGATAGAAATATTAACAAAAAACCCGGTGATGTTGACAGACAGGTCATTTATGAACATTACGAAGACAGTGGGCTCAAGGACAGTGCATTGATATCATGAACACCAGAGGACTGGCAATTAATAACCACCAGCATTGTTCTCCCAGATTCAAAAGATCCTATGATTGAATGAACCCTGCCATATTCTTATTGGGAGCTCTTTCCTGAATTCATAAATCACTTTTATTTTTTTTTAAATTAGGTAATCGTATTATCAGCACGAGTTAGTACAAGTACAATTGGCCATAAGCGTAAGAGACAGAGAACAACTATCTCCGCCCTGAATTTGAGCTAATCGGTGGAATTTGGGCAAAACTGTGTACAGTTCAGTGAAAATCAAGCCCTTTGCCACTCCTTACGCAAGGAATTCCCACACGATCATGTTATCATCTTTTTATTAGGGAAACTTGTACTAACCGTATTCTTTCTCACTCCAAAGACAATGACCACCAATAAAAAAAATCAGAAACTACCAAAGAAATGTTGTAACTAACAGCCAGGAAGAATATCACACTCGACGGATACCAAAAATTGAGCCCAAACTTTGTAGGCGATAGTTACAGCCTACCCCTTGGAAAAGTTGTAATATCGGCCATTTCTTTAGCAATGGAATCAGTACAACCACGAAAACATGTTTACACTTGATATTTATATTCGACTCAATAAACTTATGGGTTAGGGTGAAAATTTAAAAATCCGTTTATTGTCACAAATTAAGTTTACGTTAAGCTGGCCGATAATAACTCCCCGTTCGGTACTGCAAAGAAATAAATATTCACAAAGTTGGAAAAAACTTGACTTCAAATCCAACCCCTCTGATCCACTGTGTCCTATCAGGTCAGGGTTAAATGGTCATAGTTTTCAATTCACTTTTTTAAAATAAATGAAATAAAATTCAGTTTCTCGGTGTTCCTCTTTCTATCTGTATATCATTTAGATATTCCAATACAATAGTCTCTTGAAGAGAGCTGCAGAAACATAAACGAAAGTATTAGTTTCAGGTTTTTGTCATATGATCTATAACTACCCATTTACAGTTTAGTAACTTCTTCGCTTCTTGCATATTTTGCAGGAGATTTCTTCACACTAGCAATACCTTGTAATAGATGACATCTTCATATTCTGGTTCTGGCCATTTTCAAACCACCTAAACATGGACACAGCCTAACTAAATTTGACATGCAAATTCAATTGATCTAACGAAGGGAGGGGGCTTTAAAATGTTTTAGAAAAAAGAATTTTCAAAGGTTTTAGATGTAGGTCTAATTACAGTGCAACTATAATACTATAGTGGACCCTTACTTTCCATTGCACACACGCACACACACACACATATATATGTATATATATATATATATATATATATATATATATATATATATATATATATATATATATATATATACATATATATATATATATATATATATATATATATGTATATATTATATATATATATATATATATATATATATATATATATATATATATATATATATATATATGTACGTATATATAATGGATAGTCTATAGCCACACTAAAGAGTTGTAATACAACGAAACAGCTGTCTGTGGATGACACAATGATTAACGCTTCCTGATTCAGGGTTGAGCACTCCTTATTTGAGGTAACTCGTTCATTGTAAGCTTATGCAATGCTCTTCCAACATGGAATGGAGCACTCTAGACGAGGAATATATGCGATAAATAAGTATATTGCTTAAATTCAACCTAATTGACCGTCCAGTTCCGTGGAGTAGAGGGAGGATACCAGCCTCCGTGTCTGAAGCTAAGGTTTCGATCGCGTCTCGTGGTACTGGTTGGGATAATGGATAGTCTATAGCCACAGTGAAGAGTTGTAATACAACGAAACAGCTGTCTGTGGATGACACAACTATATATATATATATATATATATATATATATATATATATTGAGCAATTATTTAACCTCTTGCAGATCTCTGAAAAACGAAAGATAGTATCTTAGAATATTCATGAAAATATATATACGTATATTAAAATGACCCATTCTCCCGCAGGTTCATTTCATTTTCACCATATCTCAAATACTTAGAAATTAGACCAAATGTCTCTTCGAGCATTGATAGCAAGCTACATTATCTATAAAATGATGGAATAATTTTCTGAGTCATCCATATATTTTTGGAGACAGAATTTATTGAGTCAAAATTCTGACTTTATTCATAAACATGAGGAATTTAACGAAAAAAAGAGTTGTTAAATGGTATATTTTTTTATATTTGTTAATTTTACCCTTTCTACCACATTTTCACTCTTTCCTATCATGTAACCTCTTGACCCATTCCAAACCTCTTCCACCCAATGTCACCCTATAAACGACCGTCGCAGTCATAGATTCTGAAACACTGACACTCATTTCCTTAAAATTTGGACCTTTTCCTAAAATTTGAAATCAATTCAGTAAAGTTTTCAGATATTTTGTGGACAGACAAGTAACCTAAGATCTATCATTAGACTAAATTTGAGGAGAATGCATTTGAAAATGGATATTTATTATACATTATTCATGTCTATTTCAAGTCTTATCCTGTCGTTCGTGTGCAAAGGATAATCATCTTTTGTAAATTTCCTTTCAGTACCAAATCTTCCTTTTTGGTGTCAAACAGCTTAATTCAATACAAAATTTTCACAATTTTGAGCTTGAAAAAAGCAAAGTGGCAAGTCTGCATCCCCTCAAAGTCGGAAACAAATACCTTTCCCCACGTACCATGGAAATTAAATAAAAATATAATATATCAAAAAGAGTTGTTGATAATATTAGTTTGTATTTCAATATTTTTCTATTAATAATAATAATAATCAATGATGAAGGTATCAAGAGAGAATTCAATCAAAATGCGCTCTCTGTAGCCTTTAGTCCAGGATTAAAGTGTAGTATCTGCCCTTCAACGTCACTGAAACAGCATCAAGTTCCCATTTTGAATTTTAAACGTAATTCAATTGTATTTGAAACAAATTAGGGAGGGTGGTCCCGATCGCAAATTTTCAAACCCTTGCTCACTTGGTGTTAGAATTGAGTCACACTAAAGAAAGAAATAAGATAATTAATAAAAGAAAAATAGTTAATAACTAACTTTCAAAATACAAAATGGGAATGTTATGTCTCATGGCTTCCATTTTATATCTTATGTTTTCAGATCATTGACAAAGTACTATTAAGTATGTCTTTATTCATACCGAATGCTTTACAGACGATCGTTTTCAACTCGTTTATGTTCCTGCCCTAATTACTGTATTATTATAGAGAAAAAATGAAATAGCGTTAAAACGCCGACACTGCTCAAATTTTTTTTTAACAAACATAACTCAATAACCTACTTATAGATATATTCAAAATAACTAACATAGATATATCATTCATATGGCTGCCATAAAGAACAATCCAATCAAGATAATTCCCTTAGACATGAGGAAGTAGACCAAACCCCAATATAATTGAAGAACCTACTAAGGTCATATAAATGGGACCTTAACATTAGGAAATAGATTTAAGAGATAATTAAGCACTCTCAGGGAGGAGACATATTTCAAACAGACTGATAGAACAACCACTTACCGATAAAGAAAAGACTCACATCACACCCCCTGGCTTGTAATTTATAACCACTAGCAGACATCCCTATTGAATAAAACAAAAAAATGTAGCAAAAAATAGCCAACCACAAAATGAAAAAAGAAAATAAAAGAGAGACCCTACAACCAACAATAATATACACCCCAAATATTCCAAATAAGAATCTAAAATAAACTGCATCATTCAATAGAAGAAGTCCAAACGGGGCAGAAACATGAACGAGTTTGTGAAGCGAATCCACATTCCATTATATTTTAAGCTCTACTCTAAGCCAGCTTAATATTTAAAATTGAATGTATTCAGAACTTCATTAAATAAACCCATCATACATCGGATACTGTATCATATCTTATATTGCATCCCTGATTTGCATTGCGTTGGTTATATGTATTATCAGCGAAGTTCAGCTTGACCTTATTCTCATTCTCACTTGACTGTTGACACGTGATGTAAGGAAATAAAATGACTCATCTTGAGTTTCATTTAAGAAATAACGCCATCAACTACAGGGTCTACTTATTTGGCTGTCTGTTCCCTGTGAACGAAGAATCACAAAAAGTGACTTATGTATCAAATGAGAAAACCTTGATTAAAACAAGTTGATATTCGAAGAGAATACCAGACTCTAGATGCATTGGTTCAACTCCTGACGTAAACGTTGAATGTAAGATCTCTGAGGCAGACGGTCAATAGCAGTTTCTTAGAGCTGAAGTTCAACACCAAACTTCTGATGCAAAGGTTCAATACCAGACTCCTGCGACTGGCGTTCAAGACGATCTCTTATGACGGGAGTTTCATGCCAGATTCTTGATGCTCAGGTTCAATGGTAGACTTTTGAAATTGATGCATAATACCAGAATCCTACAAGAGACGTCCGAACCAGAATTTTAATGCAGTGTTTCAATTCGTTACTAGTGTCTTAGGTATGAACTTCAATATCAGACTTCTGAGACAAATGTTCAATACAAGACTCTTAAAGCAGACGTTCAATACTTGGCATCTGAGGCAGATGTTCAACACAAGACTCTTAAGGCAGACATTAAATACAAATCTCGTAATTAACACTTTTTACGTACATAGTCTACACGATAAATGTGGGAATGATTTTTGTATATTATCAACCATTAAATGAATGACCGTTGTCCAGTGATGACCACTCAATAATTTCTTGAGAAGAAGTAAGACATGTCTTGTGACCAATGAGAAAATACATTCGTATAAAAATCGTCCTCTTCTGTTAATCAAATTTATGTTTTTTTTAAATACCACTTTCAGAGATTCCAATTTTGTCAGATATTTACGAAGCCAAATATTGTCATATTATTTATCGACTGAAGCAAACAGAATTGTCATTTTCTATGCTGTGCCTAACAAAGAGAAAGTTGTTAAAAACAAGAATAGATAAATGAAACGTGCAAAAATTGAGTTATGATTGGATAGCAATGAAAAAAAATCATTTACCGTAATTTGGGGTTTTTTTGGGGTTTTTTTGTGGTGAACTCACTATGTATTTTTCTTTTTTTTTTATTGTTTATGATATTTTAACATTGTTAGTCGGCGCTGTTTTAAAAATGAATAAAACAAATAATTTGTGCGTTCAGGGTAAAGAAAAATTATTCATTATTATTGTTATTAATGATGTCACTAAAACTGTAAAACCGGAGAATAGCTTTGGGAAATAGTTGGATGTACAGTTCTTAGCCTTATTGTACATTTTCCTATTGTTTTATGTTATTGCATATTGAATTTTTCTACTAATTTTATTTGTTTTGCTCCGGTTCTTATTAAAATCCAGGCTTAAAAATAGTTACAACAAATGAATTATTAACATTTTCCCATCTTCTCTTAATTTTCACATTCAATCTTTTTTTTCTTAACTGTTTTTAATGTTTGGCGTTCAACATTATCCCCCCTATCTCTCTCTCTCTCTCAGTGTCTTTGGTACAGCTACGAGTTCAGCTTCTACGATTGGTACTATCCCGACTTTGATGTTCCATGCTTCCTTCAGTTCCCTTGCTAAGTCCTGGTATTTCCATAACTTTTCTCCCCCCCTCTCTCTCTCTCTCTCTCTCTCTCTCTCTCTCTCTCTCTCTCTCTCTCTCTCTCTCTCAGTGTCTTTGGTACAGCTACGAGTTCAGCTTCTATGATTGGTACTATCCCGACTTTTATGTTCCATGCTTCCTTCAGTTCCCTTGCTAAGTCCTGGTATTTCCCTAACTTTTCACTTTCTCTCTCTCTCTCTCTCTCTCTCTCTCTCTCTCTCTCTCTCTCTCTCTCTCTCTCTCTCGTATACACAGACACTGCCCCGCCGAGTTCTCCTTCCTTTTTCCATAAATACCTGCTCTGGTCTTCCAGCCTGGATGTGGAAGTCAGTCTGGAAGTCAAAATCCCTGGGTAATTTCTGGCTTTTATTTTCCAGAACTGACTCCGATTTTGGCTGATACCATTTTCCGCATGGTCAAATCCCAGCCGTTAGCTTAGTTCCTAGTGTGACATGGTTGCTACCCTGCCGTGTCGGTTTTTGCACTCTTTCTGAGCTTGTTGATCTTCATGATCCAGACTTTCTTCAGTTACATTCCAAATCTAAGTATTTTCCACTCTATCGACTGTCTATGCGTGGCTTCTATTTCCCAGGACAGCATTATTATTATTATTATTATTATTATTATTATTATTATTATTATTATTATTATTATTATTATTATTATTGCTGAAGGCTGAGTGGCAATAAGTCTCCTCAGGTCTTCAGCCAACGTCTTCTCTCTCTTTCGCCTGTCATGTTAGTGCTTCAGTTAGCAATTCCGCTTTCATTTCCGTTCCTCTGTTGGGTCACTATTGACAATTAACGTTGCTGTCTTTATATTTCTAACACTTTCCCCAGTATCCGTGTAGTTCCTAGTAGTGCTGTGGTCTGTACAGTTTCAATTCTTCTCCTTATCCTGATCTCTTCCAGTCTCGCTCTCAGTGTCTTGGGGACAGTTCCCAGAGCGCCCACTATGATCGGCACTACCCTGGCTTTTACGTTCCACATCTTCTTCAGTTCTCTCTCCTTCCTCTTGACTCTATGGTCTGCAGGTACAGCAACGTCTACTATTTGGCAGGCCTTCCTTTTTTTTGTCTACTATTACAAAGTCCAGTCTTCTTGCCTGGATGGGGTGGTCAGTTTGGATGTCAAAGTCCCAGAGTAGTTTGTGGTTGTCATTCTCCTGGACTGCCTCTGGTTTGTGCTGATATCACTTTTCCACATGGTTAAATCCCATTTGCTTACTTAGTTCCCAGTGTATCATCGTTGCTACTCTATCGTGTCTGTGCTTGTATTCCTTCTGAGCGAGTTGACTACATTCACTAGTTATGTGGTTTACTGTCTCATCTCTTTCACTGCACATGCAGCATTTACTGTTTGTCTGTGTTCTTTCGATTTTTGTTTTTATTTAATTTGTCCTGATGCTTTTGTTTTGAGCTGCCATGATGAGCAACTCCGCTTTTCTCTTCAGGTTTCCTTTTCGTAACCATGTCCATGATTTCTCGTCTGCCACATCTTGTATCTGCCTTTTAAACACTCCATACAATTTTTTCTCTTCCCATTTTTCTTTTCTTGTTTGCTGTGCTGTTTCGTTGTTTTTTTATTTTGTTGTTTGTTGCTCTGTCTCGTGCACTCTTTATGATTTCTTCACTATTTGTTTGTACTTATCTTTCTTTGTCTGCTTTAGCTCTCTGAACACTGTCTTCTATGCTGATGAGCCCCCTGTCACCTTCTTTTCTCTTAACGTATAGTCTATCTGTGTCATCACTAGGTGTAAGGCTTTATGTATTGTCATAAGTTTCCTTATTCACCTGTCCATTGATTGGAGCTCTCCCCTTGTCCATCTCAGGAATGGTCCTGTGTATTTAACTACTGACACAACCCAGGTGTTCATTCCTTTTATTATATTTCTGCTGTTTAATTTGGTCTCTCATATTTTCCTTATCCTTCTAAAGTATTCTCTCTTTATTTTTTCATCTCTTCCTGTTTTATCGGGTCACATTTGAGGACACCCAGGTATTTGCATCGGTCTTGTGCGGTCAGTTCTCTGATCTTACTGTTGTCCGGGACTTCAATTCCTTCAGTCATTGTAAGTCTTCCTTTGTGCATTACCATTATCTCCTGTGGCTGTCAAGTCTACTCTCCAGTTTTTCATAGAGTTTTCAATAAATCTAACCACTGGTTCGCTAATCTTAAACATTCTAAGGCATTCGAGTATCCAGCTATCTGGAATCATATCGTACGCTTTTTTGTAATCTATCCATCCCATGGCGATATTTTTTCTCCTTTTCCTCACTTCTCTTAAGATCATCTGGTCTATGTAGAGTAAATCATTTGCCCCTTTGGTTCCTATCCTACACCCTTTCTGTTCTTCTGGTAGTAGTCCCGTTCTTTCCATTGATATATACATTCTCTCTGCTATTTGTCCGGTCAGGATTTTCCACGTAAATGGTAGGCTCGTGATTGGTCTATAGTTGCTTGCTATGTTCCCTCTTTTCAAGGTCTTTTTGGATGAGGATGGTACTGCCTTTGGTTAACCATTCTAGTGCCTTGCCTTCGTTTATGCAAGTTTGGAGTAGGTGGGTGAGTGCTTTCCAGTTGGCTATTTTCCTAAGAGCATGTTTCAATGTGGTTTAATTCAATAATATTGGTTCTCCATTGTGTATATCTTCAAGGTTTTTTTTTCATGTTTTCCTAACCATTGCAGTGTTACGTTGTGTCTTTTTGGGTACCCCCATATGCTGTTCCAGTAGTTCTTGGTCTCTGTGGCGTCTGGTTTTATGTCCTGTCTTCTTTCTCCGTTAAAATCTTGGTAAAACTTTTTCTCGTTGTTTTGGAATGTGCAGTTTTGTGTGTTCTTAGTCTGTATCTTTTCAGTCTTGCCTCTTTGGCTAATCTCTTCTGATGTATCTCTTACACTGCAGTGGGGATGCCTTTTTGTGTTACCTTGTATTTGTTCCAAATTTTTACTCGTGGTCTATTTGTATGCAGTACATTTCTCAGCAGTACTTCATCTCTCTTGAGTTGGGAGATCTGCTTTTGTAATCTTCTTTCCCATTCGGGTTTTTTGTCCCTATTATTACTTTGGGTTCTTTCTTGTGTTGTGAAGCTTTGTGTTACCATTTTCAGCCCAGCATAAATTAAGTTGTTGTGTTCCAGAAGGCTGTTCGTTTCAGTGTGTTGTGAGAGGCAGTCGACATGTTCGGTCACTTCTCTGAGTTTCTTTCTATCTTTGTCTCTTAGAGAGGAGAGTGTTGTTTCCTCTTCTCGCATGATTACTTTAAAAGTTTGTATCAGGGTTTTTTCTTCTTCTGTTGGGGTTTCGTCGTCACTTTCTGGTGCGTGATTTTCTTCGGGGGTTTCGTGTGGAATTCTTCCAGTTTTGTCGTTTGTGTTGGTTGTGGTGGAAGGAGATTCTTCGGGTGTCTTACCTTCTTCCCTCCCTACATTATCGTAGATCTCTTGTAGTTCAGTCTCAGAGAGCCATTTCTTTTTTTGGATTTGTTTTACTTGGTCAGCCATGCGTTGGCTTGATACCTCCACAACAGATTTTTCCCTCCATATTTTGAGCATGCGTTCCCTATAAGAAAAAAATGATTTGTGGTGATATGACATCTATCACTTAATTAATGACCTAAGACGCTAAGCCTTGTCTGGGGGTAATTAAATGTATTCAAGATCATACATCTCCCTTAAATCTAATTCTTGACTTAGTAAGAGTCTCGGTATCTGTTGTTTGCATTTTCTCTCTTCACGTGGCTGAGACTGGTCAACCTATACACGAGGATGGGGGGAGTTATACACGAGGGTGGGGAGGGGGCTTTCACATGAAAAAGCATTAGTTTTCTATAGAACAATTTTAATCTCGACGGGATGGGGAGAATTGTAAATTTAATTTTAAATTCAATTCCACTTACCCCCGTGCAGGTCCAATGCAACAAACTACTTTTTCAACTTGGCAGTGGTCATTTCAAAGTCGAAAAATTCAGAATCACAAAGAAAACCCTATCAGAAGCCAAAAGTAAAATCATCAGGAGCCAACAGTACGAATATTATCAAAATATTAAGAATAAGCAATCTTAAAGCCAAAAGTAAAATATCATTCAAATATTAAAAATAATCAATTTTAAAGCTATAAGTAAAATATCATTCAAATATTAAAAATAATCGCAGAGTTCATCTTAAAAATCAGTCAGAGTTAGTTAATCTTAAAAGCCAGTCACAAAATTAATCGACCGTACGAGAAATGACCTGATTACCGAAAAGTTTGTACTTATACCGTCTCGAATTACTATCATTATTACTTGAAGAACAAAAAAGTAGAAAATGATGGAACAGCAGAGCAAACAAGTAAAAAAAAAATGGAAGCAGAAGAAACTATACGGAGACTTTGAAAGACAGATACAGGATGTTGCAGACAAGAGATAATGGACACGGCTATTGAAAAGGAAACCTGAAGACAGAAACAGAATCGCTCATCATGGTAGCTCATCAGAACGAATGTATCAGGACAAAGTATATCAAAACAAAAATCGATAAAACACAGACAAACATCAAGTGCTGCCAATGTGGGGAAAGGGATGAGACCGTAAACCACATGGTCAACTAGCCCATAAGGAATATAAACAGAGATACGATTGAGTAGCAACAGTGATACTCTGGGAACTGAGTAAACGAATTGGATTTAACCATGCGGAAAAGTGGCACCAGCAAAAACTGGAGTGAGCCCTTGAGAATGGAAATCATAGATTATTTTGGGATTTCAACATCCATACTGACCACACCATCCAAGCAAGAAGACCGGACCTTATAATCGTGGACCAGAAGAGGAAAACCTACCAAATAATAAACGTGGCCGTGTGTGCAGACCACAGAGTAAATAGGAGAGAGAGTGAAGACCTGGGAAAATACCAGGACCTGGAAAGAGAGCAGAAGGTGTGAAACATGAAATTCAGGATCTACGACCCCAACTGTTTGCAGTGGCCCAGCGGAGAGAAGAAGAGAGAGAGGGAATAAAAAAAAAAAAAAACAACAAACTACTACAAATGGTATGGTAAGGGTACAAATCAAACCGCTGCTGTGATAGATAAAAGAGATATAAGAGGAAGGCTGGGGACTTAATGTCACTCAACCTTCGGCGATAACCATTGGGGAACCGGTGTAAAAGCTGTAAACCACTGCACTGCTGTGGACTGTGCGAGTGTGGAAAGGAGACTTGGACACCAGAGAAGACTTGCTGTCACTCAGTCCCAAACAATGACCACAAAGAAATGGTGTGAAAATGAATAATAATAATAATAATAATAATAATAATAATAATAATAATAATAATAATAATATCCGGCTCGTGTACCCTTAATGGCCTTCAGGAGGGACACAGTCGTCACATAGCTACTGTTGGCCAAGACTCATATACCACTAATGACACCCAGGGAAGGCGCGGTCCTCACCGAGTGACTGCTATAAAGAACAAGAGAAAGAGATGGACAAGGGAGGAGAATAGACTAGTTATGTATTGTTACTCTAAAAGCAAGCCTTCAGTGCGATCTTATAGGGGGCGTATGCTCCAGATATGGAGGGAAAAATCTGATGTGGAAGTATCGAACCAACGCCTTGCTGACCAAGTAAAACAAATCCAAAAGAGGAAATGGCTGTCTGAGACAGAACTACTAGAGATTTGCATTAATGTAGAGAGAGACTCAGGTGACACAACTGAAGAATACCCCCCCCCCCCAGCACAACTAATACCAACAACAAAACTGGAAGAATTCCACATGAGACCCCCACAGAAAACCATGCATCAGAGGGTGACGACGAGGCACAGACGGAAGAAGAGAAAACCAAAATACAAGCTTTGAAAGAGATCATGCGAGGAGAGAAAACAACACTCCCCCCCCTAAGAGACAAAGACAGAAAGAAAGTTGGAGAAGTGACCAAACAGGTCAACTGCCTCTTACAGCACATAGAAACGAACACCCTCCTAGAACTCAACAACCTAATTTACGCTGGGGCGAAAATAGTAGCACAAAGCTTCACAACACAAGATAGGAACCTGAGCAATAATAGGGAAGGGAAACCCAACTGGGAAAGAAGATTACAAAGGCAGATCTCCCAACTACAGAGAGATGAAGTACTACTTAGAAATACACCACACACAGACAGACCACGAGTAAGACTTTATAACAAATACAAAGTAACGCAAAAGGGCATCGCAACTGTAGTCGAAGAGTTACACCAGAAAAGACTAGCCAAAGAGGCAAGACTAAAAAGATACAGACTAAGAACGGCCCAATACACACAAAACTGCACATTCCAAAACAACGAGAAAAAAGTTTTACCAAGATTTAAATGGGGAAAGAAGGCAGGACATGAAACCTGATGCAACAGAGGCCAAGAACTATTGGAATACCATATGGGGGCACCCAAAAAGACACAACGTAACACTGCAATGGTAAGGAAACATGAGAAAAGAACTAGAAGATATAGACAAGGGGGAACCGATAGTACTGAATGAAAACACATTGAAACATACTCTTAGGAAAGTAGCCAACTGGAAAGCACCGGGGCCCGACGGGATCCATGGGTATTGGTTCAAAAAATTCACCACGTTACACGGCAGACTCACTCACCTACTCCAAAATTGTCTAAATGAAGGCAAAGCACCAGAATGGATGACTAAAGGCAGAACCACCCTCATCCAAAAAGACCCTGAAAAGAGGAATATGGCAAGCAACTATAGACCAATCACGTGCCTACCACTTATGTGGAAAATCCTGACCGGGCAAATAACAGAGAGAATATACATGTCAATGGATAGAAAGGGACTACTACCAGAAGAACAGAAAGGGTGTAGGATATGAACCAAAGGGGCAAACGATTTACCCTACATACACCAGATGATCTTAAAAGAAGTAAGGAAAAGGAGAAAGAATATCGCAATGGGATCGATAGATTACAAAAAAGCGTACGATATGATTCCACATAGCTGGATACTCGAATGCCTTAGAATGTTCAAAATTAGCAAACCGGTGGTTAAATTCATTGGTAATTCGATGGAAGACTGGAAAGTAGATTTGACAGCCGCAGGGGGCAAACTAGCAGTGGTAGGGATAAAAAGGGTAATCTTCCAAGGAGACTCGTTGTCCCCAGTATTATTTGTTCTAACAATGATACCGCTTAACAGAATCCTGAAGAACAGCAAAGGTTACCATTCCTCTAAAACAAAAAGAAAGGTCAACCACCTAATGTACATGGACGATATAAAATTTTTCGCAAAAAACAGGGGAGAGCTTGAGACTCTGTTCAACGAAGTAAAGAAATATAGTGAGGACATCGGAATGGAGTTTGGAATAGAAAAATGTGCAATCATGGTAATGCACAAAGGAAGGCTCACAATGACTGAAGGAATTGAACTTCCGGACAACAGCAACATTAGGGTATTAACCGCACAAGACTGATGCAAATACCTAGGCGTCCTCGAATGTGACCCGATAAAACGGGAAGAGATGAAGGAGAAAATAAAGAGAGAATACCTCAGAAGGATAAGGAAAATATGAGAGACCAAATTAAACAGCAGAAATATAATAAAAGGAATGAACACCTGGGCTGTGTCAGTAGCTAGATATACGGGACCATTCCTAGGATGGACAAAGGAAGAGCTCCAATCAATGGATAGGCGAACAAGGAAACTTATGACGATGCATAAAGCATTACACCCTAGGGATGATACAGATAGACTATACGTTAAGAGAAAAGAAGGTGGTAGGGGGCTCATCAGCATAGAAGATTGTGTCCTGAGAGCTAAAGTAGTCCTAGATAGATATGTGCAAACAAATAGTGAAGAAATCATAAAGAGCGCGAGGGATAGTGCAACAAACAATAAAGTAGAAAACAATGGAACAGTACAGCAAACTAGAAAAGAAAAGTGGGAAGGGAAAAAATTGTACGGCGAGTTTAAAAGACAGATAAAAGATATAGCAGACGAGAAATCATGGACGTGGTTACGAAAGGGAAACCTTAAGAGAGAAACAGAATTGCTCATCATGGCAGCCCAAAACAAAAGCATCAGGACAAACTACATAAAAGCAAAAATCGACAGAACACAGACAAACAGCAAATGCTGCATGTGCGGTGAAAGAGATGAGACAGTAAACCACATAACTAGTGAATGTAGTCAGCTCGCCCAGAAGGAGTATAAGCATAGACACGATAGAGTAGCAACGATGATACACTGGGAACTAAGTAAACAAATGGGATTCAACCATGGGGAAAAGTGGTATCAGCACAAGCCAGAGGCAGTCCAGGAGAATGACAACCACAAACTACTGTGGGACTTTGACATCCAAACTGACCACCTCATCCAGGCAAGAAGGCCGGACTTAGTAATAGTAGACAAAAAAAAGAAGGCCTGCCAAATAGTAGACGTTGCTGTACCTGCAGACCATAGAGTAAAAAAGAAGGAGGGTGAAAAAAGGGAAAAATACCAGGACCTAGCAAGGGAGTTAAGGAAAATGTGGAACATGAAAACTAGGGTAGTACCGGTCATAGTGGGAGCACTAGGAACTGTCCCCAAAACGCTGAGGGAGAGACTACAGGAGATCGGGATTAGGGGGAGGATAGAGACCGTACAGACCACAGCACTACTGGGAACTGCACGGATACTGAGGAAGGTGCTAGAGATATAAGTACTGCAACGAATCGTAGCTCTGTCATGATATGCGAAAGAGGGAGGAGACGTTAGCTGAAGACCTGAGGAGGCTTATTGTCACTCAGCCTTCAGCGATAACCACTGGGCAACCGGTGTGAAACTGTAAATCGTAGAATTACTGCGACCTATGAGTACTAGGAGAGGAGGGCTGGAGACTTGAGGAGACTTGCTGTCACTCAAACTCCAGCGGATACCACCAGGCAACTGGTGTGAGATTCCAAATAATAATAATAATAATAATAATAATAATAATAATAATAATATTTTGATGGTATTTTTCACTTCTGAGATGGTTTTCTTTGTAATTCTGAGAAATTTTCTCCTCTGATGAAATGACCACTGCCAAGTTGAAAAAGTAGTCCGTTGTTTTTTTGACCTGCACGTGAGTAAATGGAATTAAATTTTAAATCTAAAATTAAATTTACAATTCTCCCCATCCCGTTGAGATTGAGCTGTCCAATAGAAGTATAGGAAAGTAATTCCTTTTCATGTAAGTGTCCACCCTCGTGTATGAATGAACTTTCTCCACACCCTCGTGTATAGCTACTGTTTGCCAAAACTCATATATCACTAATGAAAACCAGGAAAGGCGCGGTCCTCACCGAGTGACTGCTACAAAGAACAAGAGAAAGAGATGGTCAAAGGAGGAGAATAGACTAGTTATGTATTGTTACTTTAAAAGCAAACCTTCGATGCGATCTTATAGAGAGCGTATGCTCCAAATATGGAGGGAAAAATCTGCTGTGGAAGTATCGAGCCAACGCCTGGCTGACCAAGTAAAACAAATCCAAAAGAAGAAATGGCTGTCTAAGACTGAACTACTAAAGATCCGCAATAACGTAGAGAGATTCTGGTGACACAACTGAAGAATACCCCCCCCAGCACAACTAATACCAACAACAAAACTGGAAGAATTCCACATGAGACCCCCACAGAAAACCATGCATCAGAGGGTGACGACGAGGCACAGACGGAAGAAGAGAAAACCAAAATACAAGCTTTGAAAGAAATTATGCGAGGAGAGAAAACAACACTCCCCCCCCCTAAGAGACAAAGACAGAAAGAAAGTTGGAGAAGTGACCGAACAGGTCAACTGCCTCTTACAGCACATAGAAACAAAGACCCTCCTAGAACTCAACAACTTAATTTATGCTGGGGCGAAAATGGCAACACAAAGCTTCACAACACAAGAAAGGACCCCGAGCAATAATAAGGAAGAGAAACCCAACTGGGAAAGAAGATTACAAAAGCAGATCTCCCAACTACAGAGAGATGAAGTACTGCTTAGAAATACACCACATACGGAAGGACCACGAGTAAGACTTTGGAACAAGTACAAGGTAACACAAAAAGGCATCGCAACTGTAGACAAAGAGATACATCAGAAGAGATTAGCCAAAGAGGCAAGACTGAAAAGATACAGACTAAGAACGGCCCAATACACACAAAACTGCATATTCCAAAACAACGAGAGAAAGTTTTACCAAGATTTAAACGGAGAAAGAGGACAGAACATAAAACCAGACGCCGTAGAGACCAAGAACTACTGGAACAGCATATGAAAGTACCCAAAAAGACACAACGTAACACTGCAATGGTTAGGAAAACATGAAAAAAAAACCTTGAAGATATAGACAATGGAGAACCAATATTATTGAATTAAACCACATTGAAACATGCTCTTAGGAAAATAGCCAACTGGAAAGCACCGGGTCCCGACGGGATCCATGGATATTGGTTCAAGAAATTCACCACATTACACGGCAGACTCACCCACCTACTCCAAACTTGCATAAACGAAGGCAAAGCACTATAATGGTTAACCAAAGGCAGAACCACCCTCATCCAAAAAGACCCTGAAAAGAGGAATATGGCAAGCAACTATAGACCAATTACGAGCCTAGCGATTATGTGGAAAATCCTGACCGGACAAATAGCGGAGAGAATGTATATATCAATGGAAAGAACGGGACTACTACCAGAAGAACAGAAAGATTGCAGGAAAGGAATCAAAGGGGTAAATGACTTACTCTACACAGACCAGATGATCTTAAAAGAAGTAAGGAAAAGGAAA
The DNA here is from genome assembly GCA_963457665.1 of Thysanoteuthis rhombus. Classification (NCBI taxonomy): domain Eukaryota; kingdom Metazoa; phylum Mollusca; class Cephalopoda; order Oegopsida; family Thysanoteuthidae; genus Thysanoteuthis; species Thysanoteuthis major. Next base: position 66,547,062 of record OY735210.1, on the reverse strand, counting down.
AAGAACATTGCAATGGGATGGATAGATTACAAAAAAGCGTACGATATGATTCCACATAGCTGGATACTCGAATGCCTTAGAATGTTCAAAATAAGCAAACCGGTGGTTAAATTCATTGGTAATTCGATGAAAAACTGGAAAGTAGACTTGACAGCCGCAAGGGACAAACTAGCAGTGGTAGGGATAAAAAGGGTAATCTTCCAAGGAGACTCGTTGTCCCCAGTATTATTTGTTCTAACAATGATACCGCTTAACAGAATCCTGAAGAACAGCAAAGGGTACCATTCCTCTAAAACAAAAAGAAAGGTCAACCACCTAATGTACATGGACGATATAAAATTTTTCGCAAAAAACAGGGGAGAGCTTGAGACTCTGTTCAACGAAGTAAAGAAATATAGTGAGGACATCGGAATGGAGTTTGGAATAGAAAAATGTGCAATCATGGTAATGCACAAAGGAAGGCTCACAATGACTGAAGGAATTGAACTTCCGGACAACAGCAACATTAGGGTATTAACCGCACAAGACTGATGCAAATACCTAGGCGTCCTCGAATGTGACCCGATAAAACAGGAAGAGATGAAAGAGAAAATAAAGAGAGAATACCTTAGAAGGATAAGGAAAATATGAGAGACCAAATTAAACAGCAGAAATCTAATAAAAGGAATGAACACCTGGGCTGTGTCAGTAGTTAGATATACAGGACCATTCCTAGGATGGACAAAAGAAGAACTCCAATCAATGGATAGGCGAACTAGTATACTTATGACAATGCATAAAGCATTACAACCTAGAGATGATACAGATAGACTATACGTTAAGAGAGAAGAAGGTGGCAGGGGGCTCATCAGTATAGAAGACTGTGTCCTGAGAGCTAAAGTAGTCCTAGAAAGGTATGTGCAAATGAATAGTGAATAAATAATAAAGAGTGCTAGAGATAGTGCAACAAACAACGAAGTAGAAAACAATGGAACAGCACAGCAAACAAGAAAAGAAAGATGGGAAAAGAAAAAATTGTATGGAGTGTTTAAAAGGCAGACACAAGATGTGGCAGACGAGAAATCATGGACATGGTTACGAAAAGGAAACCTGAAGAGAGAAGCGGAGTCGCTCATCATGGCAGCTCAAAACAAAAGCATCAGGACAAACTACATAAAAGCAAAAATTGACAGAACACAGACAAACAGCTAGTGTCGCCTGTGCAGCGAAAGAGATGAGACAGTAAACCACATAACTAGTGAATGTAGTCAACTCGCCTAGAAGGAGTGTAAGCATAGACACGATAGAGTAGCAACGATGATACACTGGGAACTAAGCAAGCAAATGGGATTCAACCATGTGGAAAAGTGGTATCAGCACAAGCCAGAGGCAGTCCAGGAGAATGACAACTGCAAACTACTCTGGGACTTTGACATCCAAACTGACCACCTCATCCAGGCAAGAAGACCGGACTTAGTAATAGTAGACAAAAAAAGGAAGGCCTGCCAAATAGTAGACGTTGCTGTACCTGCAGACCATAGAGTAAAAAAGAAGGAGAGTGAATAACGGGGAAAATACCAGGACCTAGCAAGAGAATTTAGGAAGATGTGGAACATGAAAACCAGGGTAGTACCGGTCATAGTGGGAGCACTAGGAACTGTCCCCAAAACGCTGAGGGTGAGACTGGAGGATATCAGGATTAGGGGGAGGATAGAGACTGTACAGACCACAGCACTACTGGGAACTGCACGGATACTGAGGAAGGTGCTAGAGATATAAGTACTGCAACGAATTTTTGCCCTGACATGATAGGTGAAAGAGAGAGGAGACGTTAACTGAAGACCTGAGGAGGCTTATTGTCACTCAGCCTTCAGCGATAACCACTGGGCAACCGGTGTGAAACTGTAAATCGCAGAATTCCTGCGACCTATGAGTACTAGGAGAGGAGGGCTGGAGACTTGAGGAGACTTGCTATCATTCAAACTTCAGCGGATACCACCAGGCAACTGGTGTGAGATTCCTAACAATAACAATAACAATAAAAATAAAATTTATTAGAAGTTTACAAGTTCAGACCAAGTACATTTTTGAAAATTTCCCGGGTTATTGCGAGTGGGTTCAACATGCCTGGGTGTGGCCAGTGGGTTCAACATACTTGGGTGTGGTCAGTTGGTTCAGAATGCCTGAGTGTGGTCGACAGCATTGAAACTAGCAAAGGGATTCGCACGCTAATCAGTGACGTCTTCAGAAGCTGAAAAACAAAAGAAAGAAATATTTGCAGAAAATTTATCGTACAGTAAGGTAACAGCACAATACTCATGGAAAATGACGATATTATACTTATATATGGATGGATCAGTTCCCAGAGAGCAGTATCGTGCACGCTGATTGTGTAATTGTTTGCACATGTGCATCATTAGCCGACGGTCGGGGTTCAATTCCTGGTACGAATAAATAGCGTGGAAAATTATTGATGAGACAAATTTCCCAGTGCAGTCGGCAGCTAATTGAGTACACTCTAAGATGTGTGATTCGGGTAGAAGGCCTCTTATCAATGGTTGCGTCAAACCATCCTTGTCAAACCACGAGCTTAAGACAACCTTGAAGGTCGGCCTAAACTCAGACCCCAATGAGGGAGAAACATCTGTCACAGGGTTATGTATTTTGCAACGTAGCAGAGGTGGCGTTTCAGAAATGGATTTGTACGTTATGCCTACGATCAGAGAGAATCATTTTTACGCAATACGGGATGCATTCGACCCCAAGTGGTGTATGAGGAAATTTTGAGGTCGAACGAGAGAAGAGAGGTGCAAACACACTATTTTTCATTTAATCAACACACATTTCAAAGTTAATTGAATACAGCAGCTATCTTGGTTCAGATTTTCAATTCTGACATTTGATGAATTTAAATATTTTGTTATTCACTCTTTTTAAAATTAATTTTGACATTTTTTCACTTCTTTTAATTTATTTTGTCAGCTTTAATTTTAAGCAGGTTGAGAAAGATTTTGAAATCTCGAAGGGGTGCGAACCTTGAAAAAAGTTGAGATCTAGGTTGCTGGAGTACTGAAACTTGAATTTCCGTTCCAAGGCTGGTCGGTCTGACTGGCTATTAATCTATCTATGGTGAAAACTGGCCGCACAAATGAAGCTTTAGGGATGAAAATTCATACATTTACTCCTTACTGAGAGTAGAAAAATGTTTTTAGTGGTCAGTTCCATTTACAATCTAACTTTATACTAAATGGGTTCCTTATTTTTTTATGGGAACATTCACACTTGTTTTTTTGTTGTTTTTTCTTATTTTTTTTCATTTGGACTTTTAGTGATTACCTCCAAACAAAAGGAGAGAGGAGTCAGTTCCTCGATCACCCTTTTCTCCAATTCTTTAATTGATCACTCCCAAAACAGCATACTGCCAAGAGATCTTGATCACGTGATAGTTTCTATTGAGTGAATAACCTGGCCAGTTCTAATTTTTAAGCGGATAATTATCGTTAAATTTGCTAAAGGGAGCAAAAAATATTTTCATGGGAAGTAACTCTTGTAAAGCAACTCTTCGCGATCCTTTTATCTTTGAGAAACCCTTTAAATAAATTTCATGTCTCGAAGAACCCGCTCATGAAATATATATCTTTATTGATCTTTTTCTTTCTCTTTCCTAAAGTTAAATTTCATAAAGTAATCATAATCAATTTTCTGGTAACTGGTCAAAGGGAAAATAACTTGAGTTTTTCTCAAATTATCTGATACAGCAAAAAATAACAGAAATCAATCTGCTTGTTCAAGAGACCTCATAAAAATGTATTCATTCACACAAGAAAAAAATCAAACGTATCTGCATTCCCAAAAAATAAACATAAATAGTCAACATCCTACCTAGCATATAATATTAGAACTAAAACATATTACTATAATAACCTAATATTTATGCCCAATGTTGAAAAAGGATAAGATAAATCAAGTCAATATGTCATATGGGTCAAAGCAATGCTATTTTAAAGCAAATTCAGATGATTAAATTCGCTTTTCTAATTTGAAATTTGTGCTTGTACTTAATTCAGAGTCAAAATTCAGATAGTCACAGATGGAATTAATTTTTAACTGACAGGAAAAGAGTTTTGTATTTGCTTTTGATATTTTTAAATGAGAAAAAGCGTGCCCAAACATGTAAGAAGTTGAAAAGCATAATCAAATTCAGAACTTGTCCAAGAATAGGTCAGTAAATCCCATCTTTCAAAGTATGGGTCCCTCTTCCAATCATATACTTATGTTGAAAAAGCTGAGGCGAAAAATAATGTTCGATTTAGATCAACAGCTCTCCCCGGTGGATTTCAATGAGACTTGAAATTTACAGATATCCTTCTTCACTCTCAGGCCCCAGCAGAGGTTGAAATATTCAAAGATTTCCTCTTGCAACATTATTTTTCCAAAAATTCAGTCTTCTTTCAAATCTACGAATCTTATCACTTTCCTTTTGGGCCTCGCTGTGACTTGCACAGCAGATTTAGGTGATGAAACATTTCTGCTTAGTAGGCTAGGCTCTGCAACCATTTTTCATCACCAAAGCATTTGAAGAACTCTGTTTTCTTCATGTAATTCATCTTCCAGCTCAAATATTGTATCTAGGGCCCTTCCTCTACTCAGTCACCAGATTTCTGTATGTAGCAAAATATTTATGTTTTCTTTTCCTAGGTTTTCACACTGCTTTTCAAACATTCTGGAGTGAACTGGTCTTTGTTTAATAAAGTTATTTTAGAAGAAAAGCAAAGCCTTTTATTGAACACAAAATATAAAATATATCTATTCCTTTGCTTATCTCAGGCGGTGCTTTGCAACAGAAAGGTTTCTTTTAATTCCATCTTCATTGGCAAAGTTTTGAAAAAGCTGCATCGTGACATTTATTGGTAAGAGTTGAAGACTGATCAACCGGGATAGAGAACATCAATTTTGCAGTTTATCACACGAAACATCTTCCGTTTCATGTGGCATATCATCGATACATCGACTTATTGTATTGTTAAGAAGTGAAAATCTTCCATTTTTCGTACATTTTACCCAAGGGCATTATTTGGCTTCCACCAACTGTCAATTATAATCTCTGCACCAACAATCGCTGAAATTAAATAAATTGCTTCTTGGGCCTTTTATCTGACTTTACTTTTATATGGTTATATATACCTGCAAATATCTCTATGAACATTATTTATACATATTGTACATCTAAAGCTGAATTTCGATCAACACGCAAACACTCCTTCAAAAGACTTTTTGGATCATGAGAAGAATTTCCCCTGATTTACTGACCTATCCCAAGACAAATTCTCAATTTTGTTAAGGTTTTTGTATCATGGGTAGATATTTCCCCTGTATAATTTTAAACTCTGCTCTGGGGTGAGTTAACGGTCAATTTTTCTTTAATGGAAAGGAATTTGGGAAAAGAAACAAAGAATTAATTTGTAACTCTATTTTTATAACTAGTGAGCAATATTCATAGAATCAAATTAATCAGGCGATTTTTAGTGTTCTGTTACAACATTAATGTAAGAATATCAGATCAATATATTTCATTGAATGTATAAAAAAAAAAGGCGAATATTTGGATTAAGTATAGACGTCCATAGTGCAACTATGGAACAATGACAGCCGCCCAAGCCTAGAATTGCACGGAGAATCTTTTGGCCCTGCATTTTCAGAGTGGTCAAACTTGAAGAATAAAATGGATCCAGGTAGGTCCAACAAATGATATCATTTTTTAGTAGGGGGTTCAATTTACTATTCGGTCAGAATGCAGGACTGAACCCTTATTCTGGTCCACATGATATCTCAAAAATGTCTTCTGGATTCCAACGGAATTTGGAAAGGACAGACAATAGGCTTATGAAGAAGTGTTTTCATTTCGGGCTGATCCAGGAATCCCAAAATCACAACCTGGCATTGTAGATATTTGTACGCAGCACAATATATCAAAAGGTTCTCAATGAATTTTTGTAAACTTTTGGGTTATTTTTGGTAATATTCAAAGGGAGGATTGAATATATTTTGCAACAGATTCGGGAATCCTTCACGGTTACCACCCTCACATTGTAGCTCTATGTACATAGCACAATATCTTCGAATGATCTCAATGATTTCCGGCGAAATAATACGGCAAGATACACGACGCGCTAAGAAAAAGTTGTTTACCTTTTCTTCCATATCTGGGAATATTTCATAGTCTTATCTCAAGCATCGTACCTAGCATAATATCTCCAAAAGCTATCAATGGATTTTAGTGTAATTTTGCGGGAGGATGGGCAAATGGCTGTGTTCCTAACTCCTCCCCTCTAACATAGGAATTACACTACTATCAATATATAGTTGAGAGGTATCATGCCATTTGCGTGTGTGCGTCTATTTATGAAAAACATTGGTGAAGTTCAACCAAATTTTTATTGCATACACAACGGGTATAGAGAACGTTTTGAATGTAAAAGTTTCCTTTGAGGAAACCTTTTTTCAAGATTTGAAGGGGGTTCTATTTACAAAGTAAGTCGAGTGTGATGAGATCACTTTAATAAATTACAATGTTAGGAAAAAGAAGAGTCCATTTTTGCATTTGACGCACCTACACGACCTCCAACAAATGATAGATGAACTAAATGAAGAGAGCAAGAAGGTCGGCCTACACATGAACTTCAGCAAGACGAAGATCATGTGCAACAACCACATCGAGGATAAAAACACTAAGATCAAAATCGAGGACACACAACTGGAAGAAGTAGACCACTACATCTACCTAGGACAACGAATCTCCATGAGACCCTCAAACGAAGAAGAAATCAAGCGAAGAATCACACTAGGATGGCAAGCCTTTGGCAGAGATAGCTCAACCTTCAAAAATAATGATCCCATTAATCCTAAAGAGAAGGGTGTATAACCAATGCATCCTCCCAATAGTCACTTATGGAGCTGAAACATGGAACCTAACCAAGAGACAGACCCGTAAATTGAGAACCATGCAACGTGCACATGAAAGAATAATGCTGGGCCTCACATGGAGAGACCTCAAGACAGCACAGTACATCCGAGAAAAGACAAGACTTAGGGACATCATAGAATCCATTTAAAATCTCAAATGGTGGTGGGCTGGCCATGTTGCAAGAATGGCAGACAATCGATGGACATCACGACTCACAACATGGATCCCCAAAACCACATGCGCAACTGAGGCTGGCAAAATGTTCGATGGAGAGATGAGCTTGACAAATTCAGGAAGTACTGGTTCCGTGACGCCCATGATAGGGAAGTGTGGCAAATCCTGGGGAAGGTCTATGTCCAACGACGGACGCTAAAAGACTGATGATGATGATGATGATGATAATGATGATGTGAATTGGACCACATTTTATAGCCAATTCACTGACATCTACATGCATTAAAAAATAAGGGAATCTTAACCCTATAAGCTACTCGGAGGGGTTTTTTTTCTCCTGAAAACCTGAAACTTTGAGCCATATCCTTAATCAGTTTTAATCTAAAACATTTTTTAACGTTTTATCCTTTCAGATAGTGCAAAGCCTCCAATTTATACTTCTATTTTTCACTCCAATTTTTGAAACGTTAACATGTTTTACATCTGATGAGGATCCGTAGAAGAGTTGACAAAAAACTGAGCAATCATATCTAATTTCTTTCGATGATATTCATCACGTGACTGACATTGTTCATGAAATATAAGGTAAGCAAAACAGACTTTTATAAGATGTTTCACAAGTTTTTATATGGACATTAAAATTTTTGTTCATTCATGTGTCTAGGTACCCTTTCATGCAAGTTATTTGTTTCCTTTTCCCTCCAGATTATTCATATTTATTGAAACCTGTCACACATTAACCCTGTTTCTATTTTAATTTCAATTTTTTCCTTCGAATCTTAATATATTTTGCATTTTATGACTGCTTTATAGTTTCCTGTTGGACATTTTAGTTTCAAAACAGATTTATTAAGTTTCATTCTTCAACATTTTTATGCTTCTGATTCAATTTATTTTTAAAAAATTGATTTATTCTTCAATTCTGTCGAAAAGTGCAAAGGAAGTGTTATAAAATGTGAATATTCGAAATCAAGGAACGAAATACCGTACTCAATACTCAACAGCAGTCATGAGTCACTGATCAGACAAGTGAACATTTTAATTCACCAAAGCAGGGCTTCTCAAAGTGATGGATCGATTATAGTAGTATATCGTGCAAATTCAAATGTGAAACTTGTGTTTGCCAGTGTTACATTATTCATTCCAAGCAATTCATCATAAAAGAAAATTACTCAAGATTTTTGGAAAAAAAGTCAACATTTGTTTTAAAAGAGCAATTGAAATCATTATGAATACATGTTTTCCTATGCAGAATAAACTTCCCACCTGATTCTGAGCTTAGTTTTCTTCTAGACATTTTTTTGTTTATAAAAAAACATATTTAAAATTCCGAACAGAAAAGTTTAAACCAGTAACAAAATGCAAAATATGTTGAAAATTCAAAGAAAAAAATTAAAATTTGATGAAAACGAAGACAATGCATACGGAACCCATAGTTTTCCTCTTATATTTGGAATTTTGAAATCCCAAAATTTCCCTATGTTTTTATGTAAGTGTAGGAGAGTAACTCGGCTTTAAAATGGGACCCCAATTAACAAAGTGTGTGAATCCTAGATTTTTTTATTTTTTTATATTTCACTAATTTTCAAATTTTTAAATCATGACCTTATTAGCTGTATCGTGTACCGAAAGCAGCAGGGGGAGGTAAAATAAAATGCCCCTTTTATTTTTCACCAACCAACTTTTGATGACTTGATTACGTCATCCAATTTTCATGTGATTTGAGATTTTCTGTTGATGTTCTATTTGTAAGTGATATAGATGGAAGGAAAAGTAAAGCATAAGAAAATGACTGTAGTTATTAAAACGAAATCTACAAAAAAAAGTAACATATATGCTAATTATTTTGAAAAAAATTCCATTGATAATTTTGTATTTGAAATAAAATAACAAATATGAAATCAAACACAAAAAAGACACAAAAAATCATTTGCACATGAATAGCCTTTTTCTATTAGGACTTTAGTTGCTACCTCCTCCTGAACCTCGTAGGTTTCGGGGAACACTGGTTAGGGAACACAGCCCTAAAAAAACGTTGGTTTAGAATTCCCCACTTTTCCACTTTTCTGTGGGAGTATATATCTGCTTATAGCGACCGAACAGAAACCTAGGTCACTCTTACTACATGTATTTTTATAATCTAACAGGAAGCTCTTGAGAGCATTGTTGTGACTGAACAAAAAGTGAGGCTACTTTTATGAAGTGAATTGTTGCAACCTAACAGGAAGTGAGATTACTTTTATCGAATGTATTGTTGTGACCGAAGGGGAAATGATGTTACTCTCAAAACGTGTGTTTTTATGACAGAGCAGAAAGTAAGATCGCTTTTACTTTTATTTTTGCAACCTTGCAGGAATTGGTTCCGTTTCGGAGATTCATTTTGATCAAAGAAATCAAAAAATGATACGACCTGTCCTGGCTTAGCCCATTTTTGAAGTTTCATAACGAGGACATTAGAAAGATGGAATAGATGGTTCTCTTACCAACTTGGTCAAATTCACAAGCCCTATACATGCACTGATTTACTTATTTTATATACAGTGCACTAGCTGCAGTTATCATCTTCAGTTGGAAAAGAAGTGGATATTGATTTTGACCTTGCTGCAATCAGGCTATCACATCTATATCTATATGATAGTGACAGTATATATATATATATATATATATATATATATATATATATATATATATATATATATATATATTTATACACGCACATATATATATATATATATGTATACACACACACACACACACATATATATATATATATATATATATATATATATATATATATATATATATATATATATATATATATATATATATATATATATATATATATACTCCGAAAAAAGAAACATTCTCAATATGTTTTGCATGCTTAAGCAAAGCATATTGAGATATTGGGATGTCAAGTCATCGGAATTATCCTCTTAGGCTTGCTATGGATAGGATCGAACCGTATCTCTTGTATAAGATGGTTGTTGAAACTGCAAGAACAATATCAAATTGGGTTTCAAATCACTTTAAGGGGTCCTCACTTCCAGGTTTGGAATTAGAGTTGTCCTTCTCCTAGACTGGTTGCCTTCCTAATGCTAGAGAGCTCAATCTTCCTTGTTCTTTTACCCAGAAGAAAAAATGCTTTCATACCTTTCCCAAGGGCATCAGTGCAAAATGAGCATCAAGAGCCTCGAGTGAAATTCAAACTTATGTAAAAAATTCTATTGTTCGTGTTGTTACCATTATGAAAATGATTTTATAAGGAGATAGAAATAGAGGGGAGAAAGGGAGATTAAATAGATAACTGAGGAGGTAAGAAGAGAGTGGGGAGAAAAGAGAGTATTCTAATAAGAGGATAGGAACGGAGAGGACCCAAATGTTTTGTAGTATATTGAGGGGAAAGGAACAAAGATGACATTAAAGAAAAGTTAGGTAGTTTGATGAGAAGATATGATTGGAGACGACAGAAGTTTGGTAATTTACTGATGTGGTACAAAAATTCATGCATATAAAACTAATTCATGATGGTGTAATATTCACATAAAATAATGGACGGGCAACAAAGATAGGAAGAGAATGCAAAGATTCAGACAAAGAGGAGATAAGAGCAGAGGTATGGGATAATGGGTTATCTTAGTTGTCTACTAACGAGGAATTCGCACAAGGTCCAGTTACTTAACATTAATGTTATAGAAATATATCAGAAATTGAGGACCAAAATAGACAACACAGTTTGAATACATTTCTTCTGACTCACTGTCTATCTATCTATCTATCTATCTATCTATCTATTGCACCTACAAACCGCACCAATGATATATTTTAGGGAGAATTCAAACATTTACTCTTGTCTAAAAACAGTTATTTTTGGTTTTTGACCCCATCCCCAGATGCTTGCTTTTTGAAATTTTGAACTTTTTTAGTGATCATTACCCAAGGGAAAATTATTCATTGATCACCCCTTTTACCAATCATTTATTTTTAAGCAAACGTTTTGAAGATAAAAGACATGGACTGATTCAAGTGAATACAAAAAAAATAGTGGACTTACTTGAGGGTCATCGACATTTGTTATCAATAATTCCACCAATTATAATCATGATGATACATACTGCAAGTACACAGCATACAATTATATAAATCATTGATTTGGTATCTTGAGGGTTGGTGGGAAGCTTTGCATCTGAAACAAACAATAATAAACATTGGAAAATGTTTTTCTGTTTTGATTTGTGTATTTTTTTTGTTAAGGACGAGGAAGAAATAATGATCATTGTTGATTATCATCAAATAAATGAATTTTTCTGTTTCATATTTAGATTGGTGCAAAAAAAATAATGTTTTTTGTTATTTCAAAATTTGATTCTTATTTTTAGAAAAAGGAATATTTAAGTTTGTTCATGGAGAAGGGTAATTTTGCACTATTTATCTGAGCAAAACATTTTATTTACCATATTTATTTTGTTTCATTTGAGACAGTCAAATCAAAGATTGAAAAAAACTGATGTATGAGTTCAAAATGGGATCTAAATCAGTGGAAACTGATCGCAATATTAACCAAATATGTGATCAAGACACCTTCAGCAAAGGTACAGCTCAACATTGGTTCCGAAAAATTTGAAATTGTGACAAGAGCCCTGAGGATGTACACATCCTCCTGAGACTGACGAGATCCAATTGAGGTTCTTTATTAAAGGGGATACATGCAAAATAATTCAAAAGGTTGTAGTGGAACTAAACATCAACCATTCAACACTTGTTCCAAATTGGGGAAACAAAAAAAGCTTGACATCTCACACAAATGACTTTGATTAAAAAGCAAAAGAGCTTGCGCATCACGTGAATGCCACGCGGAAATTGAACCAACTAGGCTTCAAAACTTTAATTCAACCAGTTCACTTGCCAGATTTAATCATCAGCATTTCGATCACTTCCCGCAAGCAAAGGTTTTCAACAATCAGGAAGCTGCTCAAAACATCTTTAAAGAGTTAATTAGTCCCAGAACCCAAGAATCTTATCCTTCCAGAATAGATTGGCTTGCTCCTGGTTGGAAAAATGTGTAGATTCTGAAAGTTCTCGATTTGAATAATAACTCCCTTTCTGGGCGGAGATATACTGCTTCAAAGTAGATGGTGGAAAAACAATTAATTTTGCACAAACCTAATGTTTGTCAAGAATTGAATTGAGAAACATAGCATAATAATTATTTAGACATTTTAGAAATGTTTTCATAACGGAGTAATTGAATTGAATCATAAAGATATATCACTTTTTACAGATTGAAGTTACTTTTAACTAGAGGTTTTCAAACTCACCTAGATGGATCAGTCAATAAGAAACAATTAGCATAAAGTGATGTAAACCTTATTTTCATCCATAGGCTATGTATATTCTATAATGTTAACAAATTGTGGAATAGTTATAATTTTTCAATCCAAGGTAGAAAGAAAACTTCAAACCAAATTGATCTTCTTCCTAAAAAAAATCATCTCCAATGGAGATTGAATTTACATATCCTAGCACCACAGCTTCCTATGCCATGAAGAAATACCTGTCTACTATACATATTATCATCAAAACTACCAACATTCAAGCAGAATTCTTATTTCCATAATCTTATTCACCATGAGTCTTGCTTCTATACGCACATAACCAGCCAATGAACTGAAGAAATTTATGTTCACAGTTTTGGTTGGCGATTTCTAATACATACTAATTATTTATTGATAGAGCTAAAAATTTTACTTGTTAGTGGAGGAGACTTTTTTCTGCATTTTAAAGGCCACAAAGATTCCACGTTTAGCACAGAAATAAGTGTGACTCTGTTTATGGCTAATGATCCCATAAAATTGGTGCTGACGGCTGTGGAAAGTTCGCGATAAGTTTATTATTCCTGTAAAATGTAATTGATCAAGTCCAAAATCATGAGTTATTTTATGAAAGCTTATACTCTGGATAAGCCATTAGACTGTTAATACATATTTACAAAAGGTCTGAAGTAAATGTTGAGCAATGCTGGAAATTTAACGATATTTAATTTTTTCTGTTTATTAATTCTGCTTTTTGTTTTTTTTCTATTGGCCAAATGAATATTCGTATATATACATATATATATATATATATATATATATATATATATATATATATATATATATATATATATATATACATATATATATATATATATATAAATACATTTATATATATATATATATATTTAGATATATATATACATTTATTTTTATCTATCTATATTTATCTCTCTCTCTCTCTCTCTAATATATATATATATATATATATATATATATATATATATATATATATATATATATATATATATATATATGTATGTGTGAAATATTGTCATCTACGGACAGCTGTTTCGTTGTATCACAACTTTTCAGTTTGGCAATACTTATATATATTTATATTTATATATATATATATATATATATATATATATATATATATATATATATATATATATATATATATATATATATATATATTATAGAAGCGTATGCTCCAGATAACCTATTAGACTGCTAATACATATTTACAAAAGGTCTGAAGTTTTAATAAGTAAATCTTTGTATCACGATGAAGAAAACATGTTTTTTGAACATTTCTGTTGGCCAAATAAGGTAGGAAAATACAACATGATCAACAATACTGTTTCCTTCAGATGGAGAATATAAAAACACTCACTTTTTATGTCTAATGGTTGATAATTTGAGTTTTTCCACGGCATATTTTCTATTGTTGCTTTGCACATAATCTGCTGATAGTCTTTCTTCAATTTCAGCTTCAGGGTGGAAGTTGTTTGCAAAATCTTTCCTCTACTCGTCTTAGATATTGTTGTAGATTCCGTCTGTATTTCTTGTGATGATCCATTTTGGTAAATGATATTCCACTGGAAGGAAGCTTCTGGTTTTGACTCTTCCACTTTGCAAACAAATACTCCAAATCCATTTTCAATAAGATCTCCACTTTGATGTTGAATGGATACTGATTTGACGGGAACTGAAATAAAAGTAATGTCAATTTTCAGCAAATAGATTGATATTTACTAAGATATTTCATAATGACAAAAATAAAATCAATTGTAGATGTAAATATGCAAATGGAAATATTCATTTTAATTAATTGCTTTCAATCATCCGAGAAAATCTTATTTTCGTAGTCTCGAAACATAACTTTTGTAGAACAAATTCCAAACCAAAACTTCAAATATTTATTCTTTGTGGAGTTTGTGGACCATAATATCTTTAAGGTAATTTGATAATCCGTATGAAAACAAGACCAGTTGCTTCAGGGTCAACCCTTAAAAGCGACTATTTCAACTATTGGGTCAAATGAAAAATAATGTCTTCCCAACTCATTGAGAGGATCGTGTGAAAATTTCAAGTTTCTATGGAAGTTTAGGGCTGAAGGAATAGAAAACAAGTAAAAGTATTAAAGTATCTCTCTCTCTCTCTCTCTCTCTCTCTCTCTCTCTCTCTCTCTCTCTCTCTCTCTCTCTCTCTCTCTCTCTCTCTCTCGTCTAAACCATAGTTTATAGTTTTGGGGTTCAGAATATAAATTCAATAGGATTTGACAATAATAGAAACTAAACTAATATATAACTCTTTTGATCAAACAATATTCAACCATGTTAAAAATAAATACACTAAAGCTTCAGACAGCGCTTTTACTGAAACTTGCTTTAAATACAATGGATTAGTAAAATCCAACAAAGTAAAGCATAGATAGAAACAAAAAAGTTGAGGTATAAAAATCATCTGGTAAATACTTCTTAAGAAAAATATTCACCCACTAATAGAAAAACACTTCCCTCGAGCAATCCACTGAGTAGAATAATTGACAAAAAGAAACTGAAAATTAGCTGTAGTCGTACAGATATTTTTAATGGAGTCATAATGAAAATAAAAATAAGGTACTTGAAAAAATACTAACTGAAAGGGCATTATCAAACCAGGTTACAATTATTCAACCATGAACAGCTGCCTTTTGCTAAACAAATGTTTATAAATCGAATATTGTATACCAACCAAAAATATCGACCCAGAAGGGAACCATGGAAAAGTAATTTTATATAGCAATATCGAAAACATACCTTTGAAAAAGAGTAGCCAACCCAATTATATATATATATACACACCCACACACACATATATATAAATATATATATATATATATATATACATATATATATATATATATGTGTGTGTGTGTGTGTGTGCGTGCATGCGTGTGCGTGTGTGTGTGTAAAAATATTCATATGTATATATGAATATTCATAGATATGTTAGTATATCTCGGAATTTTTGAGATGAGGTATTATTATTATTTCCATTATTATTCGGACCATCCTAACTTTGCTGTTTTTCATACAACGTTTCGGCCGTTGTACTCTACGGCCTTCGTCAGGTAACATCTGGGAGATTTTTGGGAAGTAACGAACCGAACCCTTTATTCATCCGACGAATAATAATGGAAATCATAGATATGTATATGAATATTAATATACGAATATGTATATGCATATATATATATACATAAATATTTATGTAAATCTTTACATACATAGATGAATATATATATATATATATATATATATATATATGTATATATGTATATATATATATGTATACATATATATATATATATATATATATATATATATATATATATGTATATACATGTTTTTGCGTATTATTATTTTCATACATAAGAATATTTATAGAAAAATGTTTACATAAATATTCATATATATATTTTGTATATATTTGCATATAAAAATATTTTCACATATGTATATAAATATAAACATTCATTTACACACAAATATATACATAATTGAGTAAGGATTCCCTACACATAATTTGAATGTGGAAAATGTAAAAATAATACATGACTCTCAATATTTTATGGGGGATTAACTGATAGCAAACTGAAACTTACACAAAAATGGAAAATATTTGAACTAACATACATCCACCAAAATATTGAAACCACATCTTACCTATGCATAAATTGGAAATTATATATATATATATATATATATATATATATATATATATATATATATATATATATATATATATTCATCCGTTCCAACTCTGAAATGGAACGCTCTGGCAGATGGGAAATTATACGTAAGTAAATATATTGCTCGATTCGGTCCTGCTGGCGGTCCTGTTCTGCTTGCAACAGGGTAGAGTATCTGCCTATTGGTCTGAAGTGATGGTTTCGTCCTTACCAAGCAGTACCGGAAAGGATACTGTATTTTTGCTAGCCATATTGAAGAGTTGGAATACAATGGAACAGTTGTATGTGACGGACACAATTGTTATCATTTTATATATATATACATAAATATATATATTACAGTGGTCGGCCATTGCTTGTTCAGTTTTATTCAATGGGTGCGCCAAGCTTGTTGGTAGTTATAATTGATGAATTAGGGGGATATGATGCAGGCATACTCGTTATCAGTACGTACTTGATCCATCCGTTCGCTGTGGTATATTTCCACTCAAAGATTATTGTTGAAGAGCGGAAACAAAAGTCAACTGTTTGATCTTACATCCAGTTCCCACTGATAACGATAAACAGGATATTCAAATGCTGAAAAGCATACTTGGGGGACTTTGATGACAGTTGTTGACGAAAAACATTCTGATGAGTGAGTTGACAAAAAGATATGCTATTTTCATTTTTCTCAAATTGAAAGCCAGAAAAACAACAAGTATTTTCACTGGAAGGAGCTACATCTAGTTGGGCAGATACAAAAAATCGTAGGTGGATATAATCAGAGACACTAAGAAGTGTTGGTGGATCCGCCAAACGTGTGGGCGTAGATCCCTATAAGAAGGTTCTAATTGCCATCTTGGGCAAACTGGATTCCTAGTGATCGCAGACTGAAAGACACCAAGACGGCTACCGTGTGCCCTTTGGTCGTGCTGAGCATAACTTTCTCTAACATTTCTCTATGTGACACTTGGAACTACACCAAATAAAAAGATATACGTCCGTATCTTTTTAAACCAGCTTACAGTCTTCTTTTTTGAATACTTTAAGGTATCATGTGTATGTAAATGTATTTCATTCTCTCTCAAATCTCTTTCCAAATATTAGGGTTTCTTTATATATGACGAAAGTTATTATTTTAATTATTCTGGATTTGGTTTATTTCCACATGTCTAATATATTCATGATGGTGAGGTTGTTCTTTAAAGAGGCTGGGGGAAACAGACGTATTAGTGATTAGTTTTAATATAACTATATGCAGGTATGTGTCGTTTGCTGAAAAAAATGTTAAGCAATGCTGGAAATTTAACGATATTTAATTTTTTCTGTTTATCAATTCTGCTTTTTGTTTTTTTTTTCTATAGGCTAAATGAATATTCGTGCATATATATATATATATATATATATATATATATATATATATATATATATATATATATATATATATATATATATATATATATAATACATTTATATATATATATATATATTTAGATATATATATACATTTATTTTTATCTATCTATATTTATCTCTCTCTCTCTATCTCTCTCTCTCTCTCTCTCTCTCTCTATATATATATATATATATATATATATATATATATATATGAATATGAAATATTGTCATCTACGGACAGCTGTTTCGTTGTATCTCAACTTTTCAGTTTGGCAATAGTTATATATATATATATATATATATATATATATATATATATATATATATATATATATATATATATATATATATATATATATATATATATTATAGAAGCGTATGCTCCAGATAACCTATTAGACTGTTAATACATATTTACAAAAGGTCTGAAGTTTTAATAAGTAAATCTTTGTATCACGATGAAGAAAACATGTTTATTGAACATTCTGTTGGCCAAATAAGGTAGGAAAATACAACATGATCAACAATACTGTTTCCTTCAGATGGAGAATATAAAAACACTCACTTTTTATGTCTAATGGTTGATAATTTGAGTTTTTCCACGGCATATTTTCTATTGTTGCTTTGCACATAATCTGCTGATAGTCTTTCTTCAATTTCAGCTTCAGGGTGGAAGTTGTTTGCAAAATCTTTCCTCTACTCGTCTTAGATATTGTTGTAGATTCCGTCTGTATTTCTTGTGATGATCCATTTTGGTAAATGATATTCCACTGGAAGGAAGCTTCTGGTTTTGACTCTTCCACTTTGCAAACAAATACTCCAAATCCATTTTCAATAAGATCTCCACTTTGATGTTGAATGGATACTGATTTGACAGGGACTGAAATAAAAGTAATATTAGTTTTCAGCAAATGAATAGATATTTACTGAGATATCTCATAGTAACAAAAAAATGCAAATAAACATCTCATTTAAACACTTTTGGTTATCCAAGAAAATCTTGTTTTTTGTTTACAGTTTCTAAGCTTAACTTTTGTACAGCAAATTTTGTATCAATACTTTAAAACATATATTCACCAAGGAGTCCGTTGGCCAAAATATCTCTTTGGTATATTGATGATCTACATAAGAAACAAAAACGGCTGATTCAATGTCAAACCCTGAAAGCCAAATTTAAAAAAAAAAAAACGTTTTTTCAACTAATGGGGGAGTGTGTGAAAATTTTGAAATTTTAGACTCGAGACGAATAGGGCTGAGATGAGCTGAAAAGAAAGTATGAGAATTATTGTAAAGATAAGAAAGAAAGGAAAAGCAGTAAATTTCAATCTTAATGAATCTGTTTAGGAACTCAACATAATTCAGTCTAGTGACAATAATTTTCCATTTTCTCTTCCTTTTGTTTCTCTCTTTCTTTTTCTTTTTCCCTTTCCCTCTTTTCTCCTCCTTTTCTTTGGTGCATGACGTAAGAATATAATCTAGCTCACTTTTTGCTTCCCATTCTATTCAACATTTTTAATTTTTAACTCTTTAGTCTTAACCAGAAATCTGAATATTTGTTTTGGGGTTCAGAAAATAAAGTGAATTCAGTAGGAGTTTTGGTAACAATAAGTTTCTGCATTTTATACATTCTGAATTACAGCTTTGCAATTCACAGCTTGATACATGTCTCCCGATAAAAAGTCTGTACAATAAAAACAGATGCAATTCATAGCAGAGCAATTCGTGGAAAGATACTAATGAATAATATCATTCTTGTTGGTAATAATAGTAACTATCATAAAACCAGAAAACATCTATTTTTATTAATATAATTTCCTACAACGTTGATTAAGCTGTTACAAATACCTGTCCGTCCATCATTTCACACATATATATATATATATATATATATATATATATATATATATATATATATATATATATATATATATATATATATATATGTATGGACTATTGACGTATAAGGATTAATAAACCTTACCACCAAAAACTTCACTCCCGAGTCCGTCTCACTCTCTAAAGTACACATTATATATATATATATATATATATATATATATATATATATATATATATATATATATATATATATATATATATATATATATATATGTGTGTGTGTGTGTGTGTGTGTGTGTGTGTGTGTGGAATTTTTGTTGATTCGACCTTCTAGTGATTTTCCACAATTTTTGCATTTGCTTTGAAGGACGTAAATTGTGATCTGCTGCTCTTTCTGATACGTTTGTTTTTCCTATGAGACCTCACTGACTGGATTAGCACACATTTCAAGGCAGACATGCATAGGTTACGAATCTAGGCAAACTGGCATAAGCACTAAGGGAAAGAGAAATTCACTTCCATGGTCCCTTATAACGAATTGAAATCAATTTTGCTATTATGCATTATAGTGATATTGTAAAATTGGCCAAATTTCCAGAAGATTAGACAACCTAATAAAAAGGAAGCACATGAAATTTAGAGAATAAAACTGAAATAAAATAGACACATCCAAAATATAATTTGCACTGAGAGAGAAAAAAAGGCTGGTTCTATTTCTCAAGACTTCATCCATTCGGCTGAGCCATGATGACTTTTAAACAGTAAATTACATCTCAAAGAAAATATTTGAAAAAACAACACGAGAGTACAGCATTATTCTCTGAGAGCGTGAACACAGACCTAATCGAAAGCACAAAACTTTTTTTGTGAAATTCAACCTCAATTTGTGTGCTGCAGGAAAATTGTCATCTTCTGAAGTCGGATATGCCTGTGTTCTATCCACTCGGCTATTGCACCACCATAGATTTGGAACAATGAATGATTTCCTCCCAGCAACCAAAATACTTCAAGAGCATCGCTCCCCTTACATGTGAGTACGTTCAGGTGAATAATGGATTAGGCCTCCACAGATAATGCTGCTTCTAAACATACGAATTGATTTCATAGATCTAGCTGATGGTTTTTGAAGAAATTTGAGATGGAAAACATGTTTTTGAACAGAATTGTTTTGTGAAAGAGCCAACGGTGACCCCATTGAAAACAAGTATTTCTTTTTGCGAAATTCAACATGAACGTGTGTGCTATAGATAATTTTATCCCTAGTGATTTCAGACTTTATGCTCTGTGATGCACAGTTCACGACATCTTGGAGTACAAACACACACACACATAGGTTAGTAATTTAATATGTATACTTATATATATATATATATATATATATATATATATATATATATATATATATATATACATGCATATATATATATATATATATATATATTTAAGAAATAGATATATAATCCGATACATCTGTTTTGTTTGGTTCTGAATGCAGTCAATCATAATAAGAAATGGATATATAATGCAATTGAAATAATCATAGATACGTTATATTTCTTTGAAACTATATTTGAAATGACCTCCCGTTATTACACGGTGAACATATCGTTGATCTTAGATTGCGTAGATAGAATAAACAATTAAAGAGAATAGGGCTACTTCAGTAATCGAACTTTGGTATATCGGCTCTCTTACCATAGAGTTAAACAGCCACTGGGAATGCGAAGGCTCCAATAACTATTTAATCTTTGAATTCTCATCTTGTTCATTCACTGTCCACTTTGTTTCTGAATTTGGACGATTACAAATAAAGTTTAAAAGCAATATGACGCATTTATAATTATATATATATATATATATATATATATATATATATATATATATATATATATATATATATATATATATATGTATATATATATATATATGTATATATAATATTCTGCCTTGTTTATTGTTTAAAACTGACAATATTGTAGAATAAATAAGATAAAGGGAAACCAAAACAAAGCACCCCCAGTCTTGGCCAATACCGGGTTTATTCGGGGAGATACGAATAGAATAGGTAGGGATTTAGTAACACAGGACTCATTTGTTGGCTTTAACCAAGTCAAAAATCATAAATTTCAATCCGATCTGAAAGTCAGTCAAAGCCCCAAATGCTCAGCATCACGTAGAGAGATCACAAGACAGAAAACATTATAAGGGGGAAAAACAGGAGGCTGTGACATCATAGAATCCACTTGAAAAATCAGTTGACAATGGACAGGTCATTTTACAAGAATGGCAGATAATCACTGGACATCTGACACACAACATAGATTCCCTGAGATCTCATGCAAAATCGAGGGCGGCAGAATATTAGATGGCAAGATGAACTAGACAAGTACTGGCTCCGCAATGCCCATGATAAAGAGATCTGGCATATCCATGTTCAACGACAGATGATAAGACTTATGATGATGACAGGATTACTCTCAAAGGAAGAGTAAACAAACCATTTTCCTTGCATTGCTACTAATTGCTTGAAATATAGGTCTGTGAATGTTTTATTGCTAAATTGTTCGTCATTCCTAAAGAATTCGATTTGGTTTTTTTAAACTCTATATCCTCATCTGCTGAAAAATGTCCTGATTCTCTGCAGTTCTTAAAAATTCATCAGACTTCTCTATCATGGGCATCGCAGTACTCTCTGAATTAATCTAGCTCGTCACGCCATCTTATTTTCGGTCGGCCACAAATTCACACTTGATCTCTAGGGATCCCTGTTGTGACTTATGATGCCAGCAATTGTCTGATATTCTTGCGACATGGCCGGCCCATTGCCATTAGAATTTTCAAATAGTTCCTATGATGTCTCAGAATCCTGTCTTTTTTTCTGATATACTGTGCTGTCTTATGATCTCTCCATGTGTGGTTTTCTCATATGCACGTTGCATGGTTTTCCATTTGAGAGTCAATCTTTTGGTTGAGTTCTATTTTCAGCTCCATAGATGACTATCGGTTGGATACATTGGTTTTATACCTCTCTTTTTAGGAGTAGTGGGATTTTCTTGATCTTGAAAGTCGAGCTTGTTCTACCAAAAGCTTGCCAACGCACTGTGATTCTTCGCTTATTTTGATGACTTCAAGAGAATCGCTATCCTAGGTAGATGTAGTGGTCTACTCTCTCCAGCTCTGCATTTTTTATTTTGATCGTTGTGACTGTTTGCCCAACAGGTATGTTGAACATGACATTTGTTTTGCTCAAGTTCATTTGGAGGCGAACTTTCTTGCTTGCTTCATTTAGTTCGTCTAACATTGTAGATTACTGTAGATTTCCACTGAATCGAAGCCATTTTTTTAGTTGGTTTACTGAATGAAGAAGATCGATGACTGAGTAGCTTTCTCTGAGGCTTGTTTGTTCCCATGGTTGGTTTTCATCAAGCGTTTCGTAGTTTCGATTGTTAATCAATGTGATGAAAAGTTTGTAGATGCAGTTGAGTAGGCTCATTGGACTGTAATTGTTGAGGTTTTCCAGGGGTTGTTTTTTTTTTTTTTTTTTTTTTTTTGTATGACAGCATTATGATTGCAGTTTTCCACTCTTCTAGGACTTTGTTTGAGGCATACGTTGAATAAGATGACTTTTCTAGCTTTTTTAGTCAATGGTGATGTTATCAGGTCCAGGATCCTCCCTTTTTTTGTTTGTTTGATGATTTTCTTCAGCCCCTGCGGGGTAACCTCTGAGAAATCCTTGAATTGATTACTCCCTGCTCGTATTTCCTGATTTTCCATTTTTTTCCGCGTCATTTGTTTGGCGGAATAGATCTTTTTGTAAAATTCTTGGACACGTTTAACAATTCTGTTCCCATCTGTTGTCAGTTTCCCCTTTCCTTCGAGCACACTAGTTATCAGCTTTCCTCCTGTACTGAGAGATATTCAATACTTTTATATCTCTTACCTTTTTCAAGAATGCCTTTGATGACTGCTGTCGTGTATTTTCTTTGGTTTTCTCTTCGTTTCTTTTACATATTTTGCTCAGTTTTGTTGCCTCTATCTTTTCTATTGTTGCGATTGGTGGTTTGAGGTTCCTGCGTTCTCCGTGAGATTTTGTTCATGATTTTATAGCTCTTTAGCTTAAACATACTGTTGACTTCAATTAGGATGGTTGCTATAATGTTACTGAGCTTGTTTTTGGAGCCAGCTTTTTGATCAAGTGTAGTTTGAAAGACAAACTTTTTTGTTAATTGTTGAGGCTGGTTGATTTCGACCAGTTGGAATCTAAACATAAACCAAGACTGAAAATATCACGAGATAAATAAAATCAAGGAAAAGCAAAACAAAGGGTAATAAATGATTCTGTGTCTGTTGCAGAACAAATGGATATTATAGATACCCGTAGAGGGGCTAAATCTACGATTTCAGAACTCTTTACACAAATATTCCCCCCACAAATCTTATTAAAGAATTATATAAAATGATAGACTTGGCATTTGCACTAAGAAATGGTAGATATAATGGGTTCACAAACTCTGACACTTTCTGGTGTAAAACAAAAAAGGCAAGACTTACTTTACGTACTCTACTCTAAGGACGATTGTTAGTCATCTTATTTAGAAATGTTACTTTAAAATCGATAATAAAATATTCTATCAGATCATTTTTGTCCCTATGGGAATTGATCCTATGTCCTACTTAGCAAATTTGTGTTTACTTTGGCATGAATATATATTCACATCATCTCGAATAAACTAATATGAAACGATCTTGTTCATTTATAGATTGTACATATTTATATAAGCCGATTCCTATTTATTCATATTCATCTCAGTCTTTTCATATCCATTCATATCTTTCTTTTCATATTTATATGAGTCTACTTGTATTTATTCATATTCATCTTAGTATATTCATATCTTTACGTTCATCTTAGTCTAGCAATCTTTATTCATATTTTATCATACTTTATTCATATCTATTCGTATTCATCTTTGTTTTTTCATACGTATTCATATTCATTTTAGTCTATTCATTAATCATATTCACCTTAATCAATTCATATTTATTCATATTCATCTTTGTTTTTTCATACGTGTTCATATTCATTTTAGTCTATTCATTAATCATATTCACCTTAATCAATTTATATTTATTCATATTCATCTTTGTTTTTTCATACGTATTCATATTCATTTTAGTCTATTCATTAATCATATTCACCTTAATCAATTCATATTTATTCATATTCATCTTTGTTTTTTCATACGTGTTCATATTCATTTTAGTCTATTCATTAATCATATTCACCTTAATCAATTTATATTTATTCATATTCATCTTTGTTTTTTCATACGTATTCATATTCATTTTAGTCTATTCATTAATCATATTCACCTTAATCAATTCATATTTATTCATATTCATCTTAGTCTCCTCATATCAATCTATATTCATTTTCATCAGTCTGTTCGTATTTATTCATATTCATCTTATTTTATTCATATCTTTCCATATTCATCTTAGTTTATTCATTACTCATTATCATTATAGTCTATTCATATCTATTCATGTTCATCTTAGTTTATTTATATGTATTAATGCTCAACTTATTCTAAAGATATCTATTCATATTCAACTTGTTCTATTCATACCTATTCATATTATTCTTTGTCTATACATATATATATATATTAATATTCATATAAGCTTATTCGAATTTATTCATATTCATTTTGATTATTCATAATGTGCTCATAATCATCTTAGTCTAATAATATCTAATCATGTTCATTTTAGGCTCTTCATATCTATCCAAATCCATCTTAGTCCATCCATATCTCATCACATTCATCGTAATCTTTTCATCTTATTTCATTTATATGTATTCATATTTATTTTAGTGTACTAATATCTAATCATATTATTCTTAGTCTATTCATATTTATTCATATTCATCCCAGTCTAAATTCTGAAAACTCCGAACTATTGTATAGAAAATCACTCTTCCTTCAACCCAAAACTCTTGTCTGACTCTGATAAGTACTACTTGATCTTGATTTTATTTTCAAATAATATTTTACGATATTTTGCAAAAAATTTAACTCTAAATTCTCTGGGTGAATATCTCTCCCTGTTTTTCTGTCTCTATCTTTCCCCTCTCTATCTCTTTTTTATCCACCTGAGGAGATCAGCAAGTTCATTTATATGTATTCATATTTATTTTAGTGTACTAATATCTATTCATATTATTCTTAGTCTATTCATATTTTTTCATATCCCTCCCAGGATTCGCCAGACTTATAGGCGTTGCAGAGCAAGTACTTTCTGAATTTGTCTAGCTCCTCCCTCCATCTAATATTCTGACGGCCTCGGTTGCGCATGTGATCTCGGAGGATCTATGTCGTGAATCGCAATGTCCATCAGTTGTCTGCCATTCTTGCGACATGCCCAGCCCACTGCCATGAAACCGTCTCTGACTGAATAGCCAGCGTCACCATACAACTTTCCAAGAGGTACACACTGAATATCATCCAGATATGCTCCCACTTCGCAATCAATCCAAGACGAAATAGGAAACTTCTATAATGACTTGATCTCCCATTCCAAGATACTAGAAAAAACTTCAATGTCATCATGGGAGACTTCAATGCCCATGCAGGATAAGGAAATGAAGATTGCGTCGGCAAATTCAGATATAAAGTATAAACGAAAGGGGAGAAGATCTTGTAAACTTTACAACGGCTAACAGGTTCAAAATCATGTACACCCTCTTCAAGAAGGGAGCCAATAGGAAATGGACTTGGAAGAGCCCCAAGCACGAAACAAAGAACAAAACAGACCACATTTTAACGGACGAATGCGATGCCGTCAAGAACATCCAAGTCCTAAATCAAGTCAACCTAGGAAGTGGCCACAGAATGGTAAGATGTAAAATGCAACTAAACACCAACAAAGAACGCAGAAAAATATTCCACACCAGACTGTAACCACTGAATATACCAAAAGAGTACACTCAATCTTTCAAGTCCCAGGTGATTGGAAGACTGCAGACATAACGCTTTTATATTAAAAAAAAGGAAACCAAAAAATCTCAATAACTACAAATCTATAAGCCTACTCAACTGCATGGACAAGCTTTTCACAAAAATCATCACCAATCAGAATATATATATATATATATATATATATATATATATATATATATATATATATATGTTCGTGTATGTACGTGTATATATATATAACACCAGATGAAAAGCAACCACGAGAGCAAGCTGGCTTTAGAAGAAGCTACTCGACCATGTACCACCAACATTCAATAAATCAGCTGAAAGAAAAAGCAGTGGAATATAAGCTGCCACTTGCAATAGCATTTATAGACGTCAAGAAGGCATTTGACTCTGCAGATATCTCCAAGATCATTGTGGTCATTTCTTTACAAGGTGTAGATCCTATATACGTCGAAGTACTGCAACATATATATAGTCACAGCAGCTCCTTTATCAGATTCCATAAAGACTCGGAGCCCTTTCAGCTCCAAAAATGGGTAAGACAAGATAATACCCGCTCATCAAAACATTGAAAATACAAGAAGCAAAAAAAAAAGATGGCAAATATTTGAACAACCTCAGATTTGCTGGCGATTTTGCCCTTTTTGCAGAGAACCAACAAGACCTCCAACTAGTGCTAGATGAACTGGATGAAAGAAAAGCAAGAAAATTTACCTACACATGATCTTTAGGAAGACGAAGATCACGTGCAACAACCCCATCGGAAATAATAAGACTCAGATCAAAATTGAGGTCATAGTAACGGTGAAAGTAAACCACTATATCTACCTAGGACAACAATTCTCCATGAGACTCTCAAAACAAGAAATCGATCAAAGAAATGCCCTAGCATGGTAAGCCTTTGGCAGAGAAAGGTCGACCTTCAAAACAAAAAGATCCCATTAATCTTAAGGAGAAGGGTATACAACTAATGCATCCTCCCGATAGTCACTCATGAAGCTGAAACATGGAATCTAATAAAGATGCAGACCCGTAGATTGAGAACTATGCAACGTACATATGAAAGAATTATACTGAACTTCACATGGAGAGACCACAAGATAGCACAATACGTCCTGGGGGAGGACAGAAGTCAAGGACATCAAAGAATCTATAAAAAAAACTCAAATAGCAATGGGCTGGCCATGTCACAAGAACTGCTGACAATAGATGGACATCAAAACTCACGACATGGGTCCCTAAAGATCACATGCACAATCAAGGCCGGCAGAGTACTAGATGGAGAGACGAGCTAGACAAATTCAGAAAGTACTTGCTCCGCGACGCCAATGATAGAGAATCGGGACAAATCCAGAGGAAGGTATTTTTCCAACAACAGACATTAAGAGACTTATGATGATGATACTTATCTTAGTCTAGTCCATTCATATCTACTCACATACATATCGATCTATTCACAACAATTCATATTATTCATTGACTATTCATATCTATTCATATTCATCTTAGTCTATTTATATATATCTTAATTTATTCATATCTATTTATATTTATCTTTGGCTATCCATATTTTTTCAGTCTTTTAATATCTTTTAAATGTAATAAACAAATAAACAAGTGTTTTTCTCCACATTCTTTGAACACAAAAGTGACTTTCAAATTACTTTCATTTTGATACGTTATTAACAGTATAACATCATATTGGATTTAAATAAAAGTAAAACATTATTAATGACCATACTTGCCTTTTATATTGAGATGAAACTCCTGTGGGTCGGTCTCGGGACATGTCATGATAAGACCATCATCAATAATCTGAATTGAGTTGAAGTGA
This sequence comes from Thysanoteuthis rhombus, assembly GCA_963457665.1. Classification (NCBI taxonomy): domain Eukaryota; kingdom Metazoa; phylum Mollusca; class Cephalopoda; order Oegopsida; family Thysanoteuthidae; genus Thysanoteuthis; species Thysanoteuthis major. The sequence continues at coordinate 66,518,849 of OY735210.1, read as the reverse complement.
AGCATTGAATAATATCCATTACAAGAGACACTCATTCTATCCTTGTAACTGTAATGAACATATGTGTTCAGATTTGACCCACAAGAGGCCCCCAGAAACCTATAATTCTTTGGACCGAATATCCACCTTCCATGATTGTTGTCACACAGAAGTGTAATTGGGTTTCCTTCTATAATCCATCGTGTATTATTCTTCAAAAAGATTTTTGGCTGGACTGAAATACAAAAGAGGCAATGATAACCAAAAGAGAATAAGTGTTTCACAATTCAATGTGGCATTGTTTGCGAAGACCCTAAGATTCCTACTTACGTAATTTTTGTATCTAAATTTCTTCAAAACAATTCTGCTAATAAGGAACATTAAAAAAAAAAAACAAGAAAGAAACAATTTATGCTTCTGCATTCTATACCTTCAGCAGATTTCTATAATTCCAACCATTCTGATTCTACATCTATTTATCTGATGATATTGTAGCAATACCTTTACTTTTAGATAAAATTAAATGCAAAAATTAACAGGTATAAGCTTTAAATACGAAACAATGAATCGGATCACAGATGCAAAACGTCACTTCCTCTATCTAATGTCTATAAAAGACCTGTCTTTATGTGAACCAGCGCTCCTTTTAGCCTCGACTTGAAATTCTCTCTCACTTTTCCTTTCCTAACCAGCCAATACAAAATTCATCGTTTTCCCACCATGAATAATCATTGTTCTAAACTTTGCCAATTTTTTTCCACAGATGTTGTGGTATCTTTCATATGCTCAGCTATTGAAAAGTTTTCTCTTCTAAATCCCATAATGCATATTCACAAATCTATCTCCCTCGAATGAAATGGTAATACATTTAATACGCTACAGTCATGATTATCTTATGTCTTCTAATTCTCCTTACTTCAGAAAGTGCACATGAGTTCAAACCTCATGTGTTTTCTGTGACTTGAATAGTCATGTGCAGTACATTGTCCCAACATGTTAGGAAGGCATACCACTGATGACCCCATCTCCATGATCATTTCGCGGTCTTCAAGTTACCAAGTCTTGTGGATTCAAGGCAGTTTATCTCCGCTCCACTAGAGCAAGGCTACCACGACTACTCGCACAGAGCTCCTACCTTAAAAGTAGGCTCTATCTTCTATCTTTCTCTTCTACCTAGCTGCTATGTACCCATTTTATTACGGATTCAATCTACCTCCTTAATTACCGAATAATCTATTCTAAACAGGTCTCTTCTATCACAAACAATCTTTTCTTTGATGTTTCTTTCGTTTATTTTTTTTAGTTCCTTTCAGCTTTATACGTATTTTTCATGAATGTCTCATTTGTCAATTATTAAATTATCCGCTATTTGTTTGTCAAAACATTTCTATCTGTCCTTATTTCAATTATGAACATTATTTAATCTCTGCGTTCATATTCAAACATGGCGCACGTAGATTATCCCTCCTAACAAAGAACTGACATGGCGACTAGTGCGTCCACCTTCCTTAACACTTGCTGATGTCAGTATCTAGCAGTAAGTACAAAAGTCATGTGGTATTCCTCTGTCCTTTAGCAACTACAATCATCTCATTACTACACAGATGTTACTACCATTACTGTTCCCACGAACACAATATAGGAAGTTAAGATCCTCTAGTATACCAAGTTGGAATTCGCTACATGTCTTACATAAATGTATCTTCTTCATTCACATTCAATAACAACGTTATTATTTCAAGTTGGACTTTATTGATAAGTGAATAATATTCTTTATTATTTCCATTCTTTAAGTATATGACTGATTGTAGTTTATCACTAAGGTAAGTATTTCAAGTGTTCCTATGTAAATTATTGATTATTTTGTAAAGATTTTTTAAAAAGCAAGAGAGCACATAAACGTTTTTGGGGACCCAAATTTGATTCTTGTTTTGGTCTTCATCAATTATATATTTGATTACACAATATCCATGATTTGATTGGAATTTTTTAATTCTATGATACCATTTCTTTACTAAATCTTTTTCTTGTTGTTAAAGGAGTATGAATTCTATATTTTATCCTTGTTTTGATTAAAAACATTCAATATTGGTCATGGAATCATTATTTTGAGAAGAGCACAATAGGTTTCGATTGTGGCATCTTTTTTTATGAAATTATATTCAATTTCGATCGTAGCACCCTTCTTTTGATTAAATTGATTAAACAGTCATCAATATTAATATGCAATTGAAATTAAAATCAGCACTGAAACGTATCAAGGCTCCTACTTGAGGAATAAATGTCATTTCTAGATCATTATTGATAATATGAGAAATATTAATTCTTGATATATAATTGATTGATTTTTATGCTGATAAATCTTCTAGATTATATATATATATATATGTATAAATAATAGAATGTGGATTCGAGGAGAGGGCAGAAACATGAGCTAGTTTGTGTAGCAAATCCACATTCTACTATTTATTTCCAGCTCTACTCTTGAACAACTTGACTTAAAAAGAAAAAGTTGTATGTATCGAGCACTCTATGAAATAAATCCATTACATATCAGAAGTGGATTTATATCATTGATATATTATTATATTATGTTATACTGCAAGCCTGATTTGTACCAAATGTACTATATATATATATATATATATATATATATATATATATATATATATATATATATATATATATATATATATATATATATATAATCCAAGAGCCCTCTAACATTGGTTAGGAGTCTATCAAAATGAAGGCAGCCTCGTTTTAGGGCCTACAATAAATTCTGAGAGAGAGGGGTGTTCAATATTCATGTATGTAAAAAAAATATATCAACTGGTGTTGCTGTCCGTAAAATTTAATTTGATTTAATATAATGCTATCTTTCGTATTTGATTTAATTTAATCTTGTATCAAATATTCAGTTAAATAGTTTAGTTAGGATTATGCATATTTAGGCATATCAGCCCTTCAGTCATACTGCAGTCGATTTTGCCAATGGTAGGTTCGGCTGGTGATTCAATTCGAAACATTTAGTAATCAATTAAGAAAATCTCAACAACCTTCCAGTTACCGAATTTGTTTTTGTTTTGTCTCTGCTATATTACAAAATCCTTTAAATTTACAAATCGATTCGGGAATAATTTTCTTCATGAAAACATTTACACTCAGATGGAAGTATGATTTTAGTAGATTTATTACATTAATTCTCCCGTTATCTAAGCATGTGTTTTAAAACCTAACATTTAAAAGTATAAAACAATCACGTACCAGAAACAATTGTGCAAAACAGAACGAATAGGATCAGTTTCATCATCTGTAAAGATAAAAATGAAAATAATAATATTTATTAAAAACAGGTCTGATTTGTTATGTCTCTTGACCAACATTTTTTGGTTGTATGTGGTGTTGGGATTAATCAATTGAAAAATACGAAACTGCCGGAGCACAAATGAAAGAGCCAATTCAGAATAAACTTACATTGTAATCCCTTTCCCCAATTTTTCAATTTTTTATTTTTATTTTTGGTGGGTATATTAAAAAAAATCAGAAAAACCTTTTCTAAACATAATGTGTAATCTTTTTAATTTTCAGCCTTCTAAGTCTATTGGTACAACTTGTGAACCATGATAAAGTTTTCCTGTTAGTTCCTACGGAAGGCGTAAATGGGGCTTTTTGTCCCAATGAGAAGACAAAACTCTAGTCCTAAAAGGAAAGGTACACAACCTATGCATCTTACTGATAGTCACATCCAGATCCATACAATCTACAAACTCGTTTCACTTTCCAGCCAGTATATATCCCATTATAACTGGTGATCACTAAAGATATTCCGGGAACGTGCTTGTAGCGAGATACAAGACAATGAATTAATCAAGAATTGTTGACAAGGAAATTATCAATCGTCTACCCATATAATACAGATTCCAATATTCGTATCTTTTTCTTTACTTATTTTTACTTACTGATTTTAGCAAAAACACATTGAAAATCAAAAGGATACATGTTAAAGAAACCAGAAAAGTGCATACTTAGATCGTATTGATTGAACATGAATATTTTAATTCCGGAAGGTGCAGTGTAATGATAACAAATGTCTCAAAAAACGAACGATGATCTGACATTGAAATCAAAAAGTAGATATCTATATCATTTAATTTCTTTAGATTTTTCGAGCATGAATAATCTGTTTCTAGAAAGTGCAGTGTAATGATGACTAAAGAAGCAAATGAAAATCTAACATAAAAATTAGGGACAAAAATATATTTTGCTAAACCTTTTCCTCATGAAAGACGAATTCTAGTCAGGAGGTTGTGGAGAGTGGTCACGCTATTAAAAAACTATCCAGATGTAATGCCCACTAGGGCGCCGTAACGATGGAACAGCTACCCCCTCTGCCTCCCTGGCACGGGGACAGTGTGTGCCCTCTACGGAAAAGGAAAGTGTAAGATATACTGAAATTAATGTTTATTTCCAATCATTACGGAATAAAATTTTTCTCATAACTGCAAGAATATTTTCGCTATAAAATAAAATCTCATAATTAATTTCACTTAAAAATGATTTTATTTCTTAAATCTGTAAACCAGAAAATATCTGTCTCATCAAATTCATTTTCCCTCACGTTATGAAATAAACAAGCTGTTATCATCGTCTTTTTTATTTTCAACTGAAGCCATAGAATACGACCGTATTTTTCCACGAACTCGATGAAAAAGTCATCTGTTCTATTGTAGACAACCCTGTGTTGCCAAATTGACCATTTTTCAGTTAAATCTGGCTCAATTTTTTTCCATTTTATTCGATGAAAATATGCGAAAATATCTCTAAATAGTTCATTTTTTTCTCATCAACAACTTGTTCTGGGGTTTTAGTTATTTTATTTGATAAGCGGACTTTAAATAAGTACATTAGGTATTTTTAGCTATAAAGGTTGCTGGAAAATAAAAAGAATTAGCTGATTTCAGCCATTTTCAAAGACATTTCCAGAAATTTGTGCTCATCGGAAATTTCAGTATGCCCTGTTGCCCAGGTCCGTTGAAGTTATCATTTTATTGACTAATCTAGGCTGCTGTAAGACAATTATCGTTTCTAATTTTATCCTTCTCTATATCTTAGCATCTACCACACACTATTTCAGCACCGTTTTCAAACGCATTTCTATAGTTAAAAATCTTCTTTAAAAGTTTAATGTGGGGTTTTATCTTTTTGTTCGTTGTGCAGCATTTAGCAACCTTCAGTTCAAGATCAAAGGGCAATATCTGTTCTTCTAATGGCAAGAATAATATCAATAATTTCCCGTTTTCAATTTTAAAATTTATTAGTGTTGAAATACATTTGTGGACCCTCGGGGTTACGCACCCCCCAGGTTGGGAACTACTCCCTGTATTGGGGGGGGGGGTGCCATAGCCTTGCAACTTTACGATAACCAAATACATAGTATAATGCCCTTTCTGAAAAGTTGTCACCTGTCCCAAATTGCTTCCCGCAACCTTATTTGGTCTTCCAAACTTACAACTGATATCCTGACAACCTACAGATTTAGTGTATGTCTCTGTAATATTTTCAAGTTGCCTTCATCCCGTTGGTAAGATTACAAGATCAAGGCCTGGTCTCGCTATCAAACACATATGCATCTTTTTATATCCAATATCTTAACCAATGTAGCTTCTACAAATGGTGAACAGAATGGTCAATTATTAGGGATAGATAGCTGTGTACGTCCTGGTCGCTTACTTAACAGACATATTTCCAATAGCCGATATGTTATAATCATTCCAACGAAAATTCAGTCACTCGTCAGTGTGAGTATTTGTATTAGAGAAAAAGGGTTTAGTCTCAAATCAATGTGTTTTAATTTTTAAAAATGCATATAGTCTTTTCCGAACGTTTGCGTGCTGGCATTTGTCAGTAAATGTATCCCCATCAACACATAATCATTTAATTTTGTTAACAATCTGCGTGCCTGATGTAATCATCCTGTTTCATTGGCTACTTTGGTTGTTGGAGCTGCAACAATAGTGTTGTCGTTTGCTTCATTAGGATATGTGTATGTTTTATCCGAGTCAGTTCCCAGGGGTTCTGAGGTGCCTCTAAATTTGATGTACCCGGTGCAGTCCACCTTTTCCCGTTCAAACTGTGTCCAGCGTTGTTTACGAAGGTAGTGATCAATGTGCTGCTCTGTGAACATTTTCTTCCACTGGGAGGCATATGTTTGTCCCTCTCGTTCTGTTTCGATCTGAAGACTTACTATTTCAGGTTGCGTGAATGGATGGTGTGGGTTTTGTTATGCGTAGCTCAAGTACAGATCATCAAAAGCCGCTATGTTTGCATCCGCCCCTGCGTTGTTGACTTTCACGACTTTTGGGTATCTGGTCAGTTTAGAAAACTGATCTATTTCTCAATTCCTCGTTCGATCTGCTATTATCGCCAACCCATGTTCATTTCACTAAATAGTCAAGCCTCTTTCAGGTCATGTCTAATTTCTTGGAATTTGTCTGTTTCATCCCTGTATTCATAGAAGTGTTGCTTATGTTTATTCCTATGTTTCCATTTTGCGTGTCTGTAACGACCACATTCATTACACAGTCAATGGGAGTCCATGGATCCACATCTGTGATGACATCCTCTTTCCTCGGAAAGTTTAGCAGTCCGTTTACATGAGGCTGATAGTGGATTGATACATTCCGGAAAGTCAGTTGAGTAGGTTGGGAAGAGGTTCTCATATTCAAGATGTCTAGGGAGTGTCTTTAGATCCCCAGTTCTGTTTTCAGTGAAGACTAGACCTTTGAATTTCCTCATGAATGTAGTAACTTTGGCCATTTCTCCGGAGATGTACCTATTGGCTGTGGGTGGCTTGTTCTAACTGTGCTCGTAATCTTTTACGCTGCATTTGTGAAATGTGCCTCGTCTCATTGTGTTTTGCATACCTGCTCCGTCTTGATTACGGTTGTGATGTTGGAGTCTCCTATGAGAGCTTTTTCTTTGAATTTTGGTTGACAGGAGTTCATACATGTCCATCAGGACGGATATATTCGTCTTTTATTTTCTCTATGACGCCGATACACGTGTCCGATGGCACTGCTGCCTTAGTAGTTGTGGTTGGAAGGTACTCGAAGACGACCTTTGCAATGACTTTCATTAATTCTACTAATTCTGGACCATCCCACTGCTTGGGAATAACCCTTGATTTGTCGTCTAGGGTGTCGACATGCGTTAACTGGCCTCAATCAATTCCTCAAATGCTTTGAGGCGTATCATTTTATCTGGGACCATTACAAATGGTTGCATGGGATCCAAAAGAGCAAGATCATAGCCCCCTGTAGGTCATTGGGCTTAGTTGGTATCTGTTATGGACCTTGAATTTTTTGTCACTGGAAGTGACGTGTTTTGCCGTCTCTTCAGTGTCTGCAATGATTTAATATTCCTTTACAGGCCTTGCTGGGTTTTTATCCCGTTTTCATGTGATCTTTCAAGTCGTCTAAACCCAGTAAGATCAGAACTTGAAGATTTTCTTGCTATTAAACACATGTGTGTCTCTTAATATCCAGAATTTAATAAAAACACAGAATTAACTAAATATTGACGTGTCTTAACGAATGTTATCTCATTTTATATGAGATAGATCTTTTCATGTAATCCATGTGTAAGCGTCGATACATCCCTACATATAGCTATTTACATGATATGGCAAACAACAAAGTCAATATAATCATATCATAATAATTATTATAATGGTACAGGGAAGGTAAAGATGTCAAGTGTCACTTTCATTCCACACATACAATAATAACCTTTCTCTTACTTAACGCTGATAATCGATAAGTGTTAGCCTTTGCCCTTCTTATGCTCAAGTTTTGTATCCAAAAATTGTTATAGAATTTCTTTCATCCAAATATTGGAGATCCGGAATTGATTCAAATACCTTCACTGCCAGATTAGCGACATTTTGTTACACTTTAATCATTATTGAGCGATAAGTTATACTAAGAAAAATAAATAACTGGGTTTTTTTTTTTCAAAATAATTTTTAATGTGATATTGTTTGCACGTATCAGATTCTTTATTATGACAAAAAGTTACATCGACAAAAAGAAATTACATACTTGCAATCTTAGATTTGGCTGTGGGTTTATTTAATGCTAGAAGATAAGCAAAAATTAGGTGTGAGACTGTCAGTTTTCCCCGTGTGTGGCTTGAATAGGGGTGCATAAATGAATTTGGCAAAATGATCTCAGTTCATTTACTCGTGAGAGACCCAGAGAGAATCAAATTAATATAACCCAGTGTGAATTACGTTGTTTAAATCAAATTCAGATTCACATAAGCAAATCTAGTAAATATAAGCACAAAAACAGTAATCGTTTGTAACCTTCTACTCATTTTGTGTACTTGCCAGTTAATACTTATATCTATAACCAGACTTTTTACGCTAAGAGTAATAAATCAAATTCACGTTGATAAACAGATTAACTTTCAACTTGAGTTTTGTATCTCTTTTCCTTGATCTTTCTTTTTACAAAATCAAAATGACCTCGACGTGAAACCATGAAATTTAATTCTGAAATCAAAACAAAATACATAGAATCAACAGAATATTAAATTACTTACCATAGAATGGGTCGGATAAAACGTCTTTTCTCTTCGAATATCAACTTGTTTTAATCAATGTTTTCTCACTCGATACTTGAGTCACTTTTTATGTGATTCTTCGTTCACATGGAACCGACAGCCAAATAAGCAGACTCTGTAGTTGATAGCATTATTACTTGAAAGAAACTCAAGATGGGTCATTTTACATCCTTGTTTGCCGCTAACTTCACATGTCAATTGACCAGTGAAAATAAGCTATTTTGCAGTCAAACCCGGGAGAGAATAAGGTCAAACTGGATTTTACAGTATTGACAAGGTTGGTGGTTGACAATAACATATCCTAAATCCACTCGACAGGCTTCGGGGAAAATGTCATCAGCTCACATAAAAAAGCGACAATAACAACGTAGGCTTCCTAATAAATGGATTTTCTTCTCTGGTATATAAAAGAAGTATGGGTTTTAGAAAGAGTATATATATATATATATATATATATATATATATATATATATATATATATATATATATATATATATATATATATATGTATGTATGTATGTGTGTGTGTGTGTGTGCGTGTGTATATATATATATATATATATATATATATATATATATATATATATATATATATATGTTATTTATTACACGGTGAATGTATCATTTGGTCCAGACAGGGTAAATAGAATAAACAATTGGAGAAAATGTGACCAATAAGGTAGCTGCTTCGATGTAGAGTTACTCTAACCATTGAGCTAAAAGGCCGCTGGTAATGCAATAGATCAAATAACTGCTTCAGCTCCTAATTCTCATTTTTTTTTCTCATCACTGTCCATATATGCTCCATTCATTTCCAAACGCGCACAATTATGTAATCAAGAAATGGATTTATAATCCAACAGGAATAATCATAAATACGTTGTATTACTTTGAAACTCCATTTGAAATGATCTCCCATCAAATTGATTAGTAGTGCATGTGAACAAGAAGTTCTATTGAAATTCAAATTCAAATTACTAGCTGAAATACCCACCCTATCGTGCATTTTCAAATTTCTGTGAAAAAAAAAAGGATGATCTTGTAGTTACGCAGCGTAAATTCGCAATATCTGTTTTAAAAAATAACAATCCCCAATTCTTTTTTTATTATTATTTTATTTGAGCGCTGTTCTTAGACAGAATTAAAAGTGGTAAACTTTACAATGAGCAAGGTCGGTCATTTCAATCGTCTCGACTACCCGTTTTTATAGCCGGGCTCATCACTTGCTTCCCATATACAGGTCAGTCAAGATAATGAATATGAAGACGACCTGCTATATCTTGCAATCCCTGGTGGCTTCCGCCCAGCAGATGGATGCAGGCATATACTTGGGGTCTTTTAAGACGTGGTAAGTTATTGTCATTTTTTCTCCGTCACATTTTTAATTGTATTTCTCTTATTTCTTTTTATTTGAAAACCGTTTTCAACACCCAATGAGCAATAGTGTGAAAAATTACGATCGGGACCATTTTGCTACATTGTGTCAAATACAATAAGTATTTAAAGGTTTAGCTGACTTCTGTCCTCATCTTAATTTTTGTCTTCATCTTGCTTTATTTCAAGTGATAAATGGGTGTATTTTCTATCATCGAAACAGGAAAACGCCTATAATGCAAAATGTCAGCAGAGAGTCAACAAATGAGTGGGGGAAACAGGAAAAAAAGTCAGTTCACAATCTACCTAAAAATTACCAAAGGATTTCAAGGAAATTTTAGGAAAAGTTGGAATTTTCAAGAAAGGAATCTTTCAGCGTTTCAGTATCAAACACTGCGACGGTCATTTGTAGGGTTACATGGAGTGGAAGTGATTTAGAATTAGTCAAGAGGTGACATGGGAGGAACGAGTCGTGTGGTAAAAAGATAGAATTAACAAATATAAAAAATAAATACCATTTGAAAACTCTTCTTGCAGATTCTAGAAATTTAGATTAAAAATAACTAATATGAAGTATTTTTTGAATTCCTAAAATTCAACAAAATTATGAAAACATCCCTATAACAATTTTTTTCTTGCTATCTACACTGAAATAGACATTCAGTTTAATTAACAATAATTTGAGATGGTATAAAAACTAACAGGGATGATATTGGTCACTTTTTAAATCAGTATATTTTCATGTATATTCCAAGATGGTATATTTTGTTCTTAGTGTAAAATGACCAGACGTTCGATATATCTATACGCATATGTATATCTTTAACAGAGAGTGACCATTTCAGCATTTTAGATAGAACCAAGGGTATTTTAAATATTCAGGCTTGAATTGAGACTTAGATATGTATAGATAAGGGTCCAATTTAGCATTATAGATACATTGCAAATAGAACCCAATTAAATACCTTTAAAGAAATTTGTTCGGACTCTGTCCATGTTTACGTGGTTTGGAAATGGTCGGAGCATGAAGTTGTCACCTATAACAAGATATTGGTGGTCATTCTTCAGTGTAAGTTTCTGCTTTTTTTATTGGTCTTTTTTAGTGCAGCTAAATGGTCCGATTTCAGGGTCAGAAGATATAGTGGAGACAATAGCAAGTAAAAATCATTCTGTCTAATGTGTAGTAACCAGTCTCTACACCAGTTCCTGTTGCATTACGTATATAATAGCGGCATTTTTAACGTGTTATTGGACTAAAAAAAAACTATCAAAAGCTTCAAGAGCAAAGCTTTATCCCAGGTGATAGTCAACAAGCTAAATGCATTGCATGATATGATAAGAAAAGGTGTGTAGCATCTGTTGACAGTGGTAGGAGCAACTTTATAGCGATATTTTCACTGCAATGCACAGTCTGAATCTCGTTCTTCAAATGTGAGCTGACGTGTTTCCCCCGCTGAAACATGTGATCAAAACGATTGGCACAAAATACAATGGAAGGGTCACCTCAGTGCTTTGCAATATTTGAGAATAACCTAAAAGTTGGCTGTTGTTGATGGACGATCCCTCGTCTTTTCTTTGACACAATGACTAAACGCAGCGCTGTCAGATTATCTAACTGCCTTCATCAACACATTGCTGGCACTAATGGCGGCACCGGACGAGCTTAAGTCAAAAGACTGCATCTATGAAAGCATGTTACAAACCGTCTCTTCTTTTCAATTTTCATAATTCTGGCAGACAATTTTGATCTTTCAAGACTCTCTTCAGAATACCTTCAAAGAGAGGACGTTGATATTCTTACTGCCGTAGCTTCGAAGACTGAGGTGAATCATGTAACAAAAGTCGCTTCATTCTTCCAAATTGTTCGGAAATCATTCAAATGTTACGAGATGAGGCATTGTCATAGAGTAGAAATAGAGATAGATAATGCTGGTCCCAACATAGAATCTGATGTTTTTCACAAATCATTTTAGCCTTTTCGACCACTTATTAAATCAAATCAAACGATTTGCTACAGAGGCATTGAAGTGTTGATGCAGATATATGTTTTCAGTGCATCTAAATAGAAGGATAAAAACAAGACTAACGAACTGATGTTTGCTAAACAACACAGCCTGAATTCAACTGCAGCAAGCCTTAAGGATTTGTGGGGGTTTTATAGCACTTTGAAAGAATTGGACGGGAAGATAGAGGAAGATTTGAAAAGTCCCGTCTTCTGTTGATTCTCAAACAGTTCAGTGTCAGCGGGAACACTCTATTCCGGTTTCCATGAGTCCATACGCATTGCTGCCACTCTTCCTTTCACAGTTGCTTTGGGTACGCGTTTTCATAGCAAGGTTAAATTTATTATCATTTATTTGATGGTCACTATGCAAGACAACAGCCGTGAAAATCTGGTCATAATAAGCAGGTAAGATAATAAGAATGTGAACTTGCGAATAACAGGGACTTTCCTCGACGGTGGATGAGTTTGCTATCAACCCATAAACTCATTCTGTAGTGAACGGCTAACACTTCTATCTTCACCCTAATAAAGGCTGGCAGATGATACAATTTTTTCCATTGGCCAAAAGTATCTAGATAGTTCTAGATGTACAGTAGGCTGTTTCCACTCTAACAAGTCCTCTCGACCAAGCAATAAAAACTTTCTTTGACGCACTGTAAGTAGTAGGACTACATTTTACTAAAAATTGGTTTCTGAGATTATTATGGCATGTTTGCACACAATTATTCAGTAGAAATACTGAACTAGGGTCTGCTAGATGGAATGGGTCAATTTTCTCTTTTGTGTATTTTACGACATTTTCATAGGATTTTTGAACTTGTCATACATAGATTAGAACATTATGACTCTTATTTACAAAATAACAAATAGAACCAAAAATTAGCCACTCTGAAAGTAGAAAAAAATCGGCCTAACCATCCGTTCCACAATCCCATGAGCATCGAATGAAAAGTGGCACTTTCTCAGAGTAAATTCTTTCTTTATTATAAAAAGAATTCATATTTTCAGCAACCCTTTTCTATCAGTTAATCAGTTTAAAATTCTATTTTCTTCAATAATAGAGCAGCCCAAACTAAAACGAGATTTTTCACTTTTTCCCTTAAGTAATGTCATGAATTAAGTTCTATTTTGCAATTCATATCATTTTTCATGTTCTTATTGTAATTAAAAACTATTTCAGACTAAACTTAATAATTTATAACAACTTATTTACTGTTTAGAGTCTTTCAACAGTACTTCTCCACCTCTGGCACAAGTCTTGTGTAAGCTACATATTCATGCTCAGACCTTTTCCAAATCACCTCAACATGGGCACAAAATTTAAATTTTGGATCTTTCCGAATTTGTAGAATGTGCCAGCTTCCAAACTCTTCATCCCAGAATCCGAACTGAAAATTTGATCATTGATCACCAGTGTTACTAAATTAGCCTAATCCTGGTTTTGGCAGCAAACAAACTCTGCCATTTTGAATCCAATTTAACATCATTCCTGCTGCAATATTAGCAAATTTATGGCTATTCTTGGCAATTTTTTTCGAAAGAAAATTAGTTATTTTTAGTTAATTGTATCGTCATAAAATGGATAACAATGTCTAGAGTACATTTTGGCATTTTTTTATGCTTTTTTAGGGTTGAAAACTAATTGCTGACCTATCTCTGCCGCTGAAGATAAAACCATGGTAATTTGGTCTTACGCAGCAAAAGACCTCTGGCAAGTCTTGTGGAAGTGCACAGTCTCCGACAAATAGCAGTACATCTGAATTGATAAGAAAATCATTCAACCTAAGCTTAATTCCAACTCCTATTCCAAACGTAGGCGAGGTTCAGGAGAAGGTTCGGAAGAGATATATAATCAAAAAAGAATACACAGTAAGGAGTTTGAATTAGGGCTTAGAGTTGGAATCAGGCTCATGATTTGGAATGGAATGGAAATTAGACTTGATAGATAATTTGCAACAGATCAGGATTATGTTTGTTCGTATCTGTCTTGTTATAAAATTAGTAGTCATCAAAGTCAATAATAAACTGTACCATCAAATTTTGAAGTTATGTAAGATAATTCCATAGTGGATAAATATTGTCAGAATAAATTCCTGTGTTCACATCATTATCGTTTTCCACTTGAAAGCATCAAAGATAGATCTTTTAAAAGATCTGAAAACATCTAGATTCTGAAGCGTGTAGATATAACTAAATGATAGAACCAGTCGCCATCTTTGGTTTCTTTGGTTGTTTAATTGGTTCCCTGGTAAATTTCTAGATTATTTTTTTCTACTCTGTTCTTTCGTTAGTTTTATTGTAAAAAGATATACGAACGAGTGTAGTTTCGATTTTTTTAGATAAATTTTTCGATTAAAAGTTTGCATCAACCTATGCACGGATAGTATTAGCGTATTCATTCTTGAAATTTTTTCTTCCTATTCATATCCCCCACTTCAAGTCTTGGATATTCCCATGACTTGGGGCCTTTAAAATTATGGGAAAGTCAGGAAGTAAACACTTTTAACAGAATACAAACATATGTTTCAAGTGCCAATATGGCCAGAAACACTCGATTTCAAAACTCTCATGATGCAGATGAATATTATATTGAATCAAAAAAATTCATAACTCTTTTTTTTAAGAGTAAGTATGATCTCACAATATATTACTATGCAGTGTTATATAGATCTAGGATTATGAAATTTTCCTGACATCATATTTTAAAAAACCATACAGTGCAACAGCTGTTCATGATGTTTTGGACAACAAAATTGAAAATAATATTTTATCAAGATTCTTACTCAAAAATGAAATCTTATATATATATATATATATATATATATATATATATATATATATATATATATATATATATATATATATATATATATATATTATATATACATATATATAATATTTTATCAAAATTCTTACTCAAAAATGAAATCTTTATATATATATATATATACATATATATATTATATACATATATATATATATATATTTATATATATATATATATATATATATATATATATATATATATATATACTCAAAAATGAAATCTTTATATATATATATATATATATATGTGTATAATAGAGTTCAATGATTATACATTGTTTTATATATCTTATTTTCTAAAAAAAGTAATCAGATCAAAGTCTCAATCCAAGTGTGGACATCAAAAAAGCCCAAATGCTGAAATTATTAATTCATCTCTACATCTCTAAACACACATGTATATATGGCTGTTGGAATAAATCCTCACAAATAGTCACTGACTTTAAACTATTTTGTGTTTTCCTGAAGTATGTTAGTGGTCTGTATTTATTGTTTTCTTAATGTGTTAATGTGTTTGTCTTTTGCTTAGGTTCCATGTTCCAGCTCCATAAATGACCATCGGGAGGATACATTGGTTGTACACTCCTCTTTTTAGGATTATTGTGATCGTCTTGTTTTTGAAAGTTGAGCTTGCTTTGCCGAAGGCTTGCCATCCTAGGGTGATTTTCCGTTTGATTTCTTCTTCTTTTGTGGGTTTCAGGGTGATTTGTTGTCCTAAGTAGATGTAGCAGTCTACTTTCCCCGGCTTTGCATCTTCGATTTTGACAGTTATGTCCTTATTCTTGATGTAATTGTTGCACATGACTTTTGTTCTACTGAAGCTCATCATAAATTCCCGCCTAATTCTAATGTGCTATTCATAGTAGCACTGATTATTGGGATATCATCTTTTCATGAACAGATAGCCATAAAAATATTTTCCATTGAGAAGTACTTGTTAGCATCGTCAAAAGCATGTTTCTGTCTGCCTCCGGTGATTAAGGATGGAAGTGATAGTCTAAGTATACAGCCTGATTCCGAATCCAAGTTGGCTTCAGTTATACAATTTGGTTGGGTTTATGTGTCTTGATAATTGTATAATTAGGGTAACTAACAAGTTATATAGCTAAAATAAAGTTTTTCCCTTGTTTGAAAATACCTCATTTTTTAGGAAAATCACTCAGTGGCTTCAAATAATTATCTATCAGTGTGATGCATGATAGAGATAAGCTGTCCGAAATCTCCACTAATTACTCCCATTCCATCAAAAGCTAGTCGTTTATAATAATAGATTTTATCATTTTCAGTTAACCTTGCTTGAATGCATCTTACAATTATTTTTGCTAACCTCATCAATAATCATCAATTGAATTTGTTTCTAATGACTTCCTACCTTCTCCAGTGAGATCTTCAAATTTTTTTCTTGGTTTTATGTGAAATGCTTTGTCAATTGATGCATCTCCACACCCTATGTAAAAAGCACATAGCAGTATAATTCCTTGTTCATTATATGGTGAATCAGATTTACTCATCATTTTACTAAATTGTTGTGCCATAGTTTTGATTGTTTTACCTTTGCCAGTAGCAGAGACACCAAGTAGCATCGTTCTTAATGGAGGAAAAAACTTTTCCTTCAGTTGACATATGATTGAGTGTTGCTCTCATTTCATTACAGTGTCTAAAAACAGATTTTGTGTAGCATCCAAATCTTGTGGAGGAAATAAATTACTTTTATTTTATAAATCATCTTGTAATTACTGTCATTTATATTCTTCATTTTATGAACCTGTATGATATAATCAGAATGAATGAGCTCTATGTTTTTAGGTGGATTAGATATTAAATTTGAGTATTTCTATATCTTCTTTGATGTCGTGATCATTTTCAAAGACATCCAGATCTTCGCACAGTGACCCTTTTCGAGTCATACGACCATCTTCTTGATACGTCTAAAATAATTTACATATGGTTGACGTTTGTCCCATTTTTTTCATTGCATAATTATTGTGAACAAAATGATAATTATTGTCATCCATGTTGGATGTATAGACTTAGTCATGATTAGATTGGTCTTCACATTCGGCACGCTGGATATTTTCTCCAACAACATCCTCTGTTGTGTTATTATTCTTCCATTTGCTTTCCTGTACTTGGTTCTTTTACAGAGAAAACATATTCATTGATTCTAATGAACACATCAAACATCTTCTAAAGACCATCACTATCAAGCTTAGTGAATTCTCCCTGTTTCTGAATAGACTGATATGCTAACAAGGTCATAAACATGTATTGCTAAAATTTGGGGTTGCTCTTCATTGTGGAATGCATGGGCCTAAACATTATTAGCTGCTTTGGATTTCTTACCTCTCACAAAGGTCGTTTTGTATAAATGGAATCAAACCCTAATCAAAATCTAAATGGAGCAATAGTGAGTGCTGCTCAATATCAGGAAATAACTCCTTCAGTAGATCAGTATTGCTGTGATTCATCATCTGACTCAACATGTGAAGTTTAAGTCCGGTTTCAAATTGACTCTCTCAATTTTTCCTTATTGCCAATCATGTATTGTACTTGTTAAGACATAGTTGCTAATATACCCAAGTGTTGTCACAAAATTCGATGTGTAAGCTCTCAATTCAGATGAGAGCAACGCTACATTGAAGTGGCTACCCTATCAGTCACATGTTCGATTCCTGCAGCAGCCTCATTTTCTCAAAACTGTTTATTCTATTTACTTTATCTGGTCCAGACAGTCCCGACCAAATGATACATTCCCCATCAAATAAAAGGGGATCATTTCAAATAATTTCAATATAATATAACTCAATTTGTAATCATTCTGTCCGGTCATATATCCATTTCTTAATAACATATATCTATGTATCCGGACATTGCCCAACCCTAACTGTCCATAGCGGAAATTTGAAAATTCGTTCACAAACTCCCCTCAACGAGGGTGGAAAATGTTATTTTTTTTTCCTATTTCAAATTTTAAATTCCCCTCCAAAATGAGGTTTCAGTGGGTGCTTCAATTTTCAATGTAATTTTCTGTTAATTTGGTCGATTACTTTGCGTCAACAATTGTTTTTTTTTAAATTTTGACTCCTGTTGTTCGAGAAAAACCCTTTTTTCATACACACACACACACACACACACACACACACATATATATATATATATATATATATATATATATATATATATATAGATATATATATTTGTTATGCATGTAAATGCAATTGTTGTTGCTGTTAAGTAACACTATCCTCAACAGACCGATTTAAACACTGTGGTGTATCTACGTCATCCATGACTTCAAACATCTATATAACTTGCGGTACACAATAGGGAATTCCTCGGTTGTTGACACCTAAACTAATACTAAACATGGATATCATCTCATTCCTTTGTATTTCTCTCAACCGATGCCTATATCTTCTTATTGCCTCCCTTATCCGTTCCAATCTTAGTTGCCGGTCTATGATTTGATTTTATTGTTATACAAAAATTGATAATATTTATTTGCCAAAATGTTCCTACCCCCTTAGTAAACTACTTGACTTTCTTTGCTTTCCCTCTCATCCTACCTTCTTATTGAACGAACAAACTTCCTTTTCTCCTTTCCTTTCTCCTCATTCCTCAAGTAATCATCTTGAATTTCTTTTTCTCCAGTTCCTCTCTAAATGAAAATAAAGAATATTTTAGGTGAAATAACGTGCTGCTAAAAGGAGATTGATAAAAAAACATTTCACATATCTCATATGTTTAGACACTTTTGCTGGGTTTAAGTTATTCATGTGTACTGACAATTATATATATGTATTTATCTATGTATTTATGTAACTGGACTTAACCTTGCTCTTACTTTTCAGTGTAGAAACTTTAAGTACTGCATGCACACACTCTCCTCAGTGAGTAGTGGGATTGTTTTTTGAAACCCCATCCCTGTTCTCAGTGGAGGGTTCACTTTACAAAGTAAGTTTATACTCAACTTTCATGATAAATGAACACATATGGGTAGTGGTGATTCATAATTTCCCTTGGAATGCTTTTATTTCTTTCTAATTTCATCTGTATTTATTTTTTTTTATAAAATGTTTCTAAAATTGAATCACAGAATTGTACTCTGTATGTAAATATAAAGGTGAAGATTGCTTGTGAATCATTCATGCCTAATTTGTACCCTGCTCACTAATTGTTATATTGATTAAAAAAATTAAAAAAAACTAAATTAACTTCTAATTGTTAATTAAACATTTTTTTCTGTTTCATAGACTTTTGGCAAGAAGTGACATGTGTTGATGAACGTCTGTAACTTGAAATCTATTAATCGTATCGTAGTCATCTTTGTGTTTATCAATTGGAAAAAAACTCATCACCTACTTTTTGTAGATGATATGGAAATGGGGGTAACTTGGTTCGGAAACTTGTTTACATTTGTGACTCGTCGTAAAAATGGCATTGGGAAATTTCAGTCTAATTTTCATATACGTTTTAAAATTCCTTCAAAAATATCTCAAAGGGACGATTTCAATGGGAATCAAGTCCACCCTCTCCGCTTTAATATTATAATAACTATATAATTATATTGGCACTTCGACCGTATTACATTTATATGAACATAATTCCCTTGAGAAACTAAATCCATTAAAATTCTATTCGATCCTGCTGCTTATTTTTTCAAAATCGTCTCTTTACCAGAAAAAAAACAAATACAAAAAAACATAAAATATTTCGAGTTTAGAAAGTTTTTTGATACTTTTTTTAATTATTATTTGTGTGAAAAAAATCATTCAAAAAAATCTTTATTATAATCTTTTGAATATTTTGTCATCAAATTATAAATGTTTTAACTACTGGGAAAATTATGAAATTTTATTATGAGAAAGAATGGTCTTCAACTTATGGATAAATATGATATTTTACAGATTCTGATTTACTCTTTTTTCAAAAAAGAATTTCTGCTATTTTTGTTTCAATTACAGACGTTACCATTATTTGTATACGGTAGCTGGTAACTGACTATCTCACTTTGCTTGCTATTTTGTTCAACACATGTTCTATATACAATACTTACCAATTCAAGTTATCTGTATTTACTACAGCCTCATACTTATATACCTCATACTCGATCTCTGAACTTCTGCTATGAGCCCACCTGGTAAATAAACGCATTTTCACTATATTTCTATCAACAAGAAAGAAACTAATACTTCTACATAACCCAGTCAGTTAATCATTGAATTTACTGATTTTCTTTGATCTAAATCTCTCTGAGGGAAAATTCTATTTTTGAAAGATTTTGAAACATTGTTCCTTATTTTGGTCAACACTTCAACCTCAAATGTCGGAATTTCTTTAAAGTTCTCTGAGTACGCAAACTTATTTTTTGGTGATTTACTTTGATATATCCTTGCAATTATAATCAAAATTACAACTTCGAAGAGGATATACGTTCTCAAAGGAGTATCAAAAAGTCTGTGATAGTCCCTAAAAATTAGTAATGACTAAACGTGAGCCAACGTAAACATCTCAAACAAATGATGTACAGACAGAAAATTAAGGAACCACTAGATGACTTTGTGAACCAATGCAAATTACAGGCTAAGAAATGCTCGTTTACTGGGAAGGAGCAATGTGAAAGGATAGAAGAGCTAATCATTGCCAGCACACCCATTGTAGATTTTCAAAAAGAACTGAAGAAAGATGCTAATCCCATAGAAGTACTCACTATAGTGAGAGCAAATGTAAGACAACTTAAAACTGCAGACGATGCTTCCAACACATCTACCATACAAGGTGTCAGGGCAAGTGGAAAGAACAATCACTGGGCTACATTTTGACTATCAACAAGAGCAGAAACTGATCATGTCACGAAATCGACACCACACCTAGTAATGGTCACTATCAAAACATTATAAAAGCCCTCACCGTTGTTTTCATGAAAAGTAACAGCCTGTACGGACTGATAGTGTGTACAACACTAGATACCACAAAGAGCAGTTAAAAAGAGCATCATTCAGTAGTATTCAAATATGAAATTATTCTGTGAATGAGAATGTGCGCCAACACATCAACTCACCAATGAAAACCTCAATTGAACTGAGAGGTGCGATAAAAAGGGAGCTCGATAACATGTCAACAATTGATGTTGTCGGAAACGTGACAGAACTAACAGATTGGATCTTGAGTTTAGCATACTCATACAAAAAGATGGAATTCTATGAATCTGTGTGGAGCTAAGACATTTCAATACAGCGCTCAAAAGGCCAATCATAAAATCCCAACGACTGAAGAAATGACACATCACTCTGCAGGTGCTGGGCTTGATGACACGGCTGCTCGCTGGTCTATTCACGTAGACAAAGACTCACAGTTGCTAAGTACATTCCAATCACCACATGGCAAATACAGTTCCCAGAGACTACCATCTGTATTGAATATATTCGAGGATATTTTCCAATTGAAGTTTGATTAGGTCCAGGAACAAGTTGATGGTATAGTTGGAATAGCTAATAATGTTGTGATTTATGCCATATCGAACGAAGAGCACGACAGTCTTGCACAAGTTCATGCAAGTAGCTATCTTGAATAATCTATAATAATAATAATAATAATAATAATAATAATAATAATAATAATAATAATAATAATAATAATAATAATAATAATAATAAAATACAACATCGAATCTGAAATCATTCATTTCTTTGGCAAAATAAGTAGTGAAAATTGTGACTATCCAGACCCAGAGAAGATCAATGATCCAAGAGACATGCCATCTCCAACATGTAAGAAGGAACTTTCATGCTTCATGCATTTGTTGCAATTCATTCTGAACCTAGCAGATAAGGCGCCTATTCAGATAGCAAGGAACAATCTTTCTGAGGGAAGAACATCGCAATCGATGCTTTGAGAATCTGAAGACCAGGTTCATCCAGAAATCAACTTCTGCATATCTCAACACAAGTGAAATGCCAACCCTGCAAACCAATGAAAGCCTGAAAGGATTCGTAGCTGCTCCAATGAAGAACGATAGACCAGTTGCTTATGTATTGAAATTTCTATCGGATGCAGAGAAATGTTATTCTTGCATAGAGAGGGAACTCTTTGCAATCGTTCTTGGGGTTCAATTTCACACATACCTCTATTGTTACCAATTCAAGATACTCACCGATCATAGGCTACTGGTTATGATACTATAGAAACCAAAGACCTGTGTAACTCCGAGACTAGGACGCATTCTTCTCGAGCTAAGAGGATACCAAATGTACGTAACATATACACCTAGAAAAGAAATGACACTCCCAGATACACTAAGTCGTCTTCTCAGTATCACGAAGGACACAATTGACTGAGAACAATCGCATAAGGTTAGGCAGTGATTGTCTGAAAGCCACACAAAACAAAACAAGAAAAGATTCTGTTCTCAATCAGTTACGCGAAATCATAGCTGGGGACCCGAGAAAAGAATTACCGGGTCTGATACGTCCCTGCTGGCCTTATAGGAACAAATTCTCGGTTAACAAAATCATTTTAAAAGCATCAAGAAATTTGATTCCAATTACAGCGGCAAAATGACACACTGGATCATCTCCACTATAGTCAAAGCATCGAAAATAGCATCAACGCAGACATTGAGAACATAATCAACTAATGTTCCGTATGCCAGGAAAGCCTTCCTGTACAGCCCAAAGGAATCTTACAACCCAACTCCTGGTCGCGTATGGAAAGTTGTTGGCATTGATTTATTTGATTTCAGTGACAATGAATATCCAATAACTGCTGATTACTACAACTTCCTCATCATAGGTAAGATGATGGGACAGTGTACAAGCAACAGGTTTGTTTCAGCCACAGAAAGATATTCTCAGGATATGGTATACCACAAGGGTAATAAAAAACCGAAGTCAAATGGTTTAGTTAAGAGATAGATCAAAACTGTCAAAACTACTAAATAAGGGAAAGCAAGCGGGAACAGATGCTGATTTTGCAATTAGTCTGCAAGCAACTCTCATCAACTACAACTTACCAAGCTTAGCTGAAATGCTTAATAATTACATTATGAGAGCTAACCTTATATGCAAAGATACAAACTGTTCGCTTTTTTCAACATTGATTATATTCGTGAAGAGTTATAGCAGGGTCAAGAACAGCTGTAAACACATCATAAGATAGCATATGATCTAGCAACACTGGTACCAGAATGGACACTGGCAACCAGTTCATCATCATCATCATCAGTCTTTTAGCGTCCGTCGTTGGACATAGACCTTCCCCAGGATTTGCCACACTTCCCTATCATGGGCGTCACGGAGCCAGTACTTCCTGAACCTGTCAAGCTCGTCTCTCCATCTAATATTTTGCCGGCCTCGGTTGCGCATATGGTCTCGGGGGGTCCATGTCATGAGTCGCGATGTCCATCGATTGCCTGCCATTCTTGCAACATGGCCAGCTCACTGCCATTTAAGATTTTTAATGGATTCTATGATGTCCCTAAGTCTTGTCTTTTCCCGGGTGTACTGTGCTGTCTTGTGGTCTCTCCATGCGAGGCCCAGCATTATTCTTTTCATGTGCACGTTGCATGGTTCTCAATTTGCAGGTCTGCCTCTTGGTTAGGTTCCATGTTTCAGCTCCATAAGTGACTATTGAGAGGATGCATTGGTTATACACCCTCCTCTTTGGGATTAATGGGATCTTCTTATTTTTGAAGGTTGAGCTAGGTCTACCAAAAAGCTTGCCATCCTAGTGTGATTCTTCGCTTGATTTCTTCTTCTTTTGAGGGTCTCATGGAGATTCGGCAGTCAGTTACTGTACGAAAAAATGTGCAGAACTTAGATCATATATTTTAGAGATCCTGGGCGAATCATGCAAGAGGCACAATAGAGATCAGATACGGGATAGAAGAATAATCATGCCTAAATATGTTCGTTAACATAGTTTCAACGTACCGACTACCGGCTCGTTAGAAAGAATTAAATGATGAAACCGACGATCATAGTACGGATAAACATACCTCAAGTGCAATACCCAAACACACAAACTGTCTCGGACCAAAAAACTCAAGTGTATGAAACCAGAATAATCAGTAGACGTGACGTGCACAAACCACCAAGATACAGGATTAAGAATTATCAATTTTGTGATGATTTGGCTTTTGATATACTGTTTATATATGTCCTTTATTACTCGTTCACAAGAACATATCAGAATGTGCTCAGGATATAATGCTTCCACTTACAAAGTTTCTGATAGCAAAATAACTTTCCATGCAGCAATAAGACAACCCTCTGATGAACAATGAGTAACGACAGTGATCTACTGATCTATGTCCTAAGTTAATTTCAATCGTAGTAACTCTATCCTGAATTTCAAGAAAATTCATTTGACATTTTGTTTCAGAAATTCTTCATATAACTATATTCTTTCCAGTGGTAAGAAATATCATTAGAACCACTTTGTCACATGCATAAATGCGTGTGTGAGGCGTCAAAGATCAGTAGCGTAGGTGTATACTACAAGCTCATCACTTCCACCTCGGTGGACAAACAACTTGTAAGCATTTATCGAGTGAATCATCATTTTCATCGGCAGCCTTTCAGCGTCCGATATAGACCCTCTTGAAGGTTTAACTTGCCTGTCAAAAGCTAGCTAACCTGACGTGATTCTTCGCTTGATTCCTTCTTTTGTAATATTTTATTAATACCACTTCCTCAATCATCTATCCCTATATGATGGCAGTGGAAAAGGCCGCAATAAGACATTAATTCGACGAAAAAAATGTGGGAGACTCAGTGAACGGGTAGTAGAATTATTAGTTGAAAACTAGAAAGCATATCGTCATTAAAAGTAACTACATAATGCTCCCTGGCTTTCACGTAACCACAATAATGCTAAATTGGGCACTTAATTTCCACTATTTTTACAAAAGTACGGATGGAAGAACGATTATATATATGAATTATCTTCCCTTTGATCCGATTTTGTTTTGTATAAATTCTTTTATTTCTATTTTTAGTCATCGTCACCCATAATACTGGTTTTGGTACCGTTGCTTGGGTTTACGCTGTGCATGTTTTCTGACATTAATATGGATGTATGTATCCAAACTTTGCCAAGCCCTGACCGTTCTTGATAGAAACTTGAAATTTCGCACAACCACTCCTCTCAAACGAAAAAGGAAGACGTTTATTTTATTCTTTCATAAAATGAGATTTTAGCGAGGTTGTTCAATTTTCAATTCAAGATAATGCTAAATTGATCCCTGAATTTGTGTCTATCCTTGTTTTTTGAAAATGTGGACATTTCAGTGGCCAACGCATAAGAAGTATCCTATTCATTGATCATCTTTTTTTTCCAATGTTTTTGATTGATCATCCCAACACGACATGTTGCCAAAAGACATTGGTCATCGGGTGGTTAAGGTAAGAACCTTTTCACATATATCTCCTCTGTTATCCATGTAACTGTTATTGTTGTTTATCACCACTACCCACAACGGATCAGTTTAAACACTTTTGCTGGGTTTAGGTTATTCATGGGCTCTAAAATTTATATACAGCATCATTTGTACCCTCTTCATCAAATGTATCAATCAATGTTTTTTATAATCAATTAAATTTGTTATTGATTACTTCGTGAAAAAATTATTCTATTTTATTTGTATTGTCCGCCGAAATGGAAGTGATTATTCAGAACAGCTGTCGGACGATCAGACTGTGCACTTGGGCCCAAACATACGCATACGAGCCAGGGCCAAGGGAGCAGCTGCCCCTTTACATTCGGACAAAACAGTTTGAAATTTCGGATAAATCAACAGTCCAAGCTGTGTGAAATTCTGGCCAAATTGAACTCTTAGTTCCGTCGACCAAAGAATTTCCTCCCTCACGCTTATGGATCCAAAGCACCAAGCGGCCCAAGTAACAAGACAAATAAATGTCTGATAAAAAAGGCACATATCGATATGGAATGGATGGAAGGGTGGGATGGGTCAAGAGACCAATAACACTTTTTGTCGAGGGGGGCAAAAATCACTGTCAGCACGCCCATGCACCGTGCTGCGTGTGTCAAAATGGATCAGGATTATCAATAACTTCCTTCGGAACGTGCAGATGATACGGACCCGTTCGACACAAGCTCAGTTTAATGTTTGCAATGAAACATGGGAGGTCAGTCACATGACAAATAAGATCGCCACTATGTAAAATCAATTTGAATTTTCTTTCTGCGAAATCTTTTCCAGTATTAAGTGTTCGTAACTTTTTTTTTCTTTTTTTTTCAATCAAAATATGATTTGTTTTGACAAAAGTTTATCGGAGGCAGTAATCGCCTGTATGTAAATGGTCCGCTAAAACACTTCGGTTGGCTAAGCCCTCGTACGGGGTCCTCCATGATAAAATAAGGAAAATATCTTTCGAACTGAATTCTCCATCCTTTTTCAATTACCATAGGTTATGCTTTTGTCTCCTGGGCATTTTCATAAGTTTTTCAACGGAGTTATTATTTAATGAGTGAAATCATCGTTAACAAATAAAACTCACAGAATTGCGTAACTGATTGCATCGAAATTAAATGTTTCAATAAATTGATAACAATAATTATTGTTATAAACTAATCCGAGAAATTTTGGATAAGAGTTTTGCTAACACCGACTTTGAATCTTACTGCTCCATTCCAGTGAAGCCAATTTAGCTGTTTAGGGATCAAATTTTACTATCTTTAGTTATAAGGGCATGAGCGTCTGTAAGTTTTAGCAGTAAGCAAACTTGCAATGATATCATAACTGCAATTGCACTTGACTGGAGCCAATATTTTGATTGTAAAATTAATGTATATATCAATTGTTATCACTTTGACTATCTCTACCGTTACAAGATCTATTTGAGGTTGTTTTCTTAGCCTTTTAAGCTTCATTCTTTTATTCTCTGATTTTTTTAATGATAATCTGAATAAATAAGTTAAAAGTTTGAAACAAAAGGCTCAACTAGCAAGCGATGTAGCAAAAAAATTCTAGGTAATAGAAATAAATGAATCGCTGCAATCATTTATCAAGTTTTAAAAATCAAGATAAGAGTACATTAGCAACGTATGTTATGTCGAATTAAACCTGTTTGATCGGTTAACCATAAGAACGATTGTCTTGGAAACATGGGTCTTGCGCTAATATAAATGTGAAGTATAAATTCCCCAGAGTTGTTTACTTAGTTCCATCCTAGAAAGTGGGCAAATTTTACATTAAAAGAAATGACACCGTCTGTAAAAGCTAGACTCCATTACTATTTAGACCCTCAGTGTTCCACAGCCATCAGATTGGGAATCTCTTCACCAAAGGTCGGTTGAGCTGACACTTCAAGGAGTCAAGCCTCGAGACCCCCATATCTTCAGAAATTCTCCTGGGAATGCATCACTCATACTTGGGTTCTCATTTAAAATAAATCAATTGTAATGTTTTGTTCCGAAAACGAATCACAAAAAAAAACAAACTAGCATTGACCTAAGTTTACTTATGTATTGTTTTGCCAGTGTTTCAGTTCAACTTTCATTTACTAAGCAAAAATACATTAATTGTCCCGTTTATAATTTTAGGTAATTTCCTATTTTAATCACAATGCATTAGACCTTAGAACCAGTCGGAAATTTGTCAGTTTTTAGAAAAATAACGGTTTTACAATGGGTATATTTACCATGTAAGTACAATAATGCTGATCTAGAGACTTAATTTATCCCATTTTCATGAAAGTACAACTTCCATGAATTATCGTCCCTAGTATCCGATTATATTTTGTATGAATTTCTTTTCTTTTTTTACATCATACAGCTTGCGCATAGGTTCATATAAGCCGTGCTTCCGTAAAAAATTGTTATGAAAAAAATTTATTTGGTGATTAGAGATATTAAGTTTTTTCAGTATGTCTAACATTTCCTTTATTCATAGAGGGCACACATTCCTGACCTTCATCTCTTTCAGAAATTTTCAGTTTAATGCTTGCAAAAGTTTCCTGCAGGAATGATATTCTGAAGATTTCGTTTTAGTCGGTTTCTGCTTTCATTCAGTTTCACCTTCGTTTCCCTCAAAAATTTATCAATTTTCTGGACTCACTTCTACTTTCAATTTTCAAGTTATCGTCTATTGCCAATGCTACTTTCAGTTACGGTTCAATAGAACAAATGTAAATTTATAATGTAAATAAATCTGCTCAATGAAAATGTACTTAAAAAAGGTTTTGGACTCCAGACAACAGCCATCCACAGTCGTAAACTTAAAGTTTTACTATGTGAACAGTTTAAATTAAAGTTTTACTATGTGAACACTCTCTCTCCCTTTCTCTCTCTCTCATAATTAGCCTTTTGGCCACTACTTTACCAACCCTGTCCAACACTGTCCCTCACTATTTTTATCAAAATCGCAAAAAGTTTACTGTTTTTTGTCTACCAATAAAACCAGTTGATTTGAAACACATACCCCTAATCTGCTCAATTAAATTTTGCAATAAACACATAACTGGTGTGTACGAATGAAGTGATTGTAGCTTTTAGTGTTGCTAAAATACAGGGTACCTAGATGCACAACAGAATATAGGAAAATATGCATATTTAAGGTGTTGAAATTTTTTAGAGTGTTTTTAGAGTATTGAGGGTTACTAAATGCAAATCCGTTGTATGTTTAGCTCATAGATGGCCGACAGAGCCTCAAATATGACAAATCCAAGAAAACTATTACCGGTTGTATTTGCGTACATTTCCTTTAAATGAGCAAGGTAGAACCTTGAATGAACTATGCTTCTGAATGTTTTCTTATATAGGGAATCAATTGCCATAATCTGTTTTCAGATTGAATGTACAGAAACTTCCTGAATTGTATATACATTGCAGATATCGCCGTCTTTATTTGTCAACCAAGTAAAATCCAGAAACCCATGTATAGACTATTCAGTTTCTACAAATTCAATCTAAAATCAGTTTCTGCAATGGGTTCCCCATACATGAAAATCTACAGAAGCATATTTCATTCAAGTTTCTAAATTTTCAGTCAAATAGATATGTACATAAATACATTTAGCTCCTTGGCAGTTGCCATCATGGATTTCTCAATTTTGAAGAATTGTAAGCCATTTTAACTGGGCGTACAGCATATTCAGATTAAGCAACCGTCAAAAGCCCTTGAAAACACTCTGAGTCATAACTTACCCAATTTGCCCTTATGGTCTGCATTTCTTGGAAATTGTTCAATACTTTGTTAGAAACCGTTAAAAGGATTGTTTAATTTCCTGTCAGTTGCAACTGGATCAGTCAGAGTTTCTCTTGTGATGGAGTAAGGGGCCTTTGGCTCAGGAGGATTCGCAAGATTGCTACGGGGAATTTTTACAGGATCCCTAGACGGACACTCATTTAGGTACTGACCAGGCTCGACTTTCCTTATCACTGTTTGTCATCTAGTGTGATATCCAATGTGGTTATATGAGCTGGTGGATGAGATGGCAACTTTTCCTGGTTTTCAGTGAGGGGGGAGAAATAAATAGTAGAGCTCTTACCTGTGAGTATAGTGTATCCTAGGGATAACAGGCTGTTGGCCAACGCCTTTGCATTAGCCAAAATTTGCGATTGATAGTTTGCGTATTCAGTTGTTTGGACTTGCTTCAAGGCCACAGCCGTTGCTGAAAATTAAAACCAAGTATGATAATCACGACGATCTGTCCTAATTCTTATCATTTCGAGAAACATGCATAGATAAAACTCCGTGTTCTCTGCCTTTCATAGTCTGTCCTTCAAGTGTCTATCAGTGTCAGAGAATTGCCCCAAAGTCACACACGCAACCCGGCAGTTTGGCACACTCACTTTATTATTGCAAATGGCTTCAATTCATTTGTTGTTCTGTAAGAAACCACTGCTAAGTGATTTAATGCGACATTAGTGGTTAACTGATTAGCATGTTAGGCTAGTGACATGATAGATCAGTGCAAGACTAATACATGCAAAACTAACTATGGCGTTGAAACAATTTATTGAAATAGAAAAATCAAAATTATGTTTTTATTCATTGATACAAAAATACAGTTGGATTCATTATGCAATCAAACTTCTAACACAATTTTGAATTTATAGATTTTATTAGAACCTTTTACAGATCCCCTTTCTTTTAGAGGAAAGTTTCAAAAAATGTTTTCTTATTTAGTGAATTTTTTCTACTCATATGAAAAACTTGATTTATTTCAGGGTTTTTTTTTGTTTTTTGTACTAGTAAATACCATTTGCATTGCTAAGTTTATACATAAAACTGTGTACTGTATCAGTGTGTTTACACAGTAATGAAAAGTTAATGCAAAAAATTATTAACTAAACTTCTTGAATTCATTTTGTATTGAACTTTAAACAACTGAAAATCTCGAGACAACTCTGTGCAATCTAATGACAATAAAGTAAGCAAAAGTAGGTTTAGATAATAATCATAAACAGAGAAAAATCTGATATGAAAATTATTTTCTTCTATTGTATAAGGACAGAGTTAATTGTTAGGTTAGATAATTATTGAGATGTGATAAAATCAAATGGTGAGGGGATGTTGCATAAAAATATATCCTATCATATTTTTTACAAAGCATCGTCTTCAGAAATATTTTCAGTTATCAATCGGAAGTTTTATTGAACTGGTTCAGGATTTGAACAAGGGAGAAAAAAAACTTACTAGACTTGTCTATTTCAGATGGTGTGACACATTTTTCTTGCAATTATATGGATTAAATTTCAATTTTACTTTTTAGTTTTTCACTCAATGTTTAATGAAGCTCACAAAACTGGTTGACTCAACACGAAATCCCACGCTTAAATCTAGAAAACAATGAATCTCTGGATACATGATGCAGATGTAGTTTCCAACTGTGAATTCGTCCCACTTACATGGATCTGGCTTGTCGTCACTGTCAAGATAGAATATTAACCGGAGCAGCTCTTGTCTCCCATCCTGACGATAAAAAATAACATGTATTATCAAACATGCATTGTCAAAGCAAATAATGAAATTGATGAAATTCGTCACAACTGGTGTCAAATCTTCACACTTATTGAACAACTGTAGCCACCATAGGTGGCGAAGGCTTCTATCCTTTTTTTATATGTGCATAATTATGTGTTTCAGTGCTTTTGGCCATACTGTTTTATCTACAGACTTGAAAATTAGCATCAGTACTCCACTAAACCTCTTCTAAAAATGCTTGCTTTTATTTTTGAAAAATCAATAACATTGAAATTCTGCAAATCAAGATGTTTACTTTTCTAGATGTCAATTTTTTTTTTTTCACTGTATTTCAGATGTTCTCCGGTGGAAAACAACAGTGATATCATAAATCAAATTTATTCTGATCATATTTATTCTTTTTTAGATGATTTCAAATTTCAACACTACAATTGTTCAGTTATTGACTGAGATGCAGAGACTTGTTTATTCTTTTCAGTTTTCATAATTTATTCTTCCATTTCAAGGACATTTTACATATTTTTCATTTTGATTTACTGGGATAATTTTTCTGTTTTTTTTTGTTGTTTTTTTTAAAGATATCGGAAAAAAATAGCATCATCAAAAATGCATTGAGCATTTATGATCAAACATTGTTGAACATAAATCATGTATTGTCATACATGTATGTAAAAAATCTAAAAACTAATACCATCAAACAAGCATCATATATGAATCAAACATATTGTTAAACATGAATCATGCATGGATTGTCAAGCATGTACTGTCAAATACGCATCATCAGTTATGTGTTATTAAAGCAGTTGTGATGATTCTTTTTGAGAAATAAAAGAATAGACTCAGTTCAAAAACTGTGATGTATGTACCATTTTTGACAATATTTGTCGACGTTTGGGTCCCTAATAAAACTATTTGTTTCCAACTAAATTTTCAAGCAAATCTCAGTTGGAATGTCCGAAACAAATTATGATTGCAGCAAAAATAGATGTAAAATATCGTTAAAAAAGCGATACTAATAAATATACATATATATATATATATATATATATATATATATATATATATGAAACGTATATGAGCACTGTTGTCTTTCTTTCTCTTTCTTCTTTTTTTTTACTTCCGATATTTTTCATGTCAAATGGATCTAAAAAAAAAGAAAGGAATATTATGAAGTGTAACATAAAGAAGGAAAAAATATTCCTCTCTCTACATCGTATACTGTAGGATTTCGTGTTGAGTCTATTCCTATCTCAGCCAATGCTACAGACTGATTCATTGAAAAAGAGCGCTGTCTTTATCTCTTTAACCTCTCTTTTTTCAGGTCACCTATTTCTTCACAAAAGCTGTTAACTGATTCCAAAATTGGTTTTAACATGCAATTTTTCCCCTATTCTGAGAACTGCCTACTTTCATTGTATTCAATAATTGAAGCGGTACTTACCCTCACTATCATACTTGGTCGAAAGAGGTGAAGTCCATTTTCAAGCATTAACACTAATAAAACTTGCTTCCTTTCCATAAAACTGTCAATAGGGTCAATATCCAAAAAGTTTGTAATCAGCTGAAATCCAGGATATCTCATTCTTGCAATTATGTGGACATCATCAGGAACTTTTACTGAAAGCAGAAGAGAAGTGAGAAACAAGAACTGACTGTTTAAAACCTGCAACATTGTTTACACTATTTTTTTATATTTGTTTCCAAAATTAAGAATTTATAGAATTTCATAAAAAATACCATTTCCCAAGAATTTCAACAGAATTAGAGCAGCTCCTTTCTTTTTCACATCTCATTAAAGTACCTGTCTTCTCAAGCAGTGAACCTTTTTCAATTTGGTTTGGAAAAAAGTGAATTAGGCTCACATAGACTTGCCTCTTTCTCAATGGATGCTTTCAACCTTTTTTAATTTGGTCTGAAAGAAAATTTGACTCTAATAAACAATGTTCATTGCAGGTAAAAAAAAATCAGACATCCTACAATGTATAATTCAACAAATGTCTGTTCGTCTGTATGTGATCACATAACTCAAGGACTGTTAGAACTATGGTCACCAAATTTCTGATGGTTACTAATGGGATCCTCAAACATTTCCTTTTTGTTAAGTTCTAAAATATCCAAATTTTCAAAGACAGAAATAAGGGACAAATTAAGCATAAACTTACATTGAAAATCAAAATCTTCACTATAGCCTCATTTTGATGAATTTGAAAAAAAACAAAAAACAAATCAATCTTCCTTATTCATTAAGGGACACGTGCATGCAAAATTCCAAGTTCCTACTATGGATGGTTAGGACTGAGTGAAGTCCACATACATAGATACATATAAATGTCATAACATGAATATCAAACCCAATAAAAATACCAAAACCAGTTTTGTGAGTAGCAGTGATTTGATAAAATTCATGGAGTAAATGCAATTTAAAAACAAAATAGAGAAAATGATTGGTACTATTCCATGGATGCCCATGGGGTCCAAGTTTCCAACAGTGTGCTGAAAAGGCTTCAACTGCCCATAGCTTTTACAGAAACTAAAATATTTTTGTTTTTTGTGCATTCATAGCAGAGAGCACACCCAAGATACAAAGCACCATATACCACTGTTTAGCAACTGCTCAGTGGATCAAATACATATGTACGTTTCACCAGTGCCAATGGTCAGGGCTTAAGCCTGATCAAAAGTCTGGATTTCACATGCTGATTTTTAAGGCAAGCAGACCCAAACCTACTGGTGCAGCACAATCTTCTTGTCATTATTCAACCTCATCTAATTCTATGTGGTAGCAGCAGACAGCAGACTGACAGCATATGAGATACAAATTCTAACTTCTTAGTGTCATTTTAAAGCCAATCTATGTAATAGAAGTCTGATTCTGTTTATCTGAAACAGTGAATCGTAGCCATAGGTATTGAAATAAGGTACCCTAAAAATGCAGTAACTTATAGAATGCAAAAAAAACCCATGTGATTTGCAACTAAATAGTAATTGCGTTGATTCAACTTATGGAATCACTATCTATATTATAATGACCAATTTGTAAAAGGGACATAACTTTTAAAAGTTAATTATAAAGTAGTTTCCCCTTATTTATCAATTTGAAAATGTGTTTAAATATAGGTCATATCAGATGGCATAATTTTCTTTCAATGTGAGTCTCAAAGGGTCACAGGGTTGTCCAGTATAATTTTTTTTCCTAATTAACAAGACATACTTACAAGGAAACAAAATATTTCTGCGGCATTTCATTTGAGAACATTTGTCACAATATTCAGAATCTTTGATGCAGATATTGAAGCAATCCTGACATTTCCGTTCTGAAATAAATAAAAATGCAAGAATACATCTAGAAAGCACTCAAAGAGCTCATGACTCTGCCAACACCTCTGTCAGGGTAAATAATTGTGCATGGATCCACCAAAAAATATCACTACTTCTTCTTCAGTCTGTTTACCCAACTTTCCACTATATTTCATTGAAATTCATTCAGAACTTTTGGAAATATTTTGTGAAAAGACATGGAATTTTGGCAATATCGTGAGGTGTTGTCATATTACTATGACATAGGGGAGATAATTTCTTATGGATCTGCCCCAAAATTTAATCACTTCTTCTCTACCTTATTGTCTATACTTTCACTCAATTTCATTTGAATTCATTGAAAAATTTTGGAGATATTGTGTTCACAGACTTTTGGCAAAATCTTGTGGTATTGACACATAGCTATGGCATAGAGAAGCTAATATTGAATGGAACCACTTTAAATTTAATCATTCATTTCTTACCTTATTGTTCAGCCTTCCACCATATTTCATCAAAATTCATTGAGAACTTTTAGAGATATCCTGTGGATAGTCATGAACATAAAAATGAATGCATGAGAAAAAAAATGGAAAAAAGTAAAATATGTCTCGACCAAATAAATTCCTGGATCTGCCAACACAATTTAACCAACTTTTCTTTACCCAATGGCATATGTTCCATGAAATTTCATTGAAAATCATTGAGTACTTTTGGAGATATCATGTGGGCAGATAGGAAAATGGATGTGACCGAACACACATACTTCTCCAACTTTGTTGGCAGAGCAAACAAATACCATAAGAGGAGTTGACCCCGCAACCATTTTTCCTAGTCATTCATTCAAAAATGGATGCATCAAGGTTTACTGTAGATTTTTTATTAATATACTTTCAATAACTGTTATAGTGACATCATTAATAACACATTGAAAATGAACATATATTCATTCTTAGTGGCAAATGTACTATATATTTGTTTTTATTTATGATATTTTGACACTGTTAGTCAACACTGTTTTAAAACTGGATGAAAAATAAATTTTTCAACAAATTTTCAAGAACAATAGAATCCTACTAGTCTTAATAAGAAGGGTATTCAACCAAAGCATCCTCCTGATAGTCACCTATGGAGCAAACACATAGAACCAAACCGAAAGATTGACTCTCATAATGAGAACCCTGCAACATGCGCAAGAGGGAATCATGCTCAAAATTACACGGAGAGATTAGAAGACAGCACAGTATATTAGAGAAAAGATAGGAGTCTGAGATATCAGAGAAACCATTAGAAAACTCAAATGGCTTTATATTCATTTTTTATATCAGTGTGCCACCTTAATCAAACATATCTCTTGTGTGCCACCATACAATAAAGGTTGAGAACAAATGGCCTCATAGATACAAATTTCAACGTGATTAAAGCCAATATAATTTTGAACAAATAATGAGACAGGTCAGGTCTGCTTAGTCACCAAATAGAAACTGTCATGAGACCAATGTCTTTTGGCAGTAGGCCATGCTAGGAGTGATCATTTAAAAAAGGGATGATCAATGAATAAGTTACTTCTGTCAACTTTTGTTGGGAAATGATCACTAAAAAGTCATAATTTTCAAAAAAGAAAAAGACGTGCATACTACGTTTTAATTGAATACCTACTAAAAGCATACTTTGAGCAGAAATTTTTTTTTCAGACATGATAAGGGTTGGATGTTCAAATATTCAGCCAGCCAGACCAGCTTAGAAACTGACAGAAACCTATGTCGACAGTTTTGGTTAATGGTTTCCAATGCGCTTAATAGAAAAATTCATATTTCTGATGCTTTTTGTTAGAAAATATGTTTCACAGTATTCGGATTTATCAGTAAAAGTACAGGAACAATCACAATATGCCCATTGTGGAATGAATAAAAAAGCAAAAATGAAAGAAACAATAATTCAATGGAGCTTGTTAACCACTGCTGTTCTATGGCAGGCACCAAAACAGAGATCTTCAGTATTATAATGCCATAGATGAAGGTGTGAGAGCCCTTATGTATCCATTTTCTCCCGCACTGCCATGGTCCAGCATGGCAGAGGAAGGCATGTTACTTCCTATATTTTAAAATTCTGCGATGGGGAAGGCTCACATCCAACAACAGATCTTTGAAAAGGCTGATGAAAAAATATTACCTAGAATATTCGGTGAAATTCAAGGTCGTAAAATAAGTTTTCCACACAAAGGATTTCCCTATGTCATACATACCATTGTCACAAATGATTAAGATTGTAAGGTCACAGATGTCATTGGCTGTTGGGGGCAGAATTTTCATCATCATCATCATCAGTCTTTTAGCGTCCGTCGTTGGACATAGACCTTCCCCAGGATTTGCCACACTTCTCTATCATGGGCGTCACGGAGCCAGTACTTCCTGAACTTATCTAGTTCATCTCTCCATCTAATATTTTGCCGGCCTCGGTTGCGCATATGGTCTCGGGGAATCCATGTTGTGAGTCGTGATGTCCATCGATTGTCAGCCATTCTTGCAACATGGCCAGCCCACCGCCATTTGAGATTTTTTATGGATTCTATGATGTCTCTAACTCTTGTCTTTTCCCGGATGTGTTGTGCTGTTTTGTGGTCTCTCCATGTGAGGCCCAGCATTATTCTTTCATGTGCACGTTGCATGGTTCTCAGCGAGGCAACAAATGGCTCTACCCTGAACAGAAAAGTATTAATAAAGGGACATCTGATATTTGTCAATGGTTCTATCATAAACTGAAAACTATTAATAAAGGGATTTGTCATAATTATCAATGGTTCAATCCTGAATTAAAAACTATTAATAAAGGGAAAATTTCTCATATTTGTCAGTTTTTCCCTTTTAAATCAATGTCTGATATAATAGGATCTGGATTTTATCCGGCAATAGAGTTGGTTCAGAACTTTTACCAACTATAATGCAAGGCTAATACACATAGGGTCTGAAGTTTTTAGAGCAGTCCTTTCCCCTACCTGACCAAGTTTCTCCTATCACCATGTCCCATCTACTTCGTAAGATCTTCTTGTTAAAATGAGTGGCACATCTAATCCCATGCACTCCATACTCAAGAGTGATTACACATGTATATAAATTGCTATCCAAAATTTCCAGGAATTTGGAGCATGGGAACAAACCTTACGTAGTTTGACCTTCTGCCCGTGGGTGAAATCAACAGCACTCTTCAAAACAAACAAGACGGCTGAAGAAACTCACTGAATCCTTTAGTGACAATGGCATGTCCTAAAGCATAATGTTTTTTCTGGTACAAGCAAGGATGGACAAATGTCCATGGATGTCTGTTGACAAACATAACACTAGAAATGTCAAAACGGTGTGTCAGGCTATCTTTGCAGATCGTAGACAAACTAGTCATAATGTTTGTGACATCATAGGCCCATCACATGGGAGCGTTTAACACCTTTCATTAGACATATTCATCAAGAGATGTATTCGTGCAACATTAGTGTTGAAACAGCAATTCCTGGCTTCCAATAACACAGTAGTCATTCCCTATGCAACCTATCCACCTGACCTTGCCCCGTTTTCCTGTTTCTCCAGCTGGAATTCCAACTGAGAGGGCACCATATTGACTCAATTGAGGAGGTCCTATATCAAACCAAAAAAGAATGACACCAACATCAACAAATTGAACAACAAAATACAACCTCTCTAATTAAAGTCACCGCTTTGTTGAAAACATCAGTAAAATCTCAGATGAAACCAAGAACCTCATGGAAAAACGCAGAAATCTCAAGCCATAGACAACAAGAGAGAAAATTGAAGCAACCGAATTGAAACAAAAACATCCAAAAGATACAAAGAGAAGACAGAAGAAGATACACATGAGTGATCAAACCAATTCTCAAAAAAAGTTGGGGTTTCAAAGCTATTAATAAAACTCTCAATACCGGAAACAAACAAATAAATAGTATGCTCCAAGAAAATAGAGACCCAACAACAGACTGGGACCAGATCGTCGAATGTGCCCAAGAATTCTTCAAAGAACTCAACTCCAAACAAAAAGACACAAAACAACAAACAGGAAGTCCCAAGCAATCATTTCAAGGATTTCCCAGAAATTACGCCATGGGAGGTTAACAAAACCATCAAATAAATGAAAAATGGAAAGGCCCTTGGACCAGAAAACACTACCATCAATCTACTCAAAAAAGCTGGTATGGTCATCACAAGGGAACTAGCCATTCTATTCAACTTATGCCTTAAACAAAGTAAAGTCCAAGAAGATTGGAACACTGCAATCATAATGCTGTTATATAAAAGAAGGAAAGATCTCAACAACAGACAAATGAGTCTACTCAACTGCATCTACAAACTTTTCACCAAAAGGATCACCAAACAAATCACCAAAATGCTAGATGAAAATTAACCACAGAAACATGATACCAGATCACTTGAATTCTTTACAGCCTGCCTTAAAATGATCTTTTAAAACCTAGACAGGGAAAACGAAGGAATCAGAATAGACAGCAAATAACTAAACAACTTGCAGACTTGATAACAACATTGTCCTTTTCACGGAGAACCTTCAAGACCTGTTTCTAATGCTAGACAAACTGAATGAAGGCAGCAAGAAAGTTGGCTTTTACATGAACTTCAGCAGAACAAAGGTCATGTTCAACAAACACCTTGGAAATAAACACACAACAATCCAAATCAAAAATGCAACGCTGTAGAAAGAAGACAATTACATCAACCAAGGACAATGAATCTCAATGGAATCCTCAAAAGAAGAAATCAAGCAAAGAATCACTCTAAGATGACAAGACTTCGGTAGAACAAGCTCAACTTCCGAGAACAAAAAAATCCTACAGGTCCTCAAAAGAAGAGTATGACCAATGCATCTTTCTGATAGTCACCTATGGAGCTGAAAATGAAACCTGTCCAAGAGATTGACACTCTAACTGAGAACCATGCAATGTGCATATGAAATTATCATGCTCAACACCCCATGGAGAGATCATAAGACAGCACAATATATCAGGGAAAAAAAACAAATACAAGACATCATAGAATCCATTAGGAAACTGAAATGGCAATGGGCTGGTCATGTTGCAAGAACACAAATAACCGCTAGACATCACAACTCACGATTGTAGATCCCCAGAAATGACATTCGAAATCGATGCCAGCAGAATACAAGATAGAGAGATGAAGTCGACAAGTTCAGAAAGTATTGGTTCCACAATGCCCATGATAGAGAAGCCTGGAGATTCCAGAGGAAGGTCTCTGTCCAATGACAGATGATGAAGGCAAGAAACATCTAGCAAACCTGGTACAAACGTAGATTTCCAAAAATTATTTTTTGTCAGATGAAAACAAAATGAAATCCTCAGAGACAATAGCCCTCCAATGACTCATACTTTCTATATTATTTGAGAACCAAGCAGGGTCAGCTTTGAGCCAATTGGACCCTTGACCCAAAGAAGGTTTACATACAGTGGGCACTAAATGAGGTGTATGAGGGAATAAGAATTCAATGTGTAATAACCCTAACTTTGAGATATGAACAAAAGGTGGTTGATCCCATTTTAGAAAGCTTTTTCCATGTTGAATACAGATATAATAAAACAAATCATCCTTTTGGCCTCCATGATTGCCTGCTTTAAGAAAAATATATGCTTTAGAGTGCTTCCATATGGGAATTTTGAGTTATTTTATAAATACTTCTGTGAAAACAGCATGATTTATATGCAATGTTTGTAGAGAGTTACATTTTTTGTTGAAATTGTGTTAGAAAAACATCATTTCTCGAACTAAAACCCTGACACCCTTTTGAAATGTAAGATTACTTTATGTTTTGGCTATAAAAAGCATATAGGTCAAATTGGTGCACAATTTTTCTATGCTTACATGTTTACTCTAAATACAAAAAGCAGCACAAATCAAAACAACATAACTTTTTACTGGCAAAAGATATTAGGCTAATTATTGATTAATTTTTGTTAAATCACAAATTCTATAAAATATAAAAAGTAGAATGAAAATGAAAAAAATCTGGAGAGGCCGTTTTTTTAGTTATTTCCCTGTCTATGCCTTCTATGCCATGCTTGGGTAATCTACTCAAGTTTTGCCCAATACACACAATAACACACCGTAAAATACACCAAACACCATGTTGCTGGTTTGACTGAGAACACACTTTTAATTTTGTTCCTAATTCTAAAAATCAGCAATGTTTGTTTATACTTTGAAATCCACTTTACTCAACTTGAATTAAGTAATATATTAATCATAAAAGGGGATAAAAATCATTTTCTCTTAAATTTTCAGACAGATATTTTTATTGCTTCTAGTATAGATAGAATAGAGTTTATGATATTTATTTATATTTCTATGATTCTATGGACCTTGAATGTGTACCTTGGGCCCTGCAAAAAATGTTTCCAATTGGCCTCTGCACCTTATAAGGATGACCTTACCAGTCAACAATTCTTAGTTTGTAAAATAACCACTAAGACAAAAGCTTTACTAAAGGTGCTTCTTTGACAAATAAGACAGAATTCATCAGTTGATGAATAGCATTTTGCCTGTTACTTACGAGAAACACCAGAGCAAAGGCCAGTTATACATCAATGGACATACAAGTTACATACTTTCAAAGTTTTTAAGTGCATAAAATCTTGGCAGTCTTCAAAGAAAAAAACGCTGAGTGGTAAAGGTTAATAAACTATGGACAGGATTCAATAGTTGATCAACAATATTTTACTGACTGTTACTCACTGAACATTTGGGAAGCACCAGACAAGAAATCAGAATTCTTTTTGCAGCAAACTTTGTGCTTCGGCCATTCTGCTCTCTGGCATTCTTTTGAACAATATTTGGCTGCATGGCATCGCGAACATGTGCTGAGTTTGACAGCAGATTTCCCACAATTGTTACAGCTCTCTTCTGGGAATAAAAACACAGCATTTTCAAATTGCTTTCTTCATACAAGCACACACACACACACACACACACATATATTACTCTACTTGAATTGAATATGTTAATTATTATGATAATTTGATGTTATACAACATTGAAAAATGAACCTTAAGGTTAGGGGAAAGTAATTTTCAAATTCTTTGGTTAAATATGTTGGTAGAGAATCAACTTGATGTCTTTTCTGTATATTTAGAATTCTTAAAGATGATATCATAAGTTGGTTTGCATGCAGTCTGAGATTAAAACAGGCAACAGATTCAATATTCACATGAGTGAACATTCAATAGAAATAACATGAACAGCGAGATGTTTGGTGTTTAAAGCTGTAAAGCATCCTAGACTTTTTATGTATATATATATATATATATATATTATATTTCCCCATTTTCAAGATTTGACTATCATTTTTATACTGAGTGTGAAATAGTTTTCTATGAGTTGTAGGACAATAGGAAATATTTCAACTTGAGAGACAGA
Organism: Thysanoteuthis rhombus; assembly: GCA_963457665.1. Lineage (NCBI taxonomy): Eukaryota > Metazoa > Mollusca > Cephalopoda > Oegopsida > Thysanoteuthidae > Thysanoteuthis > Thysanoteuthis major. The sequence continues at coordinate 66,477,346 of OY735210.1, read as the reverse complement.
GGAAATTTGCTAGGTTTATTTTAGGAAAGAAAGGAACATATTCAATGTTAGGAAATCTTAAAATATAAAACCCGGTATGCCAACTGACACATTATACAAATAACAATAAGGATGTTGTTCACTAAAAACATTGAAGAATTTCACCACATACGGTTGAAAATAGAAGCAGCTGAAGCTCCAATCTATAAAATATTATAACATTCAGATTCAACCTTAACTTGTATTCTCAGTGTGAGAGTATTGCAGCGTAACATCCAGACCCAACATTAATAACCACAACATCCAAACTCCAACAGTCAACCTCAACATCCTAGTTCCAATACCCCAACCACAACATCCCAGCCTCAACATTCAACTTCAACATCCAAATCCCAACATCCCAGCCACAACATTCAACTTCAACATTCAAGCCCTCAGCATCCCAACCACAATGTCCCATACCCAACATCCCAGCCTAAACATTCAACTTCAACATCCCAGTCCCAACATTCAACTTCAACATCCCAGTCCCAACATTCAACTTCAACATCACAGTCCCAACATCTTAACCATAACATCATACCTCAACCACCTTAAGACGTGACAATAATAAGAAATGTCACCAACCTTTATCAGGAATAGGAGGATCAGGTGACTGTTGTTCACTTGTTTGGGGTTTGCAGGTTTTCTTGTGATTAAGCCAGTCTTTTTTCTGGCAATCTGTTGAACAATAAAAGACTTCCTTGCATCTAGAACACTTAGAGAGTTTCAGATGAGATTTATGGCAGTATTTGCAGGAATCTTTTGGTAATGGTGGAAGAGGTTGTGTATTATCATTCTTCTTCCTGGGCATGGTTCAACACTTGCACAGCTTATGGTTTCCAATACAACTGAACCAAGTTTCAAAAATTTCCAATTCCCAAATGTTTCATCAACTTGAGATTATAAAATATAAATATAAAAACATTACAAGTGTAGCAGAAGTTTTTAAACATTCTATGTCTGAAATATTCTGATGAAGTACAATGTCCCAAAAATCAGGATTTCAAAAATTTGTCCCTTACTCTGCTAAAATTGGTAGCCATGTTGGTCACATCATTTTTCATACAAAATTAATATTTATCTCTTTTGAAATTATTATTTAGAACAATCGATAAAAAGAAAAAATAAAAAAATAAAAAATATCTTATTAGGTTGGTGCAAAAATCATGACGTTTTTTCACCATAGATTTTGAAGCAATATATTTCTAAGTTGATCTAAAAGTTATAAATCAAAACATGAACATTCAGTATCTTCACATTTTATCAACTAATAACACATCCATTTATTTCAGAAGCTTAGTATTCTGGAGTCCTAGAACCAACGGATTCTTTGAAGGACTTTGAGTTGCTGCTTGTTTGTTGGAACCTCCCTTCATAGGAAGAGGTCAAAATGATTGAAAAAGTTGTAGTCTGTCAGGAGAGGTCTGGTGAGTCAACTGATCGATAGAGTTTCATAGTTTACTTTGTTTAATTTCTGCTGGGTCATTTGCATGACATATGGTTGGGCGCTAACATGGAGAAGAATTGACCAATATTGGATATAAAAGTTGCAGTTCTTGGAGCATCTCATTGATTTCCTGGCGATACTTCTTTGCTGTGATTTTGGAACCAATGTTGAGCAGTACATTTGTTGACAGTCCACCGGCCAAATACTTGGATGATACTGTGAGCTATTTCCGCTGATTTACATCCCATTTTCAATTCATACAACAAAATTGTACAAATTTGCTTTTTTTACATCTTAGATTTAACAGCCTCAAATAAACCACAATAAATAGTAGAAAAAAAAACCCTTCAGCTTGAATAAATAGCGCAAAATTTACGTTTTAAAATGTATATTCCATGAATATAGTTAGATAATAGTTTATTCCATAACAGGGCTCAAGAACAAACACTCATTCCACAGATCACATTAAAAATTAAATGTAGGTTTTACACTTCGTAATATTTCCAGCCATATACACGTCTCAGTTTTGTTCTTTCCTTTCACCTTTGAAGATGACATCAGTCAGAAGAAGTAAAAACCATACAAAATGTATGCTCTGCAAAGCAAGCATCATCTAAGCTAAAGTTTTTCTTTCAACCAACTCCCTAAAATATCAACTGTAAAAAAGAACATGTCTTATGAGCACAGCCAACGAAGTTAGAGAGGTATATGTATTTGGTTATGTCTGGATTTCTTCCAACAAGGTATCTCCAAAAGAACTCAATGAATTTCCATTAAATTTTGTGGAAGGATGGGCAATAAGGTAAGGAAGATTTGGTTAAATTTTGGAGCAGATCCAGGAATCTTTTTTGATCAATGGATATTTTTTTCTTTTTTTTATGTAAACGTTCAAGACTGTCCACATGATATCTCCATGAGTTTTCAATGGATTTCAAGTAAACTATAAAGGGGTAGACAATAGGCTAAGGAAGAACTGATCGAATTTCTGGGGCATATTTGTGCACAATTGCCTCCCCTACTGCATAGTTATATGTCCAAATTACATATTACTGCAAGAATCTAAACAAGTTCATGTGAAAGTCCTTGATGAATCTCAATTAAATTTTGTGGAAGAGTGGATTGTGGGCTACAGATGAACTGATTAAATTTAGGGGATGTAAATAAAAGAACAAAAAACCTGAATTATGAAAATAAGAGCATCAGATTGCAGTCCCTTTGCATTCAGGTTAATTATTATGAGCTGCAAATGTTAAATACTTGAACTGTTAACTGATAAACTATTCTATAAAAAGATATAGTCGCTCAGGGAAATCTCCTCTCCTTGACCCATTTTTATTATGTTATGTTTTCTAGAAGCAGGTAGCAGATGGGAGAGAAAGAATAGATTCAGCATGTGTAGAAAATATCCATATGCAATGGTTGTAAAGAGAATTCCAAGACGGTTGTTATGAAATGACAAAAATATGGGTTTATTGAAATAAATGTACACAATTACAATCAGCAGAATGATTCTATTTGTTGAATGTCTCTTGAGAGGAAGAATGAATGTAAAGTATTCTATGTAGATTGAAGTTCTCAAAGAATTTTCTTTTCATGTAAAGATGTCCTGAAAATGAATTTTATGATCAACATGGAAAAAGTGTTCTTTTGATAAATTTTGTGTGAAAGGAAAGAGCAAAACTTTATTCAGTTTGCTGTAATGTGGCTGTAAGATCTATACAAAAGGTATCACAGTTATTGAGTGGATGTACGTGACACAGTATTGTTGTTTTGGACAATTCCAGCGTACATTCTAACAACAGAATGTGGAAACTGATTTAGAATTGTATTTTGCACTTCTTATTGAAGACCATCAATTTTCTTTCATAAGCTTGATCAGGAAGCTTTGGAAATTTTCCAGTGCAAAACCTTTCTTGACCACTGTTCCAAAATAAGCATCACAGTTTAAAATAACAAAAACTGCAATTATTTTTGCATCAATCTGACAACAGCTTTATACAGTATTTCCCAAAAGTTTTGTAATCATCTTTAACTGTGTTATATCCTGTCTAGAGTTAGAGCTGAAATTAATCTGATGTTACATGCACTGGAGTAGCCATTTTTTACGAGGGCCATATATCCTCCTTAGGAAAGGAGAGGGCTATAAACTGAAAAAATAATAAATGTATTTCTATCTATCCGCTCAACTGGAACCAGAGAAGAACTCTTAAGGGGTGCTGTGTCCCTAAAATGTTGAGAATCATTGTACATGAGTAAGATCAAAATATTTGTAATAGAAACAACAAAGATGAAGATACTGGTATGAAAATAAACAGCATTGACTAGAATTGATTGTAACTTTGATTATAACAAGACTGTTTGCATCAGGGTCTAACTCCAATCTGACAGAAGCTTTGGAAATATTTCAACTTTTAAGAAGTGAAAAATCTTTTAATTTGGCCTCGGGAAGATATGAGGCAATTCTAGATATAAACTGGAAAACAAAATAGGGGATGGGCTCGGCAACCCAAACACTTCTAGTAGGGTTCAGGTTCCTTGGTAGTTTTGAAGGGTTCCAATTTTGAAGGGTCATTGTTGCTGTCAGTCATTGTTGTTACAAAGGTGAAATAAAGTCAACTCCAGAGATAATTGATGCAAATGAAAAAGATATTTTGTGACATAAAAGTAATAAAATTCTTGACTAAAGTCAAAAAAATAAAAAATATATATGATAGCCACCTTTTTTATTCTCTTCACACCAATATATCAGAACAAAAGGCTTTGTGTGACTGCATTAGCTAATATCAAGTTTTGAGTACAGACAATCCTTAAGCATTCATTTAATGTTCACAAATTCACCAAAAAGTTAAGCTTATTGATTGTACCCCCAATCCTAATCTAAAGCTGACCTTACCTAACCTCAAACTAACCTTAACTAGAGTTGAAGAAACTGCAAAAAGCTTCAAATCTATTGTATCCAAAGAAATTACCAACAAGGTAGAAGTTATTTTAAAGACATTATGAAGTCTTTCTTATTTGAGGAAAGCTTTGTAGAACATATAATTGCTGGAGAGGTAATTATAATTTACAGATAATCTAAAACAGCTAAAATGGTACCATTTTTGTTCATGTAATGTGGCTGAAAGTTATATGCAAAAGGCTGTAATGTGAAATCAATAAAACCTTTGTTCATTCCACAAATTTGTCAGTTTACAGAAAATTCAATTTTTCAAGGGTTCAGGTGGAGGGTTATATTTACAGTGTAAGTATAATGCTAAAGCTGGACCTTGGCTTACTGTTTGACAGTTGTATGAAACTAGAGCTTTGAAGTATTTTCTCATTTCTCTTGTGAAGGTTGTTGAGCTTTTTTGAATTAATGGAAATGTTTTACAAAGACAATGAAAAAGCAGTTCTATCTTTTACAGTTTTGTGGAGGATTTTCAAGTTTGGAGAATAATTGAGTATCCATAGTATTATGTCTAAATAGGTGTGGTGGTTTCTATGTGTTTTAGTTAATGTTATCTCCATTAAGATAGGATTTATAGTATAGTATCAGAAGGTTCCCACAGATAAAATTAAGTGCATGCTTACTACTACTTAGAAAGAAGCGTGGATGTATCATTCAGCCAAGAGGGAAAAGCCTGTAAATTAGAGACAAACCATTGAGGAATAAAAAAATCAAGTTTTCTCATGTAGGAATGCTACATTGTCTATTGATGTACATGAATAGTAAACATAGAGAAATGAATTTGAGTAATTCGTATTGAATATTAAGTAGTTTCAAAGTGTAAATCAAAGTCTGTAATCAAGGTACTTAGCTTGTAATTGAGCTGTTACATTGTTATGTACACCTGTTGTTTGTCAAAGGGATTTTGCCAGACCGTACAGTTATATCTTGACTTCCCCTGAATCAATAGGGGGTTTTGTTTCTTAGAACCTAAAGTTCTTTTCTGGGAATTCCTACCATTGATGGTAGAAGGGGCATAATTTCCAGGAAAAATGTTTAGTCTTCAGCAAAATCTCAGGTGTGTTCTGTTTCCAAATTCAGAAATCATCTTGTCAGGTAAGTAGACTAATGAGAGAAGGAGAGTGAGAGAGAAAGGAAGAGAGAGAGAGAGAGAGCTTGTGTGTATTTGTAGCATTTTTCACTAAGATATTTGATTTAGTTACATTCTTATTTTAATAAAATCATTCTTTTTTTAATATATTTATATATATATATTAAATTGGGATCACTACATAGGGTTGAAAAGATTAAAAGTAATAAAAAAATATGTATTAATGATTTATTTGGACCTTATATCAATCCTAATACTAACCCTCAACTCCTAGCCCCCAACACTACTCCTAATAAAAAGTGAATTTTCTGAAGTCTTTGGATTTTCTGCAACAATAAAACTAAAACAATTCTGTGGGAAAAGAAACTTTGAACAATATCTATAATCTGCTGTATAAAATTAAAAACTGTTTGTCTGTTTTTTTCCATCGTCTTGGTAAAACATTTTGATTAAACCGAAAGAAAAAGTAACAACGATTGCAAAGGTTTTAAAAAAAACCCTTCATGATTGAAATAGAGAAAGAATACTAAACAGGGATGGTCAGAATATAGGAGTCAAGTAAAGCAACATATCATCATCATCATCATCATCATCATCATCATCATGTCTTTTAACGTCTGTCGTTGGACATAGACCTTCCCCAGGATTTGCCACACTTCTCTATCATGGACGTCACGGAGCCAGTACTTCCTGAACTTGTCTAGCTCGTCTCTCCATCTAACATTTTGCCAGCCTCGGTTGCGCATATGATCTCGGGGAATCCATGTTGTGAGTCGTGATGTCCATCGATTGTCGGCCATTCTTGCGACATGGCCAGCCCACCGCCATTTGAGATTTTTTATGGATTCTATGATGTCTCTAAGTCTTGTTTTAAAAATTAATTTACTTATGAAGTCACAAATTTCCGGAAAAACAAGGTCTTATTGATTAAAAACAAATAAAATTACGAGTGAAGTGATTTTTTTTTCAACAAAAAAAAAAACGGCGATATTAAACCAACACTTGACCAAATCATTAAACTTCCACGTCAGCATTTTCAAGGAGTTTTTTTTTTTTAAACCCAATCAACTCCCTCTTGCCAACCAGTTAGAATAAGTTATAGGGAACCTCATAACGTAAATAGCTCACACGAAAATGTTAATTGACGGTTGACTCATTTTCTCATTCTCTGTCTTTGATTTTCCGAGTCCTTTCACTACTTTCACTATCTTTTTTTGCTTTAAAAGCGAAAGAATTAATAGAAAATGGAAGAAAACGCGAATCTTTAAATTTACTTTAAATGACATCAAAAGTTTCCAACTCGGTAAAACGTCTGTAATGATTTTTTGACTACTCATTTTTGTTCATCTTAATTTGGGTTGCTTTTTTAATCGCTATTATTCCTCAGGCTGTTGACATTACGGGGCTGTAGGTGGTTGGTAAAATCGCAATAAAAAAAAAACAACTTGAAATTTGAAATGAAGAAAAAAAGTAGTCAAAATTCAGAATAATGGTTTACTATACTTTATCTAAAAGTTGAAATAACCTACTAAAATCAAAAAAGGATAACTTGTAAAACGTTTTGTCCACTTACCCGAGCGCCTAAAAATTCGTACCTTTCAGCATCCGCGGTCCCGAAAGAGTCAAAGATATATATTTAGAGAGTGCAAGGGAGATAATTCTTAAAATAAATCTACGCATTTCTTGGAAAAGGTGAAACGATTTTTCCGGGAAATCGTCAATAGGTTATTTTCCATGAAAAGAGTGACAAATCATCATTGCGTATTTCCAGATTTCATCGATTTTTTCATTATTTCGATTGAAATTTTGCATAGTTTCAAAGTACAGCCAGTTTATTCTGTATTATGAATTTTGATAACTTTTTTCTCATCTTAACGATTTTTTCATTCGTTTTGACCTTCGGACGTTCGAGCAGACAATGTATACACTTTCAAAAACTGAAACAAGTGTAATTTGATAGATAAGTAAACATATTTAGAGCTCAGAGACTTTTAATTTTTACCATAAAATTTTAAGAATGAACCGATTTCAAGTGCCTCCCCCACCTTGCCGAAAAAAAAGCTTTCCAGAAGACGGGTGCTATTTCTGACCCAGGAAGGACTATTTCGAATTCTGAGGAGAAATAAAATCTGGAAAAGATACTATCCCACCTACAAGGGGCACCATAGGCGGTGGAGCCAGGAGCGAATAGGGGGATCCCCCAATCCCCAAATTATTAACCCATGTACCCCCCCCCCCGAAAATAGGCTTTTTTCAAAAAGGTGGCTATTTCCGACCCATTAAAGATTATTTCGAATTCGGGGGATAAACAAAAACTGAAAAGGGCACCATCTCACTTATGAGGTGCATGTATGAACGAGAGGAAGAGGTGCCGCAACCAAAGGAGAGTTGTGTAGTAATAGAATGAATGGAATTTTTTGTTAGAAGCAAACCCTATGCAATTTTTATGAGGTTTAGGGTTCAAAGCCCCCCCCCCCTCCAAAAAAATACGTTAGTATTTTTTTCCAAGTCAGCATTTCAAATATGGCGACCAAGATGGCCGCCAAACCCATGAAAATGTCCATCACTCGTTCAATGATTATTCTAGATAAGATTACCCATGTTTTTGTTGTATCAGATGTGCTTGATAATGTACGAAATTCTGATTACAATCTGAAAACGTGAGCTTGATAACATGACAATGATACATACAGTCTGACCATTGAAAAGTTTCATTTTCAAGATGGCGTCCAAGACATGTTTTCATCCTTTCCTGAGATAGATTTAATACATATTGTGATCTTCAGATTGTATTCACTGCTTTCTAACATGAAAGCTGTGGCATAAGTAACTCAACCTGAAATACTTATGTGGACATGAAACTTTGCTTTACTAATGATTATGACAATAGAAATTGATTTAACTTTTTTTTAAATTTATAACGTGACAATTGTGTGGCTGGTCTGTAAATTTGGGTATTCTTCAGTCTGTGCTGTAAATTGCCAAAAATACCTTTATTGCAGCAGCACAAATGGTAAGAACCACGAATTTTATTATAGAAATGAATCTCTGTGATAGCAATTACCTTTGATTATTAACGTTAACTCTCGTGAATAATGAATAGATATACAGACCAGAACTCCGTCAAACCAGTCAGGCTTTACTTTTTATCGGATACCCCACCTGACCATACCTGATTTTGCCTGACAGTTGATTATGTATATCAATCTTTTTCTAGTTATCCTTTGTACTACAAAACCGATTTTTTTAGTCCCCGTACTGTCATTTTTGGGTATTGTTTTATAAAATAATTCATCCTTTGGTCTGTAAAGACATTTTATGTAACTCAAGTAGTGCTTGCATTTTGAAAAAGTTCCACCTTGATTTTTAAAACAAAGTACAGACGAAACATCACCCCAAAAATAACTTTATTTCAAGTTTCATGACGGTTTTTCATAAGCAGCAATTACTGAAATACCATTAGAATTCAAATCAGAACATCAACAACGATTGAATCTCAACAAGACAAGACATATATGTCACAAATCATAATAAAACTGGCGATGTAACGTGAAGCGACTTCCATTGTATTACTGTACAACATGCTCAAATAATTTTCTGCTAAAATGCAGCAGTCGTTGGGGAAAGTTGTTCAGATTCATATTGGTACTTACAAAGCAAATACCATCATAGAGTTACTAAATTATCAACTAATGGGGAGGGGTCTATCGTTCCGATATAATTGAAGCTCAAATTCTATCAAGCCACTTCTAAGCACTTCCCTCAATTCATTCATCTTAAAACATGAGACAGACAGTCCGTTAATACTTTCCTGCATGTTTCCTTCGCGAACCTTGAAAATTTTCCCGTTTGATCCCCTCCTGCCAGAGCATGAAAACCAAGCAATAAGTCACACAATTTAGGCTCCAGTCTGTTATGAACTATTCGTAGAAAGATATCACGATTAATAGTTCGAAAAATAGTGCTTGGACACAGATGATCAAAGTAGTATTGTAACACTGGTAATGCATTCGTATCGGAGCAAGAAATGATTAAGTTTCTGATTGATTTTTGCTTAATTACATGGAGTGCATGCAATACTATGAAAGTATGAGCTTCTTCATGTGTATGATTCTTCACTGTCTGCAATATCATTTTCGCAGGTATGTGCAAACGTAATAACAAATGAGACATCAAAGACGTGATATTGTCACTTATGACGAAATGATAAGGCCATTCTTTATTAACATATCAGAAGAGAATTGGTAAGTAGACAAGTGTTTAACAATTGTTTCTTCGGTAATTTTGTAACGGAAGAAATCACTTGGATTCCGTCCTCCCCTTATCCCAGACTTCAATGACGCACTGATATACCTGATTTCATCGAAACCTCTAGCCTCCTTTTCTTTGATGCTAATGAATGCAGACGCATATTCAGGGCAAGATCTGATTTTCGATTATATGATGTCTACTCTGTCGTTACAGCCATTCGATCAAGGATAATGGCTTGATAGTCGCTGTCACTTCTTAGCTGTTAGTTGATATCCACATCGCCTGTAGTTGGCAACAACTCAAGTATTTCACCAGTAATAACTGCTTTGAGCTTCGAACGAAGAAGCTCTCCATCTGTGTTAAATAGAGATCTTGGCACCACTAGAAATTCATATTTACTGAAGTAAGCTCGTAGATCGATATCAGAACGAAATATTGATGCAATGAAAGATCGTGTAATCAACTTGCACTATTCTCTAATATTTATCAGCTGATTTTTTAAATTATTACTGTTGTTTTCTTATCATTCATGAATGTGGGCAGCTTTTGTTTCGTGAGTGGATCTTGGACTTCGAACTCAAAATATGTTCATCGATGAAGTGGGCGTATAACTTTCACATTTTTCCTCTACTGCAAATAATTCATTTGCTAACTTATGAGGAAGAGCTAAGTTTATAAGTATATTATGAACAACCCCTGGTCTTCAAAATACACCCCATGTAAGTGCAAAACCTTACATGTGTTCTCAACGCCATTATTGATTCGCATGTTTTTGAAGCCAGTCAATAATTATTACTCTTTCAGATTTCTCATAAAGTATGGTTGTAATCGGTTCTAAATACATATGTTTTAATTAATGAGTTGGATATATATATGTACATGTAGTTTATATGATGACCTAGATGCTTCTTTGACTGTTGGGCCAGCGATTGGTTGAGAATGTTAGTGTTGGGTATTACAAATAATCCTCTCGTCAGACGCATTTTCTGTATCCAAAAAGTTGGTGATAAAAAGAAATTGTAGAAAAATCCAAGGCTTGAAAAATTGTCAAATATTTTTGAAAAAAAGAGTAATCGACAATATGCAAGAAAGTTTACTCACTAAAAATGCAAAAATGACATGTCATTCATTAATAAAAAGTATTGAAAAAGCAAAGTGATACTTCAAGAGTCTATTCGTCTTCAGCCATTATACGTGGAAAATTTTGCATCAGTGATTTAGTAAATCGGTATGTAAAATTGTCAACATTAATTTCTTCAGTTTTCAAGTTGGTCTAACTTGCTATGTATGAATGTATCACACGTATAAGCAGCACCAACGGAGCTAGAGGGCTGAACATTTAAACATTTTTTATTGATGAAAACATAGTTGGTGACTAACCAATTTTGCATTTCTGTTATATATCACAAATCCTCTACTTGGTCGGCTCACCTCAGTCAATCATCCATTTTGTTCATACAAAGCACACCTTTACCTCTTCATTGTTAGCAAAAACCTTTCTTTGTTTTTTGTCTCTCTTGTCTTTCTCGACATTAACAACAGGCATTCTTCCCCTTTTTGAAATTCCGACAAACTTTATTACAAAAATGAAACGCTTGTGAAATTTTCTATTATCATTTACCTTTTCATACCAGTTCCCTGGTGGTCACCGCTGGAGACTGAGTGACAGCAAGTCTCTAGTCCTCCTCTCCACACTCTCACAGTCCACAACAGTGCTGTGGTTTGCTGTTTCACACCGGTTGCCCAGTGGTTATCGTTGAAGGCTGTGACAGGAAGGCTACCCAGGTTTCCAGCTCCTCTCTCATATCTTCCTCGCCTATCACAGCAGCGCTGCAGCTTGAACCACCTTCATTTCTTTCATCCCCTCTTTCTCTTTTAGACTGTTAGACCATTGTTAACACCTGGGGTCGTAGATTTCATATTTATAGAACTCTCCTCAGTATTCATGCAGTCCCTAATAGTGCATCATCATCATCATTATTATTATTATTATTATTATTATTATTATTATTATTATTATTATTATTATTATTAACAATAGGCTTATTTGGAATGCGATAGGGAGACAGGAGGAGAGTGAGAAAATGAAAGAGAGAGTATGTAAGTATGAGTCAACTTTTCTCTCAAATTACACTCCTTTTTCAACAGACAAGGGCAGATAACATCCGAGTGGGCTGCCCAGTCTATCGGTCAGTGCTGCGAAGTCAGTAGGCCAATGGTTCCCAAACTGTGTGTCGTGGTGAGGTAGTATGCGGCAACTATCATCCAAGTGTGCAGCATAATTTTTTTCCAAATTCGCCAATATGTTTCTGAGCCTTGGATGTGTCTAGTACGGGTATTATATCTGTTCCATTTCCACAACAGAGTCACTATTCTAGTGGTTTTATCACTAGATTTCATAAGATCTCAATCTCTTTAGTCACGGATAACAGGAAAAACGGGTGATGAGTACATATAACAGTCAAACTGATATGAGAGTTTCGTTCCAACTAAAATGGTTTTGTATAATTCATTCCATTCTAACAAATAATGTGCCGGATTAGTCGAATATATTTCTTAATGTGCCGTTATACAATAAAGTTTGAGAACCACTATATAAGACTGATAATCCCATTGACTATTTCTGTGCTATTGACAGGATTTACCATTGATGAAGTCAGTGCATAACTTTTCTTGGGACACTTCAATTTTTGTATTCAGCGATTATTTAGTTTGGACATTTTACTTTTTTACCTGCAAAATGTTGAAAGGCTGAAATATTTTGAGGACCTATTTTTGGGCCCGTCGAGTCTTGTTGTCTATGTGCATCTGTACTTTGTGCATTGCCTCAAGTATGACCCTAACTACTGAGCAACCTACTACACTCTATTTGTTATAGGAATCTGTAAATGCAATTTTATGTTGGGGGTGATCAACTGTAGAATCAAATTAATGATACCCCTCTCCCAAAACTCTGTAGGTCAGAGCCAAAATAAGTTTCAGCTTGGAAAAAAACGTAAGGGTACAAGATGAATGGTGTGGTCCAATAAAAGAAATGCAGTCCTTCCTGTAGAGCTTGTAGTATTGTTGTATTTTATCATCTCATACTCCAAGAACTGTGATTTCGAATTACCTCGTCTGGTCTCTAACTATAATGTTGTCTAACAAAAGAAATATCGCCACTATTGAAGCATAAAATGCAAAAATGAAGTAATTCTACAGGGGCGAGGGGAGGGACCGCACTACTGAATTTGTACCAACGCAAGTGAGATTCTTTAAATATTCTTTTGTTATAAGAGTTATCTTGCTTTCGTTAAGACAACAAAATCAGCAAACATACCTTTTTAATTTTTCGTTCAAATTAAATCAGTTGGTTTTAAATCTCATTTTTTGTTTAATAGATTTCAATTTTCGGTCTGTTTTGTTGGTAATTTATGTTTAGCGTAAGAAAGGCTTTTGGAGTTTACTTGTAGCTTCATGAAAGAGACTTGGAAAATTCTGATGTTGCAAAAACTAGACAAATACAAAAAGTATTTACTCGTAAAATTATTTCAAATCTATTTTTACTATTGTCCGTGATTACTTCTGAAACGTTGTAATTGAATAAAACTGTGTTTTGGTAATCGAGAAAGCTGAAGTTCAACAAAATTTAATATTCTGATGATAAATAGAATTACTTCATTTTTTTATTCAATACATATGTTATGCATTTAGAATGTATGAGAGCTCAGAATGCAATAAATTTGGTCGTCAGATTATAAAAGTCGCAAATAAAAGGTAAAAATACGTAAATTTGTCTTTTTCAACAAAGAGAACAGAAAAATCTTAAATATTTCTTTGTTCGCTAATTTTGGTGAGAGGTCTTTCGAACTGAAAAAACATACCTCTTCCTGTATCTCATATGTATGATTTGATTTCTATGTAAGTATGTATCTATCAAACACTAAAATGCTGATTCTGTTTACCTATCTGTGACTCTCAAGTAGCCGAAATGGCGCTGAGTATCACCTTAGAGAAAGTTCTTAGCTAGTGGTAATAAATTGAATTCCACAGATAACGGACATTAGCCATTATTTCATGCCTTTGCTCGTCTCTCGCTCTTGGCCTACATCTCGTCATTCCCTCCCTTATCCGTTCCAATCTGCGTTACCAATCCATATTTTTATCTGAATGTTATACAAGCATGGAATTAGTTTCATACGAGAAAAACTTCCTAACCTCTCAATGAACTACTTGATTGTCTTTTCTGCACTCTCTCTTCTTACCCTCTCATTAGACCAAAGAAATGATTAATACGTTGTATTGGTTTTACTTTATTATATATTCTCAATCATCTAATCATAAATCGCCCGTAGAAGTTACAATTTTAGAATTTTATTGCGCGGCATAGTTTGTTCCAGTTTATCGTCGGTGCAGAATAAACAGTGGTCGTAAGAATATTTTTTTTATTTTTGTCAACGAAATTGGAAGAGGTATATGTATTCACATTTCTGTCTGTCTATCTATTCACAAAATACCTCCAAAGGTTCTCAATGAATTTTATTGACGTCCAGTGGAAAGATGGACCATAGGCTTTGGGAGAATTGATTGAATTTTAAGTTGGGCCCAAAATCTTTTACAGGTATCTCATTTTAACATAGCTATACATGAATTGATTTTCCTTCAGCTTTCAGTTGGTGTATGATATTGGCAGAGATATGCACTCTCTAAGTGCTTCCTAGTTTTGCAGTCAAATATGCAATGCTGTTTTTTTTAATGTCTTTCCGAAGAAAAGGCAGCTTGTTGTAACAAGGAAATTGAAAAATAAATTGTTCGTGCGTATTGACATTACTGCAGATATCAACTAATGGAAAAAAACCAATTAGATCAGTTAAAATTACATTCGAAACCCCAGGCGGGGATTTAGAAAATATGTCAATAATCGGAATTCCTTCCGTTTTTTTATTGGTGTATACTGTTGGCAGAGGTATGAGCTCTCTGATTGCAAAACAAGAGAGCATCCAAACATACAATGTTTCTTTTCCAAAAGTCCTTTCTCTAAAAAAAAAGGTTGCTTCTTATAGCAATGAAATTAAAAAAGAAATTTTCAGTGCATGTCGAACATTACAGATATTTTTGATGTGATAATCACTTTACTGCGAACGGTAATCAATGGGAGAAAAAGTGTCAAGTCAAACAGGAAGGATATTGTATAGGTAGGTCGTAAAATCAAAGTAATCAAAGTCTGATTAATTTTTGTTGAAGATTGACAATGCCACATCTATGTAAAAATAAAATCAGCATATCTCAACTTATGCCTGGATTGATAAACGTAATTTTCTTCCCTTTTCTGTGGTGTGCTTTACTTGCACCAAGTACGACGACGGAGCTCCAAAGGCGTACTCAAAAAGTTACTACATTGTTCCGAGTCAACTTATTAAAAATTAACAATCTCAGTTCGTAAAAAAAGGCGGTATCATGGGTGTACCAACTTAATAAATCAACACCTCGCGTAGCGCTCTCGATACGTCCCTAAACAGAACAGTGCTGAATGAAAAACAAACAGGGTCATTATAACATAGCTTAAATAGAGATTTTTTTTTTAATTCATGAAGTTGTTGAGCTTCAACAAGATGGGGTGGATCAGTGCTGTTTATATCATCTCGTATCTACTTTCTGGAACGGGTGAAATAATACTAGATGTCGTTATACATCGCTACATGTTGAATTATGATACGCAATATCTGTTTGTATATTTGCTTTGTTTATTCGATTTATATTGTGAAATCCCCAAAAGAAGAAGAAATTAAGTGAAGAATCATCCTTGGGTGGCAAGTCTTCGGTAGAGCAAGCTCAACCTCCAAGAACAAGAAAATCCCATTAGTCCTTAAAAGAAGATGCATCCTCCCGATAATCATCCATAGAGCTGAAACATAGAACCTAAACGAGAAACTGACCCTCAAACTGAGAGCCATGTAACGGATCATGCTCAACTTCACACGGAGAGATCACAAGACAGCACAATATATCTGGGGGGAGTACGTGGCTAATTAAACACGTGTTGTTTTGGGGTTTTTTTGTTTTTGTTTTTTTGGAATGAATGTAAAAAAAACACAAAGAAACCTTGAACATTATAGATTTAGATTATGAAAGCTGATAAGATCATACAGCCAGCAATTACTGAAAGTTTTGTCATGTTTTAATCTAACCAATGACTTTCTGTCCTGCTTGGCACTTTGAGGTGCGATTTTTTCATCCTGGGGTTTTGTTTTTTTTTTTTTTTTGTCTACAACCCACATGCAACGCCTGTTTAGTGCTTAAGGACTGATGTTTTGCCAATAAATGTAAACAATGGACTTAAAACACAGTCCAATACTACGTTATACTTGATAAAAATTAATATCAGCATGATAACGTTGTTTTAATATCCTTGAGGTTTTTGAGGTTGATCACTCTTCGTGGCTTAGTGTCCGGCTGTACGAAGTTTCATCGGCACATTTTTACTTTTTGTTGACTTTGCTGGAAAGAGAACCGAGCGAGAAAAGTTTTAATTTTGAGCTACGTCAGCAAAGCATGGTACTCATTTAGTGTCATACTTTGATGGTTTCAAATCAGGACAAAAAAAAAAGGAGTCAATTTGAATACTAAACCAACAACAAGGTCATGTTCTATGGTAGGAGAAATTGTGGACTTCTGAAGAATTCAAAAAATTCCCCCCAGATGGAGATTTCAAAACCAAAATGGAAAACATATCTGGGAAAATACAGATGTATAGAAACCTTCTAGATATTGAATGGGTGTAGCTTATTCTGGCACAAATTCAGTCATCCCCCTGGAATATCTTAAGGGATTACTTGGACTTAAACTTTTTAGATACTAACAAGTTTCCAGTAAATCTTGATATTTACAATGCTTGGGGCAAAATTTCACGTCACATGTTAGGATGTTGATGTTCTTGCTTCTACAGCTCCCACCCCTGAACTTCTCTTTTTTTTGTTTTAGTTTTAATCGATTAAGTGTTTTTATATCCCTTTTTAATCTCATATACACACAAAACTCGAGTCAAACGACGAAGGAAAAAAAAGTTATTCCCCTTGAATGTTTTGAAAAAGATTTTCGAGGCCTGCCTTAAACAGGATATAATCCGCATTTTTATTTTGAAATCTTACTTTTGATTCGGAGAAGATACCTGCGAAAACGTTGTGGTACCTTTTGCCGAAATCTGAATCCAGATCTATCACACTTTGTTGTGAGTTGATTTTAAAACAAAACAAAGTTGAAATTGAAATAAATAAAGTCAAGCAAAATAAAATCTATATCATTTCCAGGTTTGAACAACATAATCGGGTGTCAAATAAAGATACTTTTCATATGATTGTTATTCAGTGAAGTATTAAGACTGACCATTATCAATTTTCATGGCTACTTCTTTTCTCTTCGGCTTTTTTTTTTTTAGTTGCTTTGTACTTTTTTTTTTTTAATCGGTCTGATTAAAGGTTACAAAAAAAATCTCCCTTTAGATTTTGGTCTGAGTTACATTTTCTTATTTCTTTTTTATGCGCCATTTTAACATGGAGTGTGCACGGGTGTTAATGTGAATAATATGATTATTATTCCAAAAGTAGTGAAACATTTGCTTTGTTCTGTTGACAGTAATACTGAAGTAAACAAGCTATCGGTAGCATCAATAAAGTTTTATCAAATCAATGCCCAGATGCAGAAGATCCTTGTTCTGATTGAATCAAATTTTGGTGAAATTGAAATGACGTATCTATTTTGTGTAAAAAGGAAAAAGAAAAAAAACTCTGCAGGGAAAGATACTATTGACCCTTTGATGTAAAATGACGTCATATATGGTGTTATCTGAGAAGTTACACTTTTGACCTAATTGATTTGGATGTTCTTCATTTCTGAAAAATAAAGATCCAGAAATCTTACCCAAAGCCTTACGGGAGAGATTGAGAATAGGAAGATTGTATTTCACCGAATTCCCAACATTTGGAGTACTGTTATAGAACGCTGACCAGTGGAATATTTTCACCCTCCTTGGAGCCACACAAGCAGGCCTGGTTCTAACCTTCATGAGACTTGAAGAGAATTCCGTCTCTTGACCCCTACACCATCACTCGGAAGGGCCTGTTTGGAAGCCATGTAGCCCTATGTAGCCGCTTAGTTTGCTTGCGCCTCTAGCCGGCTCACCCCTAACCCTAACTTCTGAACCCCACGAACAAAACCTAAACCAAATGATCTAAAATCTTCCATTCTTTAAACATTTCACATAACATATACATTGGTAACAGTCATCAAGGTTGATCATATCTTTTAACATCTTAGATTTGTTTATTTCTAAAATATCAAGGCAGTGAGGAGGGGTAATAAAAACGGAAAAAATCTTGGCTGTGCTAGGATCAAACTCCCTTGCTTCCTCAAAATCTAAAAAGGTAAACAAAACAGAATTCATTTTTTCATACAATATCATTCCAAATGATGTGTCACATTTCAACTCCTATATTAGGAGTTCCTGTAAATTGGATTTACAAACATTAGCAAAATAAGACGACCTGAGTAAGGCTTTAGAGGTGGGAGTGAATTCGTCATCAGTTTTGCATATATCACTGATTTTTTGTGTAGTTATTGTCATTACTTATATAAATAAAGTCAAAACTCATTAAAAAGAGTCTTCCAATAAAAAGTAAGTTTCTTTAAAATAATCTATTTGAGCAAACAATCTCAAAACATTGAAAATAATATTTGGAGTGAATTTAAATCAATTCTTCCCTTAGATATATAATATAGGTAATTTTCATGTAAGACACTAAAAGTAATTATAACCATCCTCAAGTTATTATCTAAATGATTTATGAACTGAATTTTGACTATGTTTTCCTCAGCTGCCAACATTGACAATTTCAGACTTCAGGTCTTCAAATTAAAATGATTAAAAAAAAAGAGATTCTATTCTCATGTCATCAATCAATGACAGAGACAGAGAAATAGAAAGAGAGATAAAAATGGAAAGCTATGGACACTAGTTTCCTGTTAATATCTAAATTACCAAGAATTATACAGATTTTTATGGCATCTTGAAAAATATTTTGATACTATTTCATCAAGTCCTTTTCAAAATCTTTAAATTTAGCCGGAGAAAAATGTTTTCACAAAGGTCAATATTTTTTAAATCTAATAAACTTCAGTCAGAATGCAGTTTGTCCCAGAAACAGACACTGTTGTTTTTCAGCAGAACAAAGCTTTGACTGGAATTGTGTCTCACCAACAATTGCTTGTGTCCACCCAAACCTGTAACAGTCTTAATGAAGTGAAGAACGATTATTTATTATATACATATATATATATTATAAAATAATATTTATGTTTCCATCCTGTTTGGGCTTCTTCAGCTGAATGATTCAATTTATTTAGATCCCTATTGAGGACGTTATTAGGGGTTCTATTTTTCTTAGTGGAGAACCTCCCCCTTCAATTTATATATCTTTTTTTTCTTGCTTAGTTGTTGCTCACTGCTTGTTTTGTCTTCCATAGAAGTAGATACATGGCTGGTCGTAATTATTTACTTGGATGTATCAGTGTGTTGTTAATCTATCAACGCTGTGTGGTATATTTCCTCTCAGGAAGATTTCTCTTCCTACTTTCATCTGTCCCCAGTGTTAAGGTTCACCATTACATGACTTGTTTCTGTTTAGTTCTTTTTCTACTCCAGGTGGCTTTGCATCTTCTTATTTTGGATAAATATTAGGTCATTCGCCGAGTGGCTGATATTGGGTTTTTTTTATTTTATTATTAACATTATTTTTTATTACTATTTTTATTTATTTTTCATTAATAATCATTATTATCATCAGTAATCATTCTCATCATTAATTATTTTTCTATTATCAATTCTTTTTATTATTTTTTATTACTAATAATTATTTCTATTTTTTACTATTCTTATTATCATTATTATTAATAATAATAGCAACAACAATACTACTGCTACTGCTATGATTAATGAGAAGGATAAGATAACTATTAGCAGTTGTTATCTGTATACCTGTATGTGAAGTGTGAGAGTATGTTTTAATAAAAATCATGAGCTTTGCCAGTATTTCATAGCTACTTCATTATTTTTATTCAGTAATTCTGTTTTTGTTTTGTCTTTTTGGTAAAGGTGAGAATTTTTAATTTGGGCATAGTTAGCAAGTGGTTTCAATGTTCTGATGTGTGCATTTGTTATATTATTTTCCGTTATACTGTTGTTGTCTGCTGGTTTCCAGTAATGTGTGAATAGTGATGTATTGTTTTTTGTAATTGTAAAGGATAATGTATGGTTGGCTAATTTTAATTTAAAAGGGTGTTTTTGATATTCCTATGTAATATTTCAACTTGATATCCAATGTTTGATTGGAGACATTTGTTTTACTATGGGACCTGTTGCTGTTCGGACAATTTGCAGTCTGTTGTTATGAATCTTTGAAAGTTTTCCATACAACTAATTTTCAGTTTGATTGTGTTTAATATTTTACACAGTGGGTTGCTGGAGGAGGGGGCATTTTCCTGTTAGTTTGAGGAAGTTTTTCCTATGTTGGTTTTTACTGATTGATTTAATAGCGGTGTATACCAGATGATTTTTCAACCACTGCTTTTTTGTTGTTGCTAGGTTTTATCCGATTGGTTTTCACTTTTTCATCATATTCAAAGCCAGTTCCAGTAAAACCGCTGTCCTTTTGGGCTTTAATGAATTTTTTTCTTCTTCCACATTATACTTCAAGTTAAATTATGGAGTAATTATTTTCATGGAGATATAAATTTGCAGTTAAAATTTTATCGTGTAAATATAAAGATGTAAAATAATTTTACTCTAAGCTACAACCATATTAACAAAATAAAGAAAAATATTTTTTCACTTCAAAACAGATTGATACTATGGAATAGTTATATTCATGGAGATGTAGATGAATATGACGAACAACAAACAAACAAAAAAAACTCCTGAAACAGGGCATTGGTAAAACAGTTGATGAACACCATAGAATTACAAACAGAAATGGAAGTAAATCACATGCACCAAGAACCTGAGATTTATCAGATTAAAAGTGGATTGAGTGACCCACGGCCATGGATACTTTGAGACTAGGAGTTAATTATTTGCTCTTACGCAGTATTACAACATGAAAAGATTACATGACTAATATATATAAATACACATGTTGAGTTCATCAGCTGTTTCATGTAACTGTTTCAGGAATTTTAAAAACAAAACATATAAATCTGGCACACCCACCTCTCTTTCAGCAATGATTTTGATAAATAGCTTATGTCATACAGGTAGTTTTTTAAAATTTTTTTTTTACGTAGGATATTATAATATATTGTACATGGATGTTATGATATACTACCCATCATTTAATCTTTTTGAGACAGGGCTTACTAACGTAGATTACTCAAACATTTTTAACATTGGGGGATCACTAAGTATAACAATAGATGTGACTCCTTGTTCATACCACTTCTATTGAGTGTTCATCCATGTGAATATTGAATCCGTTCTGTTGGCTTGCATGCAGTCTGAGATCAAAACAAACTTCAAGAATACTGATTACACAGAAAAAAAAACAATTTTCTACCAAATTTTTCCCCACTTGTTTTGAAGGTTTCATAGAGATTTGTTGTCCGGGGTAGATGTAGCGGTCTACTTTCTCCAGATTATAACTTGTCAAGCCTTAATCAATATTCAATTCAAATACTATTTGGGAAGATTTGACAGATGAAATGTTTAATTATTATTTTCTTCAAACTAAGAATAAAAGTTGCTAATTGCAAATTATTCTGACTTCATGTTTAAACAGTGCTGATAGGAAATAAAAGATAAGATCTAGACAAGACTAACTTCAGGTCAGTTTTACCTCTAAAAGGTGTCTGTGTAGGGCACTGCTTCACTGATACATCTCTAGCGATCCAACAGCTGAAAGGTCCAATCTAAACCTTCAACTCATCCTAATCTAATAGCAATTGGGGGCGGGGGGAGGGATAAGTTCCAGGGAGAAATTTCAGCTCAATTGGTAAAGCAGTTGATAATTATAGCCAGCATCCCGATATACAAAGGATGCGAGTTCAAGTCTCACCAACTGCTTTATCTTTATTTCCTTATACTTACTATTTACTGTACTCAAATATTCAGAATGAAAGAGATTAAAAGTGAAAAAATTAACAGGTCTAGTTAGTCACACAATAGAAACCGTCACGTGACCAACCTCTTTGGTAAGTTAGCCATGTTAGTTAAAAAACTAGAAAAAGAATGAATGAATTAATTCTCTTGCTCATTGTTTGGTAGTGATCTCTAAAATTCACCGGATTCAAAATTTTAAAAAATAGAAGATATGCAAACACAAACTAAGCGATCAATTCAACATTACCTTACACTATGAATTGAACCCTGACTAAAATCCTATTTGGAGGGGTGGAGAATATTTGAAAGAAAAAAAAAAAAAAAAAAAAAATTTTTTTTTTTTCTAAACATAATAAGGTGTTCGTATTTAAATTTTCAGCCTTTAGATCCACTCGTGGCCTGTACTCTTGATACAGTCAGCTGGACCAACTTGAAAACTGATGAAACCTATGTTGATAGTTTTGTGTGACAGTTTCCAATGATAGTTGATGATGCTTCATCTAATAAAAATAAACCAGGAAAAAGAGAAATTTTGCCTCCAAGTCAGTGGGAAATTCAAAACTGTATTCCCGGAAAATCAAGGAAGATTTGTAGCAGCGTTATTTCTTTTTATTGGGGTGGGGATTCCAGTGACAATTTTGAATAATCTATTGTCAGTGGTTCCATCACCTCAGAACCCTTTTCATTGACCTAATCATTCAGGGAAATCATTTTTATACGATAAAATTTTCAAGGCTAAAATTTTCAATGTTGAATGTAGATCGTCTGAAAAGTCATTTGCTGTGCTCTGGGGACATCTGAGACTAAAGATTAAGGAAGAAAGGTGAGGGGATGATCAATTGGATTTGATATATTTCTTGGGTCAATCCATTCCAGGACAAACAATAAATTAAGTCCCAGTCGAATGTCGGAGGAGCTGCAAAAAAATTTACTGAGGGGAATAGAGATCTGGCAGTGAATTGCTGAATCATCTGTGAAAATCAAGAATCATGGGACAATCAGTGTTAAACCTATTTAAGAGTCTTCTGAAACAGTTTCTGTAAACATTTCCTAGAATAGCAATTTCTCCATTTAATCAACTGAACTTGAGATAAAATTCAAAGAAAGAATGACAGTTCCAAGAAAAAATAAGAATCATCCTGGAGATAAAAAGGTCAAATATCTCTTCCAGCTGCTGAAGAAGAATAAAGAGAAGGTTTCAATCACTCAATAGAAACTGTCATGTAACCAATGTCTTTTGGCAGCATGCTGCGTGGAATAGTAATCACTAAAAAAAAGTCAGAATTTTCAAAAACCAAGAGGACACAAACTGAAGAATCAATTTAGCATAAAATTTACATTGCAAATTGAACCACTCCATCCTCCACTAAAAAACCTATTTAGAGAGGGAGGAGGAGGATTTGAAAACAAGAAAAAAAACAAGTTTTTCTAGACATAAAGAGTAAGTGTTGAAACCTTCAACCTTCTAGCTCGATAGGTGTGGCCTGTATGCAGGATACATACATAGCCAGCCAGCCAGCCAGCAAGCCCAACTTGAGAAATCTCATTTTGACAGTTTTAATGACAGTTTATAATATGCTTCGAGTCATTTGTACCAGCTAGGTGTTTAACGTTTAATTCTCTGTAATTCAAAAACTTCAGCACCGATTTCTCAGATTTTCAGTGAAAGTTTTCTTCAATCCGATTGGTCAAAATCAAGTGCCTTTTTATTGTAACACCTCTTTAGATTGATGAGATCCTAAATGGTCGATGAAGTGTATCCTAAAAAAGCAAGTTGAGCTAAGGGAGCCCTATATGTGTATTCTCAAATTCACAAGTTGCCCAATGATAATCACAGAGATTTTGCAAAGATCTCACAGCAAAGAACTCTTGACAGATGGAATTAAAATAGAAAAATCAATAACTTGGCTGCAGGAAGCAATGACAAGCAAATGGAGTGTAATTTCGAGAAGTTTAGAATTATTCAACGAAGAATTTAGTGTTAATTATTCATCAAGGCTATTTTAATAATGAATCTTTGTTTCACCAAGAGTTACTTCTCTTCAATTATCGTAATGAGAAGCAATGAGAATGTAATTGAAAAAGCTTTTATACTGAAGTTTTGGGTGATCAATTAAATAATTTAGGGTTAGGGTTAGGGTTATTCATTGATAATGCAATTTTTACTTGTCATAAATGATATCCCTGTTTCAATTCTCTTTGCTTCACATTGCTTCTCCTTTTTTACGACAATCACGAGGAAACTCAACTTCAACACATGGTACCTTGAAAGCACAGAATGAGTTCCTTGTACAAATCTTTTTTTAAATGTCAATAATTTATCTGCTTTTTAATCACCAATTGATATCTGTTATTCACCCACTGGCCCAGCACTGTGACTGGTGTGGTGAGGACAAAGGCTTGAAGAATAAAAGAATTTTTCCAGAGTTTATGTTTTTTTTTATTTTCTTTTTAAATGAAAAAATTGCATTTTGAAGCTGCGACCATCCACTTCCCCCCTTCCTGAGAAACAACACTTCAAGTAGTACCACACCCACAAACACACCCTTCCATTCATACACAACAAACACATACACACATATACATACAGAGGTCATGTTTATAGCAGGTTTTAAAATAAAAAATTAAAAATAATAAAAAAAACTTGGTATAATAAAACATGTCAATATTACGACCTCTGATAATGAAAAAATACTGTATGTTCCATGAGTTCTTGTTTTGTTTTTTTTTTGTCCATAAAGATTTTTTTTATGGGGGTGGGGGGAAGCATAGAATTAAAAAAAAAATTGATCCACTGTTAATCAGTTTTTGGTTTGTTTTTTTTTCAAATTTAAAAAAAGAAACAAAACTTTTTCCATTTTTTTTTTCTTTTTAGAAGGGAGAGGATTTTTTTGTCATGTTTTAGAATCTTGTAGAAGAGAAAGAAAAAGTCATATATAAAAATATAAAGTTCATTTTTGCAATAATAAGGGAGGGGGTGAAAGGCTGGGTGGGGAATACTTCTCTCTTCACAAGTCAAATTTTTTGTCTCTCCCCTTAAAAAAAAAAAAAAGAAAAAAAAAAAAATCCTGAAGGTAGGTAAATTCATCCATAAGTTGACAACTCAAGTTTTTGTGTGTATGCACAAACATATATATTAAAAAAAAAAAAAAAAAAAAAAAAAAAAAAGCAAAAAGGCATCCATCTTTGAAGCCAAGACAAAACAGGGCCACAAAAAAGAAGTGAAAAAGATAAAAACCATGGAGAACCATATTTCTCTTTTTCAACAGAAGAAATGCAGGTACAGAATTCCAAGACCTGCTTGGCTTCTCTGGGTCTTCTCATTCCATCCATAAGAAACCATGCCTCTCACAGCATTGTATATCTATGTAGATTTCTCAACAGAAGTTGCATGGAGTTATTACTAAAACCCAATACAGGTCTCCCCCATTATAACATGGGTGTTGCGGTCCAAGAAAACCAACACCGGGTTATAACAGAGCTGTGATCAATTTAACAGTTTTGAAGCTGAATCTGAAATATTTGGGGGTCCACCATCCACCTGCGTTATTACGCGAACTGCATTATAAAGAACCGCATTATAACAGGAGGAGGCCTGTTGCAATTTAGCCACTGAAAAATATCAATAGGGTAAGAAGTTTTGACACTAGATGCCTATATAAAATTATGGGCATCAAATGGAAGGACTATGCGTCAAGTAGAAGAAGTGTTGGGAAGATCACAACAGCTCTCTGTATCAACCACCCTTTGTAGACGGTACCCTCTGCTGGTCTTGATGTTCCCTACAACAAGACCTACAAATCAAACCATCAAATGGACACCAACGGGCCAGAGAAAGAGAGGATGGCCGAAGATAAGCTGGCGACAGACGGCGGAGAGGAACCTCCAACTAATCGACAGGAGGTGGTGGAACAATACCAACAGACTGGATGAAGATCGTACTCTGTAGAGTGGCTTGATTTCCTCATGTTTTGACTAAGAGATTTCAGTATTAATGAGATACTCAGTATAAAGGCTTCCTCGAGTCGTGAGAAGAGTATTCTAGGTTTAGTGGAAGGGGTGGACAAACGCCAGAGGCTACATCAAATGAGGATTTCAGTGGAGCAAATTTGAGAGGTCAGGTCATGTTTTCGGAGGGACAATTTGTTGTTTTTTTATAGAGGTTTTTATCTTGGTCGATTCATTTTTCAGTTCAGAACAGATGATTGTAGAAGTCAAAGGGAGAGGTAGAGAATTTATGTATGTTATAAATAAATAGTTTGATTTTTGTGTTGTTTGGGATGGGGTACAAAAAGAAAGATTTTTATTTGTTTTTTACCATGGTGAGCAAAATAAAACCAGAATATAAACAAAGGGAGATAACTGCTGTCAGCTGCTTGTAAAATTCTAAACAAAGGGAGGTAACTGCTGTCAGCTGTTCATAAATTTTAAACAAAGGGAGGTAACTGCTGTCAGCTGCTTATAAAATTCCAGAATTTAATAAAAAAAAATAAAATAAAATAAAATAATCAATAGTTTCAAGTTTTTTTTAGGGGTAAGATTTGTCTTGTTTCTATTCATATATTTTTGTAGGTTCCAGTTTTTCCTTAGTAATAATAAATCATTTTTATTACTTCCTTTTTAAATAGAGGCCAGCCTCCAGGCTCATTGTCATAAGCCAAATCTTTCTTTTATTAACGACATAAGCTTCTTTTTACCTTTATAAGCTAGTTTCATATTTTCTATCAGCTGATTAAACTGTATATGTCCGTCATGGGCAAGTGAAAACGTTTCACGGGCCTTACTTAAAAAATCTATAAAGTCCCCATAATGTCGAGGGCTGATATGAGTCAATTTAGAATGTGTAGTATTTATATAAGCACAGATGGCTGCCTCCATCAGCTGTCGCAAGGGTGCCCGATCGTAAGACAAGAGTTTCATAGAACGTCGTTTGCCATCAGTGTTGGCTATTCCAGGTGCTGTTAGAGTGCATCGACGAAGAATGTCTGACAGAACTGTGGCACATTGCACATTCTTCACGAGGAGATCGAGCATGTCAGAGAGTTCATTTTTTCCTTGAGAGTGGCTCAGGGCACAAGCCCAGTGAATGTCATTTATGGCAGGGTGAGTGTCTTGATTGTACGCCAGATGAATGTTCTTCATTGCGAGCAATGACAGCTTGTAAGCACGGTGAGGATAACCACGGTGTTCCATATATCGTGCAATGTTGAACAGCTGCGTAGAGTTCATCACATGAGACGCAGCTTCAATTACAATCCGATAGGCGGTCTCAAAGGCAACAGGGTCCTTCTCACAGAGGTTCAGGGCTCCCAGGGCACAACTGGGAGGGTCCTTGTTGGCACACTGGAGAGCCAAGTTACGTGCGCACTTAGCGAGTTCTTCTTGCTGTTGGTAGGTGAGGTTGAGCTGAATGACTGTCGCTGGGGACATGATTGTCGTTGCTACAGTGGCTGCAAAAGAAAAACGAGATAAGCGTTAGAAAGTCAATTGCAACATTTATAAATACTAGCAAATACCGATTACTTTGCTGTCAGTATACCTAATACTGTATACCGTGTCGGTATGTTTTACATTGTAAATTAAAAGTTCAAAGCAAGATATCAACTAAAATTATTACAATTATTCTTGGTAAAAATAAAATCGACTAATCAGCAGTAGTGGTAGTTATATCATCAGCAGTCAACAAACGATCACACTCACACAGCAGAACAGCTAAACATTGTGTATGTGTTCACATTAGCCCCTTCGCTATATCACAGACAGACTGACATATAATAGATATTTAACCCTTTGATTGCTGACTTTCTTTGAGTCTACTTTGTTATATCATCACGTACAGATTATCATCCTCCTATTGACTAAATACTTACACACTGCATACACACACACACATTCACACTGCACATACACAAACACTTACACTGCATACACACGCACCATATACACACATGTGCACACGCACACACACACACACAATATACATTTTAATTTCAGAAGAAAGCAAAATTTCCAAAGTGTTCTGACCTGTAGCTTCCATCGGGGCAAACAACTGAAACCAGTTCTGCATTATACTCGTAAGGGCGGCAACTCCCACTTCTGTCGCACATGTTACCAACCATCGTACCATTTCCCGACGACGCCAATTCAAAGTGGTCAGAGTCATTCGCATCACCTAGAATAAAAAACAAATGGATGCTTTACATTTTTGAACAAGGGGGGGAAAAAAAAAAAAAAAAAAAAGAAAAGAATAATGTGTTTCGGCTCCATAAGACGGATAGAATCATATATGTGGGGTTGGGGGGGTTGGGGGTCAGGGTTGCTAATTTAGATTTTTATCTCAATTTTTCAATGCAGAAATCAACCCAAATTCAAAATTTACAAAATTAGAATAAGAAATGAAATACATGAATAAAATATATCTAAATTGGAAACCCCCTGAATGTTTTCTTTCCAAAAAAAAAAAAAAAAAAAGTTTTAAATCCAGATTTTTGATGAGAAAGGATGTGACTCACCTGTAATCCCAGCTCAAAGGCAGCATTCAAGACATGGATGTGTTTGTGGTTATCAACAGGTGTGGCAATTTTGAAAGCTTCTTGGGCAAGCTTAAAAAGCTGAGATGAACTGTGAATGTGTGTCTCTGCTGATTCCAGAACTGTACGTAACTGTTGATGATCGTCTGCAAAAAACAAAAAAGCAACACATGTTGAAATATTTTCTATCACATGTTATAGTTAAAAAAAGAACCCAACCTCAAAAGGTGTTTTTAGGGTGTACATCATAAAAATCATATCACAATAGCCAGACATACACCTCTGCTTCTTTTGTCATCTAATTACAGTTTTTTGTCAGTAAACTCGAGCAAATTTCCTCAAAACGTTTCTTACCATTGTTTAAAAAATCAATGCCAGGGCTAAATGATCTATATAAAAGATGTCCAACACCAATTCATGACTTGTACCTATAATAGACCAAATGATAGCATGCAAGTCAGATTTCTGGGCTCTCTTACCTCTACAAGGGAGACAATCGTATTAGTTATTTCCCTTGCCCCATTGAAGTATTTCAATCATCGCATGTGGCATGAGACTTTCAAAATCGGTATCAACTCACGTTTTCTTAAAATTCAAAAGATAAGAACCAAAACCTGACTCCTAATTTTTTAATGTCATTCGATGCAAATCAGAAAGACAAGACATAGAAAACTATATTAACAGGTCTGGTTAGTCACTCAATAGAAACTATCATGTGACTAACATCTTTGAGCAACACTGGACTTGCAATTTGAAAAAAAATTTGGGTTGGAGATGGTTTCAAGTGTCGTTCCCATGTTCCTTTACATAACTGTAGACATTCAGTTCGTAAGATATGGTGTAAGCAAACTTTCCCTTCAATGTAACTGCTGTAACTTCTCTACATTGAAAACATTACACAGTTGGCTGGAGAGATGCAGTGCGTCTATCGCAAGTAGCAACAATGGCCGTCTACAGAATCAGGGTAGCGTATTAATCTTACAGATTTTATGCAGGTTTTTTGTTTTAATATTTTGAATGAAGATCCATCCGTGCTCAAAATGCTATGACAGATAAATAAAGTTTATCAATAAGTGTTTCGGAACAAATTAAAGTAAGGCTATCCTCCGAAGTGCTTCTGGTCATTGGTTTTCTATAAATAAATTTTGGCCTGAACATACGACAACAATGGAATGGATGGGATAAAAAAAATCATGTCTAGAACATTCGCCCCCTCCCCCCAAGAAAAAAAAGTTTCTTATCTTTTTCCAAAATTTCTCTCCAGAATAAGTTTTAAGAGGTAGGTTCAATTTACAATGTAAATTTTTGTTAAATTGGTCCTAGTTTGTATCCAGCCATGTTCTTGCTTTTCTTTATTTCATTCTGGAGGGATTGGGAACTTTTGTATACAATTGGGGTGTTTAATATACCAGTAACGTCTTCCTTGTGGCCTACCAAACAACAACCAAGGTATAAGATACAGGACAATCTTTGGAGGATTTCTCTTTTTGTGTGTGTTTTATATTGCAAGATAGAAAGTAATGACCAATTATCATATTTTTCCATTCCTTTAAGCTTTTCAATTTCAAAATGGTTGGAACTGGCAAGAGTTAGTTTTCTGTTTTTGTTTTTTTTTTCTTTTCACACATTTTTATGAAACCTGAACGGTTGCCAACAAAATTTGGCTCTCCATTACTTTGAAGGACCCAAATTTTTCAACTATCCCAAAGTTTGCTTTTCCTATTCATTCTCGAGAGTTTCATTACACAATCCTCGTCTTAAACAACATCAGTGCAGCGTAAAATTCACTAATTTTGTTTCAAAATAATTTCAATATATCTCAACACCAAGCAATTCATTCATTTACTTTTTATCTAATTTTGAAATTGAATAAACTAACCAAATTTCCATTTCTCATATGAATTTCAGTTCAAGCTTAATTTTGAAATATAAATATAGAAATAAATTTGGCAACGGGACCTACTTACTTTCAGTATTTTATTTTATTTGAAAATGAAAAACCTGAAATAAGTAAGGTTCTGAAAGATTGATGAATGTTTTTTTTTTTTTCATTTAATCTAATGAATTTTTTTTTAAGCCAAGCAAAATTCATAGTTTCAACAGAATGGTGTAACTCATTTTTGATACAAACCATTTTATTCATGTTTTCATTCAATTTTTCATTATGGAATAGAGTAGACTAAATGACCTTTTCATTTCACATTTGAATGGTGATATATTTCTTATTTTGAAAATATGTACAGAAATAAATTTGATTTTGTGCAACAGCAGTAATCATACTTTCATCCCAGTTTTTCCAAGTTGTGGAATGATGAAAGTTTACAATTGCAGTCGGATCTTTCATTTTTTTGTATCACGATCAGGACAAGATTAGGTTAGTGAGGTTAAACACATTTCGGCACATATATTTCAAAATGAAAGTTGAAAATTTATGTACGCAGCTTTTTTGCCAAAAATTTAATCAAACATGGATACCACAATCAAAATGTTATGCAATTGAAACAAAGGTGAAATGTAGAATTTGTAACACTTTAACAGCATCAAAATAATATTGTGAAGGAATAGTGCGACAAAATTGAAAAAACTTATACCAAAAGAAGGACTGAGTGATCACTGGTTAAGAAGGAAAAAATATCTTTCAGATGGATCATATTCGGGTACACATAAACTGATATGGTACCCAAAATTTCTCAAATAGAAACAGGTGTTGTTCAAGAGAACATGATATTCATTGATCTGATTGGCCTTACTTTTTGCATGTGCAAGTAATGTCGAAGCCAGCTCGCATTGTTGGGTTTCAATATGTCCCAGGATGAACCAGCGTGGAAAGCGATTGAACACAACTGGACCCATGTTGTTCACAACATCGAGATCTTCATCTTCATGTTCGAGGATTGGCAAGCTAAAACACAAGAGAAAAGATTTATGAAAAATGAATTCATGAAATGAGAAAAAGGAAAAAAATTATTTCAATGCTCTTTTAACAGAATGATTCCTTCTGAGGATTTATTTTGATGGAATCTTTTACACATTAATATTTTGCATTGGAGAAGAAAAAAAGTAGACAGCCAAAAAGAATATTTCTTCATTTTCTAATCTACAACACATCAATTCCAACAGTTGTTGAAGATTATGGAATACATTCTGCTGCTTTCAATGTTACAACATTCTGGATAATCAATCCTACTCTCATTGTCAGGCATACAGTTTTCAAGGAGAAAAAAAAATCCCCATTTCCTATAATACACTGGGATACTCTCTATTTCCCTCCAGGCTAAACAGGGATATAGTTGGTGAATGGATTAGCCAAAACCATGTTGTAACAAAAGCAAAGGAAGAGTTCAACGGATCGAACAACTCTTTGAAGAGAATAATCAGAACAAAATTATCAATTAAATAATGTAGCAGAAACAATAATTCTAAAAGATGAAGAATCAAATAGAATAAAGTCAGAAAATTGAAGTTTGTAACAATCAATTTGATTTATAGATGAATATCAATGATTCTCTTTAGTACATACTTAAAAGAAAATGGATATATTTTGGCTTCTTACACCATACAAACTATTGGAACAAAAATTTCTAGACGAGTTCAGTATTTAGAAAAATCAGTTTTGAACTCTTTATAAAATTCAGCAAAATCGTCACACGAGTACATGAAACACTCGCAACACAATTCAAATCATACGTGAAGAATACTCTTCCAAATTGCATTCAAAACAGCAAAGGCAAAACTATCAAAACAACTTTCTGTCTGGAGCAACACCACATACAAAGAAAATTCCACCCTCTTCAAAATAAATCTACATAACCACTTGCAATACCATTCAAGAGATTAATAGAGGATCCTAGCCTCTCTTTCCAGTATTTCTTATGCAAATCAAAGATAATGATTCCAAATTATTCAAACTGTTATTAAAAATATCTAGCACAGATGATAACATTAAATTCTTTCACCAGGTTAATTATTGTAGAAAAGTGTACAGAAGTGTTCATAATGACAGACAGAGGCATTTTTTAAAAACAACTGCATACAGATGGTAATAAGAAAGATAAGAAAATTCAAGTCCATACCGCATGGCTCGGAGTCCAACTCTAAAGGCAAGGTCTTGGTCATAATTAATAAGGTTAATGAAGAGGTACTGGGCAAACGTATGCATAGGATAACTTTCTGTATGTACTCCAAGGCCCAGGCCACTAGTGGGACCACCTGAATGAGGAAAAATAAATGAATAAAAGATCAAACACTTCAAAATCAACTATAAAAAGGGTAAAACAATTAACAATGAGCAAGACATTTTCAAAATCATTATATATACACACACACATTATGTGTATATATATATATATATATATATATATATAAAAATACACATGCATACACGAATACTTTTATCAATGATAATTCATTAAAAAAAGAAGATATTGCTCATAAGTATTTGAACCAGCACAAAATCTGTTTTTTTATTTCCCTGATATTGCAGGGGCCATTATGGATTTTGAGCAAGGGGAATCAAAAACAACATATTAGTTTGGCAACTCATCCATAGAGTAGAGAGAATTCACTTTTGCAATCTCGTTAAAGAGAAATAAAACCTTGACTTTTTTTCTTTTACAAATTTGATTACATCAAGAGAAAAAAAAAGATTTCAAGAAACTAAGCATTCTGAATCACAAAACATGATTAAATGAATGCTTTATTATGTTGATAACAAAATATTTAGTCCTTGTGTGACACGTCTCTTTCTAATTCTGAAACTCAAAAAGCAAAATAGCAGTTCAAATACTTATGGCAAGTATTGTATGTGCATTTGTCTCTAGAAACTCATTTCTTTCTGAATCATTTCTTTAGTCAAAGTTTTATGAAAAAAAAAAGAAAAAAAATGGCTTGATGGATGGAGGACATTTTTGGGGTACCCAACATTTAATGACTTCTTCTGAATGGAATTGGCGTTCAAATGTTCAAATTTATGAAGACACTGCTTCTGTTCAATTCGCACAAGTACTCTTGGGAAGGGTATGAATCCATGAATTTGGGGGGTTTTAAATCTTAGCTTATCCAATAGAGATGCATAGTGGAGTAATGGTTACAAATACAGAAAACAGAATCAGCAAAGTTCAAGTTTCATCTGGGGCTGTTCATGTTCACATGGTGCTAATGTCCTTGGGTGAAGAGCAGGTCAGCTGGAGTGTTTTAACCCTGTAAGGCAGTCCAGGAGAAGATTAATCAGACAAAAAAGCCTCTTTCTTGGCAGTTGCCATAGCTGGTCCCAAAACTGAGAGAAGGAAGAGGGTCGAGTGCAGTGCAAACAACTCAACTCTACTAAAACTGCAGCAGGGTAGTTGAGACCCTATGCTCCATAAGGAATCTACAGAAATGAACAAGCTTGAAGAACACTCAATTGGTTAGTCACATGACCAACGTCTTTTAGCAGCATGCCTAGTTGGGGATGATCGAATAAAAGAATTGGAAATAGGGGTGACAAATGATCAAGTAATTGCTCACACCTTTGAATTTTCAAAAAAACAAGTGCATACAAACAAAGGGATCAATTTAGCAAAACTTTCCACTGTAAACTGAACCCCCACTAAAAACCTATTGGAGTAGGGGTGGGGTTGAACAAAACAAAACGTTTATTCTAGATGCAATGAGAAATATATATTCAAATTTACAGTCCTCAAACTCCAGTGAGACCAATATGCACACCACATATGTAGGTGAGTAGCCAAACTCATTAAAAAACTGAAGAAACCCATATTCATAGTTTTGGTTGACGGTTTCTTTTTAGAGATAGAGGGACAGAGACAAGGAGCAAGATAAAAAGTTGGAAAAAAAATAAAAATATCACGAGTCTAAAGATGACTAACCTTCTAAAAGAAGGACAGCCTGTTTCCTGAGGATGGCCACAAGGGTTGTGTCAAGTTCGATTTCTTGAAGGCGGGCAATTAGTTTATCTTCCTGTTTACATGATTTCTCCTGAGCATACAATCCTGGGGGCATCAGCCGTTGCTGGCCAAGACCTACATGTACAAGAAAAAAAGAATTACATTTTTTAGTGAAGACAGTGGTTTTTATTGTAACAGTAACATAAATCAAAGGCAGTATTCAAGACATGGATTTCTTCAGTGGGAATAGTTTTGAGAAAGGTCATCAATATTCTAAGAGTTTTTTGGACAACTGAGTTTGTTGATATGATTTGGCCGATTCATTCTCTGGCCTTCTTCAGATGTACTATCTGAATGCGATGGTGGTAAACAGAATTTTTCTCCAATGGTAGCAACACTTATAACACTCGATTTGGGCGATATCTTTTTATTTCTTTGTTAGGCCTGAATTTCAATGCAGGAAGGTTCAATCCAGGAATCACTGATCTGAGCTGTCTGATGGGAGAAACTCCAAAAAAAGATTTAAAAGGGGAAAAAAAATACCAAGAAAAACCAACACCTACCAATAAGTGCTACTTCGAGGGCAAGAGTGAGGTAAGATTCATTGCGGTCCCGGCAACCTGGGATAGGAACGTGTTTATATCGCTGTATGTTTGGAATTAAAGTTTGGCTGGACCCACTGGCATTTGTGTCCATATTATTATTATTATTATTATTATTATTGTTGTTGTTATTGTTGGGTGAGGTGTTTGTTGTGTTGTTGTTATTGGTGCTGCTGCTGCTGTTAAATATGTTTCGGCTGGAAACTGGACTCGTTGCTACAAAGAAGAAAAAGACAAGGTTATTCTTTCCCAAATACAATTTTCATAATAGAAAAGTTAAAACTGTACTTTAAAATTTTCCTAAAATGAAGTAGCCATTATAGAAATATAAGATTTGGCAAAAATTAATAAATCTAATAATTACTTAACGAGTTTTTTAAAAGTTAATATTCCTAACTTTTTATTCAAGAGGTAGTGAAAAATACTCTGTGCAGCCAGTAAGATTCAAACTAAGTTAACTGTTTTGGGTAAATTTTTCAGATAAGATCTTTAATCACAATTTTCCCAATATTTTTTCCAAATATTCAACTGAATCATTATCAGGGTTGGTCAAGTGAAAAACATCCAAATAAATTTCTCATTGTACTTATTTCAAAGACAGCAATATTGATATATCCTCCCCCATGTAAATCTTTTTTTCTTTGCAAAGTTCACCTAGGAGCAGGAAAGATAAAACCATGAAATCAAAGTCATTTGAGTGCATTACTTCTTTTCTTTGAGGCAAGTGTCAGTCTATGAGGGATTAAATCCCGCTTAAATTTACAAGTGTCTCATGGGACAGTTGAAGATGACCAAAAGGAAAAAAAACTTGGTACTTTTCTTTAAACCTGGAGTACAAGACACAAGAAAAATAACAAAATCCCTGAATGCTCACCAGAAATATTCGTGCTATCATCTTTAATTTTGGATACTTCAGCCAAAGTATCAAACAAGATCCCAACTGGGTCGAGAGGGTGCCCAAGCCAACCCTCTCGCTCTATGGGCACTTGGGCCTGCTGCAATTTATTATAGGCAGTTCCATCACTTGTGCTTGGCATACCTGGAAGGCCCCAACAAATCAGGTTGTACCTTTGGTTTCTCGGAGGTTGAGATGACGATACTGACAGCAAAGCTAAAAAGAAACAGAAAAATCAGAAAAGTCCAAGAAACAGTTTTTCAATTTTCTATAAATGAATTTGACATTCTTAGAAAAGAAGGAAAATTGAAAATATCTACACTATGAATGAAAACTAGCATTCCTAGGGGAAATCATGAATCACCAGCACCTACGTATGTTGCTTTTTACTTTATAAATAACGCATTGGGGTTGGTGACAAAATCTATAATGATGATGATAAATATAAAACCATGAATTCATGATTTCGAACAAAACAGGTCTGGTTAGTCACTCAATAGCGTGATCAATTACAAGATTGGGAAAAAGGGTGATCAATGAATAAGTTACTTTTCTTGCCTTTTCTGCCAGTGATCACTAAGAATAATAAACTTTCCAAACAAGATTCAATGCTTCTAACCACAAAAGGGACCAACTTGATATAAACTTTCACTGTAAAATGTATCTCTCAATAAAAACTTATTTAGCGGGTGAATCTTTACAAAAAAAAAAAAAAGGGAGGGGGGGGTCAGAAAATTCCAAGTTTCTACATATATGCTAAAGGGTTGGTGAAATTCTGATAGATTGATATGATACATACAAATATCAGAAAACTCAACAGTGGTTAAACCGGTCTATTGTGGGTAGTGGTGATTAATTTTACATATAAACTTGAAAAATTCAATTTTTATTAATAGGGAAGAATTTGGAAATGGAAGACGTGGAAGAGTGAGAAAACACAAGAGAATGGAGTTCTTGAGGTTCCTTTGTTGGGTGTAGATATTTGCAGGATACAAGATAAGTACAATAGAATTAGATCAGGGTGTATTAAGGGTTTGGATGTAACTGGACAATCCTGCGACCCATTGAGAAAATTAGAGCAATCTGATGTGATCAGGCCATGGAGATTTTTTTTCGCATTTGCAAATAAACAAAAAAGGGTACCCCATAATTAGTATTCAAAAATTTTCTCCCTTTAAATCGGTCATTACATGATGGACGAGAGTGTAAATGCAGACTCCACACTTATCATTCAGTTGCAAATCATTCAGATTCATTTTGGGGGGCATTTCTTACATTAGCATATTTTAGGGGTGCCTCGATTCAACACGTCTGGCTACAATGCACTTAAAGGTCACATGCAGATGAAAAGAATCTATACTAGATTATCATAAAAAGTTTATAGCAACTGGGTCACTGTCGCAACACACGAACACACGTTTTAAACTGGTCACTGCCACACCAGATCAAACATTCTAAATACCTTGATCAGTGGAGATTTTGTATTGTATGGCCAAGATATTGCTAAACAAATTAACAAAGTAAGAGATGAAAAAAAACAACAAAAAAAACAAACATAAATTATAATAAGACCTTGAACAGTGAAGTTTTGAAAATTACAGAAAATTTTGGAAGGAATTAACCACACTTATCAAAGTGTACACAAGCTTCATTCTCCAGAATTCAAAGTAGCAAATAACTAAATTTTATGAGCATCAAAGTCAAACAGCCACTTTGTTACTAATAGCGACATCTGATTAATTATTTCAAGCAATGGGGTACGGACCCCCCATCCCATCAGGTGATGATCATAAATTACCCTTAAAAACAAAAATTCATAATATCAATCGTCTAATTGGACAGATATAAAATTAAAAAAAAAAAAAGTAAAAATGAATAATAAGAAAGGACCCCACCCTGTACAAATTCATGAATCCACCCCTATATTTAGTGGGTAGATTTTATGCACGATAATAGTTCTTGATTGAAAGGAAAATGCCACAATGAACAAGATAAGCTCAGGTTTAGTAAAAGACGTATACATGAAAAAGACTTCATATATAAATCACTGATTCAAAATTATTAGCTTGGCCTACATCGAAAGACACTATTTGAATCAATAAATTGACAAAGCTCTTTTGAAGAAAAGAGATTTCTTCTATTTGAAACTACTTTTAATATTAGCATTTTTTATAGCCATATAACCTCAGGACATTATCAACAAAAGAAATAATGTATTAAAAAAATAATAATAAAAAAATTGAATAGCGTTTGGAATAGAAGGCAATCAATAATTAATTTTGGGGGAGAAGCAAAATAAGATTTCTTTGATTGATTGGGATAATTTCATAAAACCCCAAATAAATAATCTTTTGAAGGTCGTAATTTTATTTTCGTGTTATGTTTTTTCATCTTTTTTCTGTTTAGTGATAAACAATTAAAAAAAAAACCCCCCAAAAAAACCCTATTCTATTCGATGTACGATCCATCTACGAAAGAGATTTATACAGAGGAAGCTGTTTAATGTGATCACTTTGGGGCAGTGAGAACCAGCTGATTACATTTAGTCAATGAAATAGAAAGCCACCTAATGAGATCGCATCGGCTTGAGGCGAGTTAGGGGCCGATTAATACAAGTAACAGTTTGCTTACTGTATCAGTGATCATAATAAGCGGATAGCTCTGAAATACTGATAGAGAAAAATATTTTGTCTAATTGCTTCATGGTAACCAAACTATTGACCAAGTTATTTTCTTAATGCTTGATCAATTATTGACTCTGGGTTCGATGAAAACCCATCTTAGGAAACCGATTGGAAAAAGAAAAAAAAAAAAAAAAGAAATAGTGTCAACATCTCTGTTGCAAGAAAGACGACTCGTTTTTTGTAAAATAATTCTGAAATATAGCCATTACGACTTTTTTTTCTATCAATAATGAGATTTTTACGAAGAAAAATGAGTACAATTGCGAGTCTTGTTGCTTAGCAACAATTGGTCGTAAACGACCTCCTCCAGTCAATATATATATATATATATATATATATATATATATATATATATATATATATATATATACACACATCACCATTTCTATTTTGGTTTGTACAACCACAAAATTGAAAAAATACGAAAACCTAGAAAAAAAAAAATCACCTTCCTGGTGAGGCAGTCAAAACCAAGAAATTCAAAAAATACAATATATAAAATCGTCGGCTTTTTTTTTTTTTTTTGCCTCAACCTCATTAATATTCATGAGTAATCCTGCTTTCTGATTGGTGGAAATGGAATAGGGGCACAGACTAAAAAATGAAAAACAAAATCTGTTTACAAAAGTTTTTTCGTTTTTCCTTTAAACTTTGCTTGGATTTTTTTATTTTAGGATTTAATAAAACAAAGTGGATAAAATCCAAAATCGCTCCAGTCAGAAAAAAAAGACGCATCTAAGAACAGCACTGAACACACAACACACATTCAATTGAGATGAAAGTCAATAGTGTGTGTATATACCAAGTACACTGTACAAACAGTGTTACGTACCTAATTGTACACATGTTTAGAACAGGCTCCAATGATTAAAATAGGCAAGAAGAGATGCTGCTTTTGTTTTGCAAGAACTCATAGCACAGATAAACTGATGAAAATGTATAAAAAAATTCGTCTTTTTCTTAAATTGCGTAAAATAGAGTGATAATGTCGTAGTTGATCGGTTCGAATTATCACGGCTGTTGGCTGTGTTTTGTGGACACCCGACAGACAGTTTCAAGTAGATCAAATCTAATAAAAACCAAGTGTAGAAAAATCGAAAAGTGAAGTACAAGTAATACTAATCATTGCGTATTTACTTTCATTTTACTTAACACTCAAGCTATTTTTAGGTGGGTTTAATCTAAATTTTACCATGTCGTCGAGAACGCGTTATCATTTTTTCCCCTCAAATTTTGAAAGATATGTTGATGATTCTGTTTTCTTTCGTAATATTATAAAAGATACAAAAGCAGTTAAGAATGTTGATACTCCAGAGAAGAAAAGAAAATCTAATTTTTCATTTTTTTTTTCAGGCTCAATATTTTCAATTAGTTATTTGTTGTTAGTGACCTCCTCATAACCACAGTGATAATTTGGGACGAGATGATAGCCATATAAAGGAAGAAGACTAAGAAAAACATTTAGTTTTTTTTTCTTTTCCAAAAAAAGAACGAATGATTATTGAACGAGAAAAGGCAATATTTCCATCATTATGATCTACTTAGTAAGCAAAATAAAATAAAATAAAATAAACGCAGATTTCTACAGTATATTGAGCTAATCATCAATAATATTGACAATTTTTTAGTCAATATATTGATCGTGTATGGGTCGCCCATCACGAATTCATTGAAAAATTAAGTCAACTAAAAGTACTACCCCCTTCCCCCCGAAATCTATGTGAGTCAGACAAAAAATATCAAATGATTTGAAATGAAGAAGAGTTACTACTACATGGACACTGCATAAATGAGGGCTATTATGGCCATTGCGGACTTCTGAAGACAAGAGAGAGCATTAGCAAGGGTCTGAAGGGGTGGATACTGTTGGATGAATGTCAATCAGGTCTATTTCCACACGACTGGCGCCAGTTCGTGGCCTATGTTCGAACTAAAGAAAAATTCTGATTCAATATTTTTGACTGGGTCGAAAACGTTAATTTATCGTATATTAGACGGACATTTAATTGATAACAACAACAAACTATGCAAAAAGCAAGGAGTTCAACGTGCTGGTATTATGACCAGGGGGACGCCTACAGAAACTCAACTCAATATGGATAGCAAGTGGTAGTCCTCTAAATACCCTTGTAAACCATTCGTCTTATAGTCCGGACAGTGCTTTTTTTTTTCAAACAAGATCATCCTCACTTCGAAAACTGACACTTCTTTTATTTATCTGCCCTTGTACCAGACTAAGTTTAGATATACAGTTTTCTAGACTCGAAATCGAAGCAGCAAAATTCAACGTCAATACTCGATGAGCCATGGTTTGCACTACCTTCCTACTAGTGCTACTAACAAACAACTCTTTGACCCAGACTGACTAAACACTGATGCTTGGTAGCCGTGGTTCGATGATGCATATAAACACTACGTTGATTTTATTACTGCTGGTCAGCGCTTGCAGGTGTGGCTTGATGATTCGAGGAAGGGGTTAGCCGTTCTGGTCAGACACAATATATGTTCCCCCTGTCCCAAGGATGGGCCGGTGACAATCATAGCTTTAAAAAATTCAGCCATGTAAAGCAGCGTTTCCTAGAATGGGTTCCGCAAGATAAGGCGTCCTTAAATAACACTTTTTATTAGTTACTTTTCATTGAAAAAATTGTTACCCACCATTTTCAAAATAATAAGTTAGCTCAAAAGCAAAATATCACAGTAGACTGGGCGCTGTACCAGATATGTGAATTGGAATTCAATTATCGAATATTAAACGAAATTTTCAGAGGATACTGGAGTTCAGGAAGCAGTAACATTCTGTGCATTAATCAGGTTTTAATTATTTTCATTAATTATGAATTTATAACAACTGAATTTTTCTTCTAATTTCTGTTTCATTTATTGTATGTTTTTTTTTCTTCCTCTCACTAGATCAATTTTAGTTTCATTACAATTATGCTGGATGAGATTGTTCATAAAATAAAAATATGGTTTCCTCGATTTTCGGAAACTCGTATACGGGTTCCGTGGAAAAATAAGTTTAGGAGCCACTGCTTTAGAGTAAAACATATTTTTGAAACAGGGTGAAAGACTCTTCCGATCCATCAAAATGAATATAACAGCTTAGTTAGTTATAGATAGCATAATATTTCACCTGAAGAACCCAAAATGATTTGCAGAAAAACGGAAGTGTTTACTGCTAAAGCATCTACCCAACCCCGTCAATATAGATCTTCCTCCTTCCAATCCATGCACGGATGTTTCAGATGATAAATCAGACGGTTGTATTTTCTGCTTCATTTTCTCTGTACACCACTTTTCTTCCTTTACGAAAAAAGGCGAAAACCGAAAATAGCGCTCAGCGTTTGTTTTCTAGTAAGCTACTACAGAGTCAGCCTGCACCCTCTCCCACAAACCCAAGTGTCCTGTACCTCCCACCACCACAAACTATGACAACTCAACTGCGATATCATTACCACTATTTGGTCAGGGAACGCTTGAAAAATTTCACATAAATTAATGGCGACTGATTTTTCGTTTTACACCAGTTTTGACTTACGAAAGGTTTTCATACGAACACTACTTTCGGATGAATTGGGAAACCTGTACTTGCCTTCAAAATCTCAGGTCACAATAAGAAAGAAAGGTTAAGTAAATGAACATATATCAGGTTTATACGACCCAGACTTCCGATCAAATAATAACTAGGTGAGCTGCACTTTAATGATGTATGGTGTTATAGTAAGTGGCTTTAGGGTTGAAATAGTTTTACCTATTGCCTACTGCATTCAATGGTTCAAGCCCACGAAAAAAACAAGATCAAAGAAACTAGGGATTTTCAAGGCAAGCAAGCAGGTCAACTCCCACTTGAGGTGTTTTTTGTTTGTTGTTGTTTTTGTTTGTTTGTTTGTTTTTTGTTTTTTTTTGCTTTTAACCACCCCATAGCCCAGTGCAGGAACGTAGGGTCACTATAGATGATTTCATCATGGGTGTGTC
This sequence comes from Thysanoteuthis rhombus, assembly GCA_963457665.1. Classification (NCBI taxonomy): domain Eukaryota; kingdom Metazoa; phylum Mollusca; class Cephalopoda; order Oegopsida; family Thysanoteuthidae; genus Thysanoteuthis; species Thysanoteuthis major. The sequence continues at coordinate 66,434,892 of OY735210.1, read as the reverse complement.
AAGGGCAAGGATAGCCTAATGGAGCCCATCCCTCTTCAGGCTGGCGTCTCCTGGATTGGTTGCCAACAATGGCTAGAGAGCCGAGTCTGCTCTATCATTTCACCCCAAGAAGACATGCATTCATGCCTTTCCCAAAAACATTAGGGCAAACTATCTCTGCCAGAGTTTGAACTCTGCTGACTGATTCCATTTTAATCATTCAGCCACTCCGCACCTTTTGTTATCGGCGCAACACAATCTTCCAGTTCTATATGACTTTTGTAAATAAATAATTAAATGCAGTACATAAATAGTAATAATAGAGTTCAAATGAAAGAGCAGTAGATATATCATTTAAATAGATACAATACTTTACTAACAAAGAATTTTGGAATTCTACCACCCCAACAGGTTTTTCTTGTACGATACAATCAATCAGAAAGATCTGAAAAAAAAAACATGAACTTTGTAGTTTACACCACCGCCAACACCTTCACTTTGTTTGGAAGCCATTACAAGGGGTGAATGCAAACAAATTAAGAGAGGAATTTTCCAATATCGATGGAGCAGTAACAGTCACCGCAGTATAAATAATCAAAAGCTGACATCACACCATGCCCCCTATGTGGCCACTCCGTGAATTAGTGTGAACGCTGCAAGAGATTCAATTGGCCTCTCATAATTCTGTCTTGATTAACAGAGGTGCTGATCAATCAGCTGCCGGGAACCATGTGGTGAACCCGTTATTTTGATTCCAGTATCTCAACTCCAATATTGTATATACATTTTTTTTTTTTACATTTGTTTCTGTAATAAAACTATTCTTTCCAACTGAGTTTTCGACTTAATCCCCGTTAAGTAAAGTGTTTCGGAAATAAAAGCAAAAAATATCGTCCGAAATGCATCACACACACACGCAATATATATATATATATATATATATATATATATATATATATATATATATATATATATATATATTTCTTCCTTTCACTTTCTATTTACCTGGTGAACTGATTAAAAAAATGATGGAGCATGTTCCTCTCCTTTGCCTTCACTCTGTTATATCTTTCTATCTTTATCAATACTTTCTCTCCGTTATTATCCCTCTAAACAACTATTTCTTTGTTATGAACACTGTCTATCCCTCTTGAATCACTCTCTCTTCAGGTCACTTAATTCCTTACAAACGCTATTAACCAATACGAATCTGGTCTCATTTTAGTTTTCCCCATTTGTAGAACTATCAGCTTACTTAGTAAGAAAGATTTGACGCTTTGAAATTAAAACGAAAAAAAAAATAATAGTATAAAGTTCATTGGACAACTACTTATTTCAAACTCTAAACATAGATTTCTTCAATTTCTAAGCTGCGCTGGCTGGTTATCTATCGCATATACAGGCAGTACAAATGGTGGTCGAGAGCTGATTATTCAAAGATTTGTTTCTTATTATTACAACTAGGAACAAGTGTTTATTTTTTTAAATTCATTCATTCAAAAAAAAAAAAAGTTATTAGTGGAGTGTTCAATTTGCAATGTAATTTTTTGCGATATTGGTCACTTTCTGTCCAGCAGCATTCACACGGTTTACTTTTAGTGATCAATGTCCAGCAAAAGACGAGAGAAGTAATTATTCATTGATCCTTCCTTTTCTCGTTTTTTTTTTACCCTCAACATGGCATGCTGCCAAAAATATTGCTCACACGGGGTTTTCTATCAAGTGACAAACCTGACAAGAAGTTAACTCATTTTCTCTAATGACCGAATCGTGTATCGACCCAGCCTAAGTGAAGTGAAATAGTTTCAACACGTTTTATCTCCGTTCCTTCAACGATCCTTCTGGGGCACCTGCTGCTATTGCAATTGTGGATTTTTACGGGGGGTCTGGAGTGCAAGCCTATTGTCTAAAATGGGTGGCCCCCATGGGGTTGAAGGACTCCAATTGCCCTGTTTATCCAATGACTTGAGGAGTGGATGCCTTACCCAAGAAACTAGTACAAATTCTGCCAGCCAGAGTTTAAAGTCGGAGTAGTATAGGTACCAATCATAGGAAATCAGGGAAGGACACCCACCAAAAACAAGTGTCTCACTGATTTGGCCTTGAGCCAGACTACAGCTAAACAGCCAAGAGGGAAAAAAAATCAAGGTTTGGGGGAGGGGATGAATGAATGAACGAGTAAGTACGCACTCCGTTATTAATAGTAGCGGTCATTAGTAGCAGCGATAGTAGTTGAAAGGGTAGTAGTAATAATAGCAGTAATCAGTCCAAGTGGAAGTGAGAGGAATTGTGTCAGTAGTACTAGTATATAACAATTATCAACAGTCGAGATACCAAGGCCTGTCTGTCAGTCTCCTTTCTCTATAGGTTGTACTGAGTATTTGTCCACCTCCCAAAGATGGTAGAATGTGACACAAGGTAGATTTCGATGTGCCCCTCAACCCTGGGAGAAAAAAAAAATTACGAAACAGTCTAGTATCTTTGGTACTTGCTTTTTACTGGAGAGAAAGATCAGAAGAATAAAGGCAAAAAGTTAAGCCAGAAATAAGTTACGGCGTATCTCTTGCTTATTCCCCCCCCCCTCCCTTTCTTTGGTTAGACTTTATCCTTCTCTTCCTCACTGGGTTTTTTGTTTTTGCTCCCCTCCGACTTTTCTATTTCCCCTCTTTTTGCTCCCCCCCCCCGACTTTCCTATCTTCCTCTTCACACGGTCTCCACTATATCTTGAATTTTCATATTCCTGTTTTTTCTTTCAAATCACAGTAGCCCCTAAAATGGCCTGACCAACCAACCAACCAACCAACCGACCGACCATGTTAAGGTCTTCGTGTGTGTATGTGTGTTGCTTGGCATTCCTGGTCACATTTTGGGGGCTACAACCTTGACAATCAGCATGAATAGACCAAAATACATTTTTTTTCTTTTGTGTTTTCTTGGGTCATTTTGAATCAACTATGCCCAATCCTAGCATAGGAACTTCTTTCTTATGAAAGATTTTTTTTCAAAGATAATTTCAGGTAATTAGTTCTGACACGTGTGGGCTCTGGTGATTCATTTATGCGGGGTATAGCTATATCTCTTATCTATTTCTGCCATTTTCTGTTTTTACTAATTAGAAACTGTAAACCCAAACCATCAAAGTAGGTTTCTTCAGTTTTCAAGCTATGTATGTATGTAATTATGCATACAGGCTGTACCAAAGGAGGTTTGAAAAAGATGAGAGAAGTAACTTATTCAGTGACCCCCCCCCCAACCCAATATTTAATTTGATCAACCCCAACAAGGTATGCTGTGAAAAGACATTGGCCACATGCTGCTTTGTATTATTTTTTCATATTTTAAACCCGTCCATGGACGAGACTATTTGTCTTAAAATAGTGTATTCTTTTTTCTCATAGATGTATGTAAATGTATATATATATTAATCAGTTGTACATCTATTAAATTATTTCATGATTGTTGATTTTGGCTCAGCCGCTTCTTTTGTTCAGACTTCTGACTTCATCTGGTACCTAAAATAGGCTGTATATATGTGCAGAATTCACTCATGGTTCTCCTTTTGGAAAAAAAATATTTGTGGGGTCAGCATTCACTGTCACACCGATAATGGTCTGATTTCCATCCATTTCATCATAATACAGAAAAGTCTGATCGGCCCAACCAAATTTGGCATTTGAATGAACCTAGATGGTTACAAAACCACAAGGCCAACTAGTATTAATTGATTTCTATGAAAATGAAACTGTTTTAAACATGCAATGAAGACTTTCTATTTTTCATCAATTATTTCATGAGAAAAATCCGATATAAGAGTTACGTTACAAAGTTCAATATTTATTATTATCATTGGATGAAGTATTGTTTCATTAAATAAGTTTTTTCCCTTCATCTTGAAAGTTGTACTAAAAAAAAAAAAAAAAAAATAAAAAAACAAAACAACTGAAATCGAGATGAAATGAAAAAATTTTTAAAAACTAGTCAAAATTTAATGAAAAAATTCAATGCAAAAAAAAAAAAAAAAATACACTTGACGGTGAAAAGGTTAAATCTTTTTTCAGGTGTCAGAAGCTAACTTTAAAATTACTTCATGCAATCAATTTCAGTTCTGCTCCAACAGAAAGCAAACACTACCAAATCTAGTGGGTTTAAGTCAGGTATTTCTGTCTGATATATCAAACCAAAAGCAATAGATATTGCAACAGACAAAAAAAGAAAACAAAAAAAAAAAGTGGCATGTTCTCTATAAATAAACCTTCAGCAAAATAAAAAAAATAAATAAAGAAAGAAAGGGAGGGAATAGAGAAGGAACTCTGGGGTCGAAGCAACGAGGCAGACAGGAAGCAGCCTATGAGGATAGAGTTTCTGGTCAGTTGGTCAAAGATTTGGATGAGAGACATGAGAAATCTGGAGGAAAATGCAGCAATTCGTGGCATTTCAATGCAGAGTTATTTCTGAAGAGAGATAAACAGAGAAGCATCCAGATCTTACATACCAACATTTTGGGACACTCTTTACTTTGAACTTCTGCAGCAAACTAAAAGGGGTTCCAGCAAAGGTTTATAGGAACTCAGAGGAAAGCAGAGGGCTTGATTTACCTAAAATTTTACAGTTTTGCCCCAAAGGCTCCCCACCTCCAGCTTGTAGGCATAGATCTTCCTGTGTTATATAATCAAAAGGATTGACACGTCAGGAAATAGATCCAAATAGAACAGATAGAAATTTAGGGCAAAAAAAATTAGATTCCCTGACTAGCATCCTTATCTTGGTTGTTGAAGTCACATTTTAGATATTGTACGAATGCTTCAGCCTTCTTAGAGTGTCTCTTGCAGTTAATAACCTGGAAATTTTGAGTCAAACCCTTTATTCAATTCATGGGGGTAGATGGATCCTCTGTCTATGCATTACGCTGATTCTTCCTTGTGGATATGTTAGTTTGTCTGCATTGTCCACTTAACCTGATTATATGACATTAGGTAGTAATCTGCAGGCTGATAAGCAGAATTGAAAAACCCTGGATGTGTCTTTTATGACAAGGGAGGGTCAAAATAGCATGCACACGCACACACACACACACACAAAATACAGACAATCACAGTACACACAAAATAAATCGCATTCAAATGTCCTTACCTTCCGGCAACTGCTGTAATCTATATTTGTCCTGGTTGAGTCGCTGTTGTCGTTTCATCGTTCGAACAATGACAACCGCCAGACGCAAGGCTTCTTTTGTATAACCATGTGACCGAAGGGCATCAACTCGAGAACAGGCAGTTGGAATTGGCTCTGGAGATAAAAAAAATATATTATTTTACTTTTAGGAGAGAAAAGGACTTACCATCACAGCCAATAACCAAACAACTGTAATGTCAAAAAGTTCAGTCATGAAATTCCATCAAAGAATAGATATGGTCAGAATGAGTTCTATTCATGACATCATTGCTGTTTCCCAAAGGGAAACCTCTAAACTAGAGCAACAAAATATAGATTTTGGAGAATCTACAGGTTTTTAGTAAATCCTTCAGAATAAGGCCCCAAAAAGATTGGAAACTTCCCCCCCTCCCCCAAATTTTTTTCAGAAGGAGTATAGTGAAGTACAGATGACAATTTTCAAATTCATAGACAAAACAGTATGGCCAGAATGCTGAAACACACAAACATGAAAAAAAAGGATAGAACTCTTTGCCATTTTTGAAGGCTATGATTGTTCAATAATTTTACTTTAGGTCAGTAATTCTCAAATGAGAGGCCCTTGGCTCCTTGGGGAGGAATGTCAGGCAAGGGAGGAACAGATAATGAGAAGTTTAATATGAAAAAAAATTGTAAAACAAAAAATAACAGTTCAAAATGGGGGAAGTATCAAGGGAATCTAGGGGGAGGAATGTGACCTTGGAGTGCTTCAGGGGGGCCTACAATACAACCTGTCATCTTGAAGGCTAATAATGATTTATTCTGTAACTTCATGAATTAAGATTGTTCGTCAAGTTCAGTGTTTCACAAGTTTGAAAACTCAAGGAACCCAGAGGAAATATTCTAGTGGACCCCTATTTTCAACATTTGTTTTCTAGACAAATGGATCACTGCTGAAAAGTAAAAGATAAAAAATAAAAAGACTATTACAAAAAAACAAAACATTCCTATCTTTAAAAGTCCATTCAAAATGGATTAAAATTATTCAAATTCTAATGTATGGTACAGACCTGTCTACAATCATTTTTTTGTGATAGCTGTGCGATAAATTAACATAGATTTGTAATGTCAGGTTCAGTGAGAATTCTGCTGCAGACCCTCGAGCATAATTTGATTGACCTCCTGTGGTTTGCAGACCCCAGTTATGAAACCATCTAGTCTGAAAAAGCCTTGTAAGAATTTCTGTATATTCATTTGTCATATATGGAGAAACCTGATTATGGCGTAAATACACAAAGGAAACAAAGAAACCTTACAACTTTTCTCTATCCCCAATAATCAAGTGTAAAATGCTTCAAAGCCATTCATTCAGGTTTTAAATGATATTACAAATGAAAACTTTGTAAGGTTTGTGATCCGTTGAAATGTTACAGAATGTAACATACAAATTTTTATACTACTGGAAAGAACAATCTCTGAAAACAGGTCTGGTTACTAGTGACCAAAATCTTCTGGCAGCATGCTGTGTTGGAGTGAGGCATCAATTGGAAAAGGGGATGACCAGTGAATGAATTACTTCTTGCCTTTTGTTAGGTAGTAATCACTAAAATGTTTAAATTTAACAAAAAAAAAAAAAAAAAAAAAAAGTGAAAGCCAGACTCAAACTAAGGGACCAATTTAGCATTAACTCAACTTGTAAATTGGATCCCTCCCGGTCTACTTGTGACACATTCATAACTAGCTAGATTCACTTGAAAACTGGAGAAACCAATAGTGACAATTTAGGCCAATTTTATGTCTAACTGCCTGGCCACATAGCTATCAAAGAAAACCTGCCCATGAGAGCCAGCTTGGAAATATCTGTACCTTGAATCCTAAGTCTTGGTATACTGTTATCCTTTGTCCTCACTCAAATTTGGATCATATATCCATTTGTTACAAACTCAACAGTCTGCATTGAGAAAAACAGAGCAGATATGGACCATGAATGAACAAAAATGGGAATTTGGAGCTAAAACGGTTACTTAAGCCTTTGCATTACCAACGGCTGTTTAGCTCAATAGTAAGAGCAATGTCACGTTGAAGTATCTACCCAAACAGTTGCAGGTTCAATTCCTGCAACAGCCCCATTTTCTTAAAATATTTAATCTATTTGCATTGTCTAGGCCAAATGATACATCCACTGCGTAATGATGGGAGATCATTCCATAAAGCATTTCAATGATATAATGCAATTTATAATTATATATGGAAAAAAAAAAAATGGCCAATTTCATTTTTAGTTATTAGCCTTATTCTTCCTTTAGGAACCATTGAACACATCACCTGTCGCACTGAGTCTGTGTGGAAAATAGTCATAAGTCTTGGTTACCATGCTATCTAAATTGAATATTAGGAAAAGCAAAAAAAGAAGAAAAAAAAGGGAAGATTGACAATTCAAAACTGCCTTGTAGAGCCCCCCCCCCACTTCCCATGCCCAGATAAAATTGTAAGGTATGAAGAGTGCCTGTGGGAGTCTTTTACTCACCATGCCAAAGAGCCAATCCCTGGGAATCAAAGTGGTCAGAATCCCACTGGTCTTCATGGTATCCACAATCTTCACTGAGGATCAACTGTAGATGCTTGTCGTTCCAGCTCAGCTGACTTGCTTCCAAGGAACGATGGAATATGGTACGTGGCTTTGGGCGGGAGGGTCTCCGGGACGAACCTAAATGTACACGCAAATTCGAATGAAAAGGATTGTTAGTATTTCATCTCTTGTTAAAAAGATGTTAACAGTGTTTTACAGAGACTTTTATGTGACAGGTTCCATTTACCAAAAAAGTATACATACAAGTGTATGTAAAACAGCCTCTCTCAACCTTTTTTGGACTTGAGGCATTCTTGAAATAACTTACATCTCAGGTTACCCCGCATAAAAATATCAAGAGTTCAGGTAACGGCCTATCAGTGTGTTCAAAGAAAAGTATCATAATTTAAAAGTTATCGTCAGAATTGTACAGTATGCAAAAAGATAGTTTTCTACCTATTTGTTCATTTTAGTGAACATTTTAAGAATTGAATGCTGAGCATTAAAAAAAAAAAAAAGAAAAAAGAAAATCATTTATTGGACATTTAATTAAATAAGCAAATATAGAAATAGAAAAAAAACAAAAATAAGCAAAAATAACTAAATTTCATTCAATTATTCAGATTGTCCAAAAGAATTGTTGACATCTATATTTCTGAGATTAAGAATCGTCATTAACTTTTTTTTGGACGAATATCCTCATTTTCATTGTAATAGTCAGGTTTTGGCTGTTGTACTCTCGGATCATCTTCAGATGTTTGTCACAGTTGGTTAACTTGGTTTGGCTAGGATGTATGCATTGGACTTACCTGGATTTTCCTCATCAGAACTGTCATCATCGGCAGGATTATCTATCTGATATCGGGTGTCAGCATCTTCCAAAGGGCACATCGGGACGGACGACCAATGTTCAAGCAGCCGGCGCCACTGATCTTTTTCTCCCTGGGAACAATTTGGATTCAAGACCACACAGATCCACAAGACACCTAGAAAGAACAAGGAAAAAATGAATGAATGAAACTCTTTTCTTGGGTTGTTTTTTTTTTTTTTAGTATGCAGTTGATTTTCTTACTTGCAAATTTGCCCATTGAAATTGGAGGATTTCAAATTATCACTGTACTGGTCACAAAAGTGAAGATTGTATAGAATAATTGATATCCCTTATACTTTCTATACAATCAATTGGAAAATAACACTTACTACCCAGGAACAAAAAAAAAAAACAGAACTTAGAATATGTTGCATCGTAGCATAATATACCAGATTTTTATGGATGTATTTCTCGAGTTCTGTTTCTTTTCAAACCTTGCAAAAATCACTTCATGAAAGATATTTTTCAGTTTACCTTCATGTCACAATGGAAATGATTTAATCCCTTGAAGACTAACCTACCAAAGAATTAAAATATTCCAGTAAACTTCTAAAAGGAATATATATACACATATATATATATATATATATATATATATATATATAAGTTTTACAGCTTTAAACACCAAAGAACTTTTTCAATAGATATGTTTGGTGTCATTTCAATCATCAATTTCTCAATATATATCAATGCAATTTATGTAATCTTCAAAAGTTTTTTTTTTCCTATTTCCCCTTTGTTATTATCGTACAATGTATAAATTTTCTCTTGTTTGGATCAACACTTGTTTACCATGTAACAAATTTGGGGATTTCAAAAACAAAACAGGAATATTAACAAGGCACCCCAGCAGCGTTGATCAAACACCACCTCCCTTTATAACATAGTTTATGCCATACATTTAGTTTCTCATTTTATATAAGGTTTTATGTGAATTGTATATTGATATTATTTTGTATTATATATTCATTTTTGGAAAGAAGGCTTACTTATGTAGGTTACTTGAAAAACGTTCTTAACAATGAGGATCAGTAAGTATAATAGACATCACTTGCTCTACAAGTCATTTCTAGTGATGTTCACCCATGTGAATATTAAATATATATATACGTCCTGTGAGTGTTGAAAGGATTGAGAAAGAAATAAAAAGTGGCAATGTTGCACTCAGAAAAGGCAGAACATAAACGTTACTTACCAAGTTCATCCCATAAAAGTCGACATTTGTCTGTCATTGTGGCTCCTTGAGATTTCCAGAGAAGTAATCGGGGGTCTGCGAGAAATTGTTCTGTTATCAGTGTCAACATCCTAGCACCATTGGAATCTCTCACACGTAGCATCTCTCGGATCTGTCCAGGGAAAGAAAGTTTTGGTTTCTAAAATTCTTTCACAAATTCAAAATTGATAAATAATTTTAAAAGAATCAACAAATAAACTTGATTGCCAGAAAAAAAAAATCAGGGTGTGGGTATGAGGGGGGAGGGACACAGCCTCTCATTCAAAAAAAATAATCTGGTAAATTTCCATTTTTTATCATATCTTGGAGATTTTTATCATTCTTATACATTTTGTCCTATTACCAGCCGCTAAATTCATGAGCATAAAAAAGAAAAGTCACAACTCTATCCCTAATCATATCTGACATTGGATACTAAATGAACAGATAATGTATTGATGAAAAGCAACAGAAAAATTAAAATGTAGAACCTAACAAAAAAAAGAATAAAAGCAAAAAAAAAAAGAATAAAAGCAAAAAAAAAAAAGAATAAAAGCAAAAAAAAAAAAGAATAAAAGCAAAAAAAAAAAGAATAAAAGCAAAAAAAAAAAAGAATAAAAGCAAAAAAAAAAAAGAATAAAAGCAAAAAAAAAAAAGAATAAAAGCAAAAAAAAAAAAGAATAAAAGCAAAAAAAAAAAAGAATAAAAGCAAAAAAAAAAAAGAATAAAAGCAAAAAAAAAAAAGAATAAAAGCAAAAAAAAAAAAGAATAAAAGCAAAAAAAAAAAAGAATAAAAGCAAAAAAAAAAAAGAATAAAAGCAAAAAAAAAGAATAAAAGCAAAAAAAAAAAATAAAAGCAAAAAAAAAAATAAAAGCAAAAAAAAAAATAAAAGCAAAAAAAAAAATAAAAGCAAAAAAAAAAAATAAAAGCAAAAAAAAAAAAATAAAAGCAAAAAAAAAAAATAAAAGCAAAAAAAAAAAATAAAAGCAAAAAAAAGAAATAAAAGCAAAAAAAAAAAAAATAAATAAATAAAAAAAGCATAAAATAAAACGAAAATATCCAAGGGTCAAGGAATTGCAACAGGAATATTTACATTTCAATTCAGTTAAAACTTGGGGGAGAATGGATTGTCTGTATGTCTGATATAACTATTATATGTATAATAATAATAAAGAGACAAACCTTTGAAAACATGGAATTTAATTGATTGGCTGCGGTACAGTATCCTCCCTGAGATAGATATGTCTTCACTTGTTCCTGGACCTGTTCCTCATCCAGGTGCCAACTATGGTCATCTTCTGCTGAAGCCCCTGCCGTTGGATCGGGAGCACCTGATAAAGGAAAGGACACTGGTTCAAGACGATGATATACTTTCAAAAATATAACCAAAAAAGATGACTGCCAAACAGATGGTTTTTCTGCCAGAGTAACCCACACCTTTTTTGATGGACTGCCTTATAGGGCTAAAGGCTTCCAACAGCCCTGCTATTTACCTATAGCCGGAAAGAGAAGAGAATTCATGCCTTTCCCAATGGTATTAAAATGAAGTGAAATTGAATTTGATCTATCAGTTCTGTTTTCCTGTTGCTGCCACACCTGTACCTTGAGAAGGGGTCTTACCCACAACATATTTTTTCTCTTTTTGAGGATGTGTGTGTGTTTAGAAACTGTCAACTGAAACTGTCACCAAAACTGTCCATATCAATTTCTTCAGATTTCAAGTTGGTTTGGCTGACATATATATATATATATATATATATATATATATATATATGACACACGCATATATATACCATGTGTACAGTGGGGCTGAAATTTTCAACATTTACTTCTCATTATGTCAAGAAGAAAATGCTTCTTGTTTCCAGTTCTCTCTAAGTAAATTATAAGTGTTAGGCTTTAATTTTATGCTAATTTGATCTCTAGTTTGTGTCATGCTTATTTTTCTGAAATTCAGATATTTTTAGAGATGATGTAGAAGTAATCTATTCATTGATCAGCCCTTTTTCTAATCTTTTCATTGATCAGCCAACATGGCACGCTGCCAAAAGACATTGGTCACAAGATAGTTTCTATTGATTGATTAACCTAGCCTTCCCCCCCCACCTCTCACAGTTGGAGAGCACAACCACCGATATAAACTCATTCAGATGAAAGAGGAAATAAAAAATGAAAAAAATGAAAATGAAAAAAAAAAAAAAGAATTTGAATTTTTACCTGGTAACTGGTTTATTTCTGACTTGGCCTGCAAGATTTCATCTGCAATTTTCTGTGCTGTGGGTAACACTTCTGTGTGGTGCTCGGCGATCAAATACTGTGAAAATTTCTGGAGTTGTTCTCGACTCATCTGCAGCAATGTTTCTGGAAATAAAATAAATTTGTAAAAGAGTGACCAACATGACAGACACTCATCCAAAGCCACTTCTTTATTTTGAATTCTTGAAATATCATTGTTGAAGAATGGATCTTCTGAAATAAGTAATAAAAGCCATGAGTACAGTGGAGAAAATTCATTAAAAACATGTGATAATATTGCTGAGCTTTGATTTTAGTCATCTCAAAATATTGATAGAGTTTTCAGAACCTTTCACTCTGGCAAAACACTGTTTAAAAACAAAATTTTTGTAACACATTGCTTGTTCGCCCAAACCAAATCTATAATATTCCAGCAGTTCAAATGAATCATGAAAAATCTGTTGAAAGATATACAAAATTATACTAAATTTTGCGACACGCCCAAAGATTATCTGTGACAGTGTTGTGACAGTTCGGAATGCTCTGCCTTGATAGATTATATCAATTATTTTTGCCAGAATTTTCTTTGAGCATAGGGATTATGCCAAGAATAGTTTAAAAACTTCTTTTAGTAAAAATATGAAATGCTGGATGTAAATTCTTTTGTCCCTACATTTGAGTTCAGTTCAACTCTTATTGGGCATTCTAGTATTGTGGTTTTTGCATCAGACTAAGCTACTCTTAGTAAATATCTAAATGAATGCCTACCATGAAGTGACCATTGATGAGTTGGTCACATACAAGTCAGCTAATTCAATCCCCTTAGGGAACGCTAATATGATAACCCTGTGCCAATCTAAATTTCTGCTGCTATCAAAAGAAGAAACTGCTATAAAAACTTTTTGTAAGCCAAAATAGCACAAATCAAAGAAGCAATTACTGCTAATTCATATAGAAGAAAAATTTGAGCACTCCCAGATCCCGAAATTGTGCTGTTGGAATGATATGCCGAGATCTCAGAGGTTGAGGTACAAGAGACTGCTATGATGGCCCTCTGCCAAATAGGCTTTGGGTGAGAGTGAGTATATGCTGCATCTATAACGGCTAGTAGCAAACACTGCATGCCATATTTACTTTTCGCCTTTTTTTTTTTCTATAAAAGCAAAAAAGTGGTGAGAAGTTATCTTTCACTGTATACTTTAACCTTATTCGAGTTTATGTTCAAATTATTAATGCTAGCTTCCACAATATGAGATCAGGTGAAAAAAAAAGTAGCATACAAAAATCATGGAAATTTAAAACAAGGACAACCAAAATGGTCAAAGACATTTATCTGTCTCTCAGAATAAATTCTCTCGTTCTATACAGATTCATGAAGAGAGAGAATTTGATTTCGTTCATTGAGAAATTTAATTAAGTCTTCGTCTGCAAAATAGATTTTGAAATCTCCAATAATTTTCTCCCCAGACAAATATTGATATTTCAATCAAAATGCAGAAACATTTTTTCTAGACAGCAGTGAAAAAGATGGATGAAGCAGTCAGCTGCAAAGTAGACTAAACCTACCACTCAAACGTATGTAACAGCCTTTTTCTTAGTTTTCAATTCATTTAAAAATGTATTTTCTTAACAAAGCACTCATAATATTTTCCATGAAATTAGCAAGTAAATGTTGATAAAAAAATTATTGAAGCATATTGAAAATAAATATTTCAAGATATTCATTTTTTTTATTACTATAATTTAAAAACATTCAAATATTACTTATTCGATTAAAATTTTTCTTCCTATGACATTATTTTCTTGACTAGAAATCAAAGTTATGAATTCAGAGCATAATTTTTCTATGACTTTTTGGTCAACCTATATTCATGATTATATTGCATTGCTGATAGGTTAACGGCTGAATATAAAGAAAATACTGAGAATTTTTTTTCCGAACTTGACACAGCTCTGCTTCTATGAAGGAGAGGTTTTTATATTTGTTTCTTTTCAGTCTATCCGGCCAGCAAGGGCAGACTGACTAATCTGGGCCCCAGGCCATAAGGCTTATTGGCCCCTTAACTCTTTTGCTACTTGAGCCTTTTGGCACAGCTTGATTACCCAAACATTAAGTCTGCCCCAGCCACCCACAGTTTCTATCAACTCTGTTCTTCCCATTATATACAGTCGTCAATATTTTGGCTTGGGAGATTCAATTGAAATAATCAACCAGGACAGTCATAATTTTAGTCATGTTGATATTAATATCTCCTGTCAATGAAAATGCTAGATCATTGCTGAAAACAAAACTTGAAAATATACCCAACTCCTTCAAGGCCAAGAATTATACAGCTCAAAGTTGTTCATTCCTGTAGGCTGGTTATGGAGCATAGGGCTGTGACCACTTTGTTGCGATTTCCATCAGAGTAATCTTCTCTTGGAGAGATTGCCTAAATGCAAGTTATCCATAGATGGGTAAGAAAATAGATTCATGCATTTTCCAAAGGCGTTAGTGTGAAGTGAACGTTAACAGCCTTGGCCAAAACTAAGTCAGCTGGTTCCATTTCTTTCTTTTTAAATGGTAACCATATACAACTCTACATTGCTTATATTCTCAGTCAAATTTACATAGAAAGTACTTCAATAGATTTTTCCAAAACTCAACAGAACTCTCCCAGAATAGGAGAGTATTTGTTTAGAAGCTAGTACATCTCTTGCCAGGAAATTCTTTAGAAAATCCATTCAATAAAATATCTGATCAGGGTGTTATTGTTTATTCCAATACTCGATTCAATGTGATGTAGCACGAGAGGAGATAGGTTTTGCCTAAAAAGCCAACTAACTTACCTGATATTGGCACTCTGAGTTGTACAATGTCTGCCTTCCTGATCCGGTATAATGACAAAGCAACGACATGCTGGCACCAAAATATATCTTTGTTTCCACAACCACATTTTACTGATGTGATTTTACACCTGAAACAATGGAAGGCATGAGTTTTATAAACATTTACAGACAGAGATGGACCATAGCAGACAAAGATTTTAAATCATTCATTTTTTATGAGCATCTCTTTCATCTTGATTTTAGTCACTTTTTATCACAATTACTTTGACCGTCAGTCTATGGCAGTGAATAAACACAGCAGATCAGAAACAAAGAATCGGCTTAGGGTGAGGTCAAAAATTGATGGTTTGTCACAATACTTCATTCAATAAAAGAAATAAGCTAAGATGATATAAGTACTTCTAGTACAACTAGTGTATGAAAGAAAAATAAATATGGCCCCGAATGATTGGGGGTAGGGTGAAAGTTTGAAGGGTTAGGCTTGTTTTTTTGCCAACTGTAAAAGTTATAGTAGCTCAGTTGGTAGAGCAGTTGCTACACACAAACAGGTTTCCTGACGTAAAAATGGATGCAAGTTTGCATCTTGCTTAGAGCTTTGTCTTCATTTCTGATCTGGCTGGTTTGACTTACCATTGTAGTCTGTAAAATAAGAGTCTGAAAATTCAAATACAGTGCGACATTTTTTAAAACCTTTTGAACATATTCTACTTGTAAAAAAAAAAATTATCACTCCTATTTAAATACTCAGTTTAACTAAATAGCTTGATCACAACACCATTCAGTAAATTTAATCTTTAATGAGGCCACAGAGAGTTGGTGGTTATTTATATGGAGACATTAAATTTGGAGATTGTTCAGTGGAGTTCCAGAACAATCCAGAATGTAAACGTTGTCTATTGACTGAGTGCAATGTAATCTTGAAATGATTAAAACAAACATTAAATGGACAGAGAATCTCCACGTATAAGTCTGATGTGGCTTTCTATTGTCATCACCAAGCATTAACACATTGAATTACAATCCCCCAGGATTTAATATTTTGCAGTGCCCTTCAGAATTGTGGCACACACTTTGGGAATCAACGATTCAGGAAACTCTCCACTGGGTTGACAGTCGCCCAGAAAAGAGATTATTGGAAACTAAACATTGGTAGATTAACAGTTTCTTGTGTACTTTAAAGAAATCTGCTGCAAAAACTCCCAAAGATTTTTTTTTCAAGCTTTACATCTCCACCACTGCTTCCCTAATCCACTTTTAGAGGGAAATTTTTTTCTCTTTTCAAATGTATTGATTACTTTTGGATTATTGATATTTTTCCCTTGAACCCCCCCCCCAAAAAAAAGACTACCAGGTCTGGATAACCATAATAAAAGAAACTGTCATGCAACCCAAGTCTCTTGGTAGCATGACATGTTGGAGGTGATCAATTGAAAGATTGGAAAAAAGGGTGATCAATGAATAAATTACTTCACTTGCCATTTGAAGAGTAGTGATCACTGGAAAAGAAAAGTTTGTACTTTAAAAAAAAAACAAAAAAAAACAGGATTGAATGCTGCTGGATATGATGTAAGGGACCAATTTAACAAACTTACATTGTAAATTGCCCCCCCCCTCTAAAAACAACCATTAAGGAAGAGAATATAAAAAAAAAGTTTATCCTAAGTGTAAATGTTGAAAATTTCAGCCCTATAGCTTCACTGATATTGTTGGTGTGATACATACACAGCCAAACCAAAACTGAAGTAACCTATTGAAACACTTTGGATGAAAAGTTTTGATTGATGGTTCAAAATAAAAGAACTGAAATATACCATATATTTGTTCTAATTACTTATACACAGAAAATCTTTCAAGATTTGATTTTTTTAAAAATTTATTAGAAACTGTCAACACAGGATCCTTCAGATTGTTGGCTATGTATGCATGGCCTATGGAGCTAGAGGGCTGAAAATTTGAACATTTTTTAAAAACCCTCAGTCCCAATAAGTTTTAAATGGGGGTAGGGTTTCAATTCCAATGTAAGTTCATACTTAATTGATCACTAGTTTTTGTCCGTTAGCATTTACACTCGTGTTTTTGAAAATCAAGACTTTAATGATCACAGCCCACCAAAGTTGAGAGAAGTAACTCATTCATTCATCACCTTTTTCAAAATTTTTAACTGATCATCCCTAACAAGGCATGCAGCTAAAAATATTGGTTTCACGACAGTCTCTATCGAGTGACTTATCAGACCGGTTCTCTGTATTTTTCTTTCCAGTTATTTATGAGCTTGGTAATTTTTCGTAATTTTCTTTCTTATCAACAAATTTTTTAAATTCAATTTTACGCAGGATTTTTATCAACACTGAATTTTTTTTTTTCAGCATCTGTATTTTATTTAATTTTACTTTTTCACTTTCAAAATGCTTTATCATCAATACATTTGCAAACATTTTTTTTTTTTTAGATCTTTATTCGTGAATACTTCTTTTAAAAATATTTTCGTATTAGTGCTGTTCAGGTTTTTGAACATAATCTCCTCATGTCAGTTGAAATTTGTTAGATATTGTGAGTGTACTGAATATACATACTAGTGTGTATATTGATGAGCAAATGTATGTATGATTATAAACATATATATATATATATATATATATATATATATATATATATATCCGTGTGTGTGTGTGTGCATGCACAAGTATATGAGTGCATTTGTATTGAATATAAGTATAAGTATGAGAAGAAATGCGTGTATGTGTATATATATATATATATATATATATATATATATATATATATATATATATATATATATATATATTCACACACGTATACACAATACAAAGTTTCTTTCCCAAAGAAGTCTTGCCATTTTTATAATCCTCAGAAGATTATCGCTTTCCTCGTCATTTCTCAACCAAAACTAGGCCAGGAGGTTCTTATGTTTAGTTTACAAAATAGATAAAATAAATCCAGTCATCAACCGAAGGAGAGTGAGGTGGGGAGCTGAGAGCAGAAGGGAGGGGGGGCTGGAGAGATTAAACTTTGTCTGGTTATTTATTTATCCTTGTAGCTATCTTTTTTCCTATAAAATTTTTATTACAGACATACGATGACTGGTTTCCCTCAAGGAAAGAATCAATGCCATCAAATAAAACCAGGTTTTCAGATAAAATCTATCAGATTAATACATATGAAATATTTTTTGAATAGTAAGATGAAGGGTGATGTTAATAAATGAAAAAAAAAAAAGCAACTTATATTATCAAAATATGACCCATTTGGAGCAATAAACATTTTTCGAACGATCAACTAGTGATAATATGCCATCTCTATAAAAATCTTCTAGATTTAGAGGTCACAAATTCTTTTTTAATTTGATGAATCACCATCAGCCATTTTCATTAATTGACAATGCTTCATATAATAAAAAATTCAAATTAATATTATTTACTAATTTTACAGCATAAAATCAAAGATTACTTCAGAAAATGTGGTGTAGAGTTATCTGAAGAAGAAAGGTTTAATATTTATATCTGATCATCTGACAGCTGTAGGACTCTCATAGCTCAATTGGTAGAGCAGAAAACGATGCTTTCTAATTTGCAGCAATAACCTAATTCAAACGATCCTCACTTTATAATATGCAATCTCTACAAAAGTCTTTAGGTTCGACAGTCAATAAGTCAGTAGAAACACAAATTATGGATCCCTTATTATTGAACTTCTTATTACAGATATCTTGTTCAAAATGCTTTAATCTTTGAGAGAAATATCTGGTGAATATGGAGAATACTAAAAGACTTTATCCCAATTTTGTAAGCTCAGCCACGGCCAGCTGAGAGTTGTTGGCTATGGTTACCATTTTGAAGCATTCAAGTCAGTTCATGTTAGACCCATTTTTGAATTTTCTTTTTATAACAGTCATAAAATGACTGGTTTACCTTGGGAAAAAATAAACAAAAGTTTCAATGTTTCCAGATAAAATCTACAAGTGATTTGAGGATACCTATAACTTCCCATAAGCCACTTGTGGTCTTTGTATCAGTACAATTGTCAATTTATAACCATTAATTCAAGTTGCTCTGCATTGTAACTGATAGTAATTGACAATGCTACATCTAATGAAAATAAATTCAAGGTAATTTTATCTCTTAATACTAACCCCTCAAAACTTCAGGAAATATGGCACAGAGCAATCAGAGAAATAAAGCACAAGTTCAAGGATTTGATCTGATCTTCTGACAGTTATAGGGCTCTCTTAGCTAAAGCTGTAGAGCAGCAGGTATGGAAATTCATGCTTCCCAAAAGAAAATGGTTGCAAGTTGGAGTCTCATCCAGAGCTTATTCTTCAATTTTTTAATTTGCACTATTCAATGCTATAGATTGATGACCTGAGTAAACTAAGGATTAAAATACAAGTAAAATTAATATAAAAAGAAATATTGGTCAGTAATTAATGAGTGACATGGCTTCATCTTATATGTAATCTATATTAATATTAGAGCCTTCTGTTTAATCTTTTGTTAATTCCTCATTCCCACAAGAACCACAAGGTCTATTGATCTAATATTTGATGTAAAGACTCACCCAAGTTCAATTTGAAACATAGGCAAGTCATGTGAGGTTGACCTTGGTGATCATTCAAGATCAACTAAAGTCAGATATTTTGTCTTTTTAAAATGGAAGTTAAATTAAACAAGCAGCAGTAATTCATTTCAAGCTCACAGGAAATCTACAATGCATTTGCGTATTGATTTTTCGATTTATAATAGAGTTAGACACCGAAAATGAGATTGTAAGTCGGACCAAATCACTGTAGCCCACAAATGGGGAACTGACCAATTAGTCTTCGAGTATCTGAGACTATCAGTACGTGTTTCTGTGTACATCTCCAGGTCACATTGTAGGGACTATAACCTGGAGAATTCACCTGGAGGACACCATCCAAGAAAAGTTGTTTTTTTGGGGGGTGTTCATGGTTATTAGGACCAACAACACCTGGATTTTGTGCCGGTATTTCCTAGGATAATTTTAGATTAAAAAAAACCCAAAAAACTACTTGCCATCACAGTCAATAATTGAACAACTGTGGTATCAAAATTTGAAGTCATGAAGAAAAAATCCCATTGAATATGATATCTCTGGTGTTTTCCATGGGAAAACATCTAAAATACAATGAAGGAAAACACCTACAAAAAATATTAATAATAAACCCATCAAAATGAGGAAAAGGAAAAAAAGATGGGGCTGAAAAAAGCCTTAAAAAATTCATTTTTAGAGAGGTCTAAGTGGAGTACTGATGCCAATTTTCAAGGAGGTAGACAAAATGGTATGATCAAGCAAACACAAATACATTAAAAACACAAACCTCTGTCATCTATGATGGCTATGGATGATCAATTAAAAAAAAAAAAAAGAAAAAAAAAAGAAAAATAGTTTCTAGATTATTCTGGTACCATGTGTGGGCTATGGTGATTCACTTCTGTGATGTGAGGTAGGGCTATATTATTTATTTTTATCGAATGAAGTATAGTAGACCAATATCATTAATTTTTGACTTCTATATACCTTCAAATTAACTTTTTTTTTCCATGTCAAGATTTGAAAATCACACCGAAATGGGGGGGGGGGGGGAGAAATTTCTTAGGAAAATTTTTTGATACGTTTTTCAGCTTTTACGAGTGAAACAAAACTAAAATGTTTGTTATCGCAACTTAACGTAAATCGATAACACCAGTTAATAACACAGTTCAGAATTAAAGAATAGGTTGTCTGTGTAATCAAAAACGGTCAACAGGTTTCTCAAGTTTTCAAGTTGTCTGGATGAGCATGTATGTATATATGTATACATCACATGCACAGGCCACAACCAGAGGAGATAGAGAGGCAATTAAAGCATCATGTCTATTAATAATCTTTCTTTGGGTCTGTTTTTTTTTTTTTAAATCACCCCCCCCTCCTAGGTTTTCATTGGAGGGGGGGGGATCAAATTGGAAAGCGTGTTTGGGCTAAATTGATCCTTTTTGCCCAATGTAAGGTGTGAGAAGAAACTTATTGATAGGTCACATGACAGTTTCTATTGAGTGACTAACCAGAGAGATAGACTATCATCCCTCATTCAGCAACAGTATTGCTAATTAAATAGGAATAACAATCACAATTCTAGCAAATCTTGGACACATCATTTTCAAAATTTTCTGAGGAAACATGCTCCCCGACTTCCCTAGGATCCCTCCACCCCGTTTCTAGTGGGAGGCGGTTCACACGATTCTCACTCATTCTTAGAATAGAAACTTGACAGGTTCGAATTTGGGATCAGGATTTTCAAGGCAAACAGACAGCTCTTCCCCCTTAAAAGATTAGTCTAACAAAAGATTCTCAACTCCACAAGGATGAAGTACTTCTAACATCAACACTGAATATCAAAATATGAAACCATCAACCAACACTGTCAATATCGGTGTCTTCAGTTTTCAAGTGGGTCTGACTGGCTGTCTATGTAGGAGTTGCATGTACATGCTGCACCAGATGAGCTAGGGCTGAAAATTCCAACATTTACTGCTTATGTCTAGAACATTTTTCAATCCAGTGTTAAATTGCAATGTAAGTTTATGCTAAATTGGTCCATTAGATTGTGTCCAGTAGCATGCAAATTTAGATTTTTTTCCAGTGAAAAGCATTCATTGCTCACCTTTGTTCAACTCTTTAATTCTTTTCTTCCAACACGGAATGAAAACAACTACAATGATTTTCCATATTGTACGAAACTAAAGCTCTGAAGTATTTTGGTTACTTCTCTCTAGAGTTGCAAATTTTCTAAATCTAAATTCAGATAATTCTGAACAGCAGAAATCAGGGGAGATAATTCATGGGAAAAAAATATAGAAAGATTTATATCCTTCAATTTTTTTTCTTCATTTCTATTAGAATTCTAAAGAGCCCTGCCTTATACACTGACTAATATATCTGGCAAATGTTGTACAATGGCCAGTTGTGGAGTAATTGTGGTACACACATAGATTTCCTCAATTGTAGTGAAAAGAATCACCAGCACAGTAGGTTCTCAGAAACAATGCAAGAAACTAGAGTAAATTAGAAAGGAAATCAGAAACTCACCTATCAAAACTAATAGAAACCTTATATGTTTTTTCTGGTTCCGAATACAGAGGATTGGCAGGTTCCGTAACAGTTCCACTTAAATGAAAACCTGAAAAGAAAATAGAAGTAAATGATAATTAGAAAAATAAATAATTTTGAAAAGAATAGCACAAAAACTTTCCAAAAAACATATGGCTGATTGACTGCTATATTGTGAACATATGTGGTCTGTCAGGAAAATATCCAGTCATTTTAAATATCTCAAACAGTTTTGTAGCCTTTATATATCTTCACAATGAATGAGAGGGACTGGGGGATATCACACAACGATGAACAGACATTCTACCGTGGAGTTACTCAGTTCCAGAGAGATGCTATTGAGTGATTGGGTACTATGTATCATAATAACCAAGTGCCTGCCCATCCTTCACTTCACGCACATGGGTCGTGGGCATAACAACACATAACCCATGACTGTACAAAGTCCTCTTTTAGGATTGCCATCAGACTGTTTTAAAAAGAAGGGATGCTGCAATAAGCATGCAAGGTTCCGAAGGGGGAGTACTTTGAAGAGAACTAGGGCACTATTGCTCCAGCTGAGCTATTTTCATTGATATCAAATGATTCAATAATCTTTGGACAGAATTACATACATACACACACTTATATACATTTGGGAATACAGGAATACTTTGAATGGTGCGGGTTTGATGTACAAATTAATGTAAATAAGTATAAGCTTGAAATAAAAATTCATTGAATTATAATCAGACCATGAACAGTATGGTTTTAAACAGTTCAGGAACTTTTGGAATCAATTTACCTCACTTTTCAAGGTAGAACTGTATTTATATCTCCAAATAGCAAAAATTCACATGGAGAACAAGCAAAAAGAGTAGATGGGAAGATCAGATAAAGAAGACATTTCAAGTTGCTTGGCTCTTTTTGGAGACTGAGTATCTCGGTCCTGTCCTGTAACCAAGAGGATTTTTGTTTTATCAAGCAGGAAATATCACTTGATTTTCAAAATTATGAAATGTTGCTCCCATTATATCACAAACTCACACATAAAATCATATGCAGGAGAAAAGACAATATTGGAAATTTGGTTGAAATTTTTTCCTACGTTTCATCCATTTTCAGAACTTCTACACAAGCAAATGGAAGGAGAAATAAGGGAAAACTTGTTTTTAATTTAAATTTGAATTGTAGGTTTTCTGAAAACGGTTGTCCGTTTGGCTTATTTTAGATGTTAATGCATATAGTATGTGGTTGGCTGTGAGAGGAATATAAAGGCAGAAATATCTACATTGCAAAAAAATAGAATAGTGGTTCTGGGAGTCCCGGGTCATATCTCTCCCTTAGCAAACCCAGTCATTTCCCCACCCCCATTATCTTTTCCATTAGGTGTCCCTTCCCTTCATCAAAAAACCCTCCCCTAACAGACAAGTGCCTCCTATAACTGGAGTCTTACGGGTTTACATCATATTCAATGCCAGATTGAATCAACAAAGGCCCCTGAGCTATGACAAGGCTTCTCAAAGTGGAGGTCACGTAAAAATTATTGGGGGCCCACAAAAATTTTTTTTTCTTTTCTAAGAAAAATTATATAACTAGTGTTATTTTTTTTCATAAACTCTGTTCAAAAATAAATTTCTTATGTTGCTTTTTCAAAATGGCTCAAAGCAATTCACCACTAATGAAAAAAAAAACTTTTTTTTAAAAATGTTCTTTCTCATAATAATGCTGTAAAACTTGTTATATGGCCCCAATTATCATTGTTGCAAATGAAAATTAATGGTAATTGAAAATCTTTTTTCTTTTGGCAGGAGGCCCTGGTCCCCCTTAAATCAGGAGGCCCTGATTATAATGTATATACAAGAGCTAGGGGTTCTTAGTACTGAAGTCAATGGTACAGCTTCATAAATAGACGTTTTCTTGAGCAATGAATGCTTATTCTTGTAGAGTCTTTTTCAGATGGGTCAGATTTGGCACACTGTAACATTTTTTTTATGGCTTGCAGCCAATCGAGGTTTTCATTTAAAGTCAATTTTATGATTTATATTGTAAATATTTGTTAAAATAGATATTATATAATTGCAGTAATTTGATAAGAGTAAAAAAAAAAATATGTAAATGCAATATTTATTAGGTAAACGTGTGACTTGAATGAAGATGAATAATCAATCACCATCACCTGTGAAAGACCAATTTAATTACTGTTGCAGGATTAAGTTAGTTATGTGTTCTGATATCTATAAGTCAACTGTTGATACAGTCCTTACCATTCATAGCAGAAACTTGAAAATTTACAGACACATTCCTCTCAATGAAGGAAAAAATTTTTTCCTAGGGAATTCCCCCCCAGAATAGGTTTTTAGTGGGGGGTGCAATATGCAATGTAAGTTTATGCTAAATTGATCATAAATTTGTGTCAACTTGCTTTTTGAAAATTCGTCACAGCCCAAAAAAAGGAAATGGGAGTAACTTCTTCATGGGTTACCCCTTTTTCCGACAACAGATATGGATGGTAGTGATTCATAATTTCCGAAATATCTTTTGTGGCCTGCTAGACAAAAAGGTTTGCCCGTGGCTAATCTAGATGGACTGCCTCATAGGGGTGGTAATAACTGCCTGACTATTTAACCATAGCAGGTGGGGTCATGCAATAATCCTGAGTGAATGCAAACAACCTTGGCAGTAACTTGAACTCAGAAGGCCGATTCAGTTTTCCGGGCTAGTAACTTCTACACCACTCCTCAATTTCAACTTCATCATTAGGGAGATCTTTTCAACTGTTACCTTTGGAAAAATAAACTCATCCTCTAGAAAAATTCAGAAACCAAAGTGTCTCTCAAATGTTAAATGAATGCAAAATCAACACTTGTCGAAAAGAAGGCACTCCAAGGATTCTGCTATTTTCCAAGATTCAGATTCCTCTATTGACTTCTCTCTTAATAACAAATTATCAAATTTAAAAAAGTCTGTGTTAGTTATTTTTTTCTTGTCCTTAAAAATGAAACCCTTAAAATCATACAGCATCCTGTGAAAAACTTTATGCAATAATTTTTTTTCCAAAACTTTGGCAAATAGCGAGAAAAAATTTGAGGCAGCAAATGGATTGAGAGGAAAACAACAAAAAAACAAAGAACAAAAAAACAAAATTGATCTACTTATAAAATGAACAGTGTGACCTTCGGTTTCTCTGTCCATGATAATAGACTCTCCCACTTAAAAAGTAACAATTTTGCAACTAAAATATCTGACTTACTGTTTGAAACCATGGACTCTTCCACTGAAACGAGTTCAGTAATTTGAAAAAAAAAAAAGAAAAAAAAAAAATCAAAATATTTCTGAATTTCTCATTCGGGATCAACTAGTTTTGTTATATCAAAGAATTCCTTGAGGAGAGAAGAAGCCAGTAGAATTGGTCCCTTAATATGCTCTCGCAAAGCCACAGTAAACAAAAATCATTTTCCAAATTGTCAAAACCTTTCAAGGAAAGACGCAGATCCTTCACTTCAAGAATTCACTGCTGAATATTGCACAAGTGTTCCTATTTGGAATTTAGAAACCTGGCAAAAACACTGAAACTGAAGACTGTCTATAACAAAAATGAAAAAAGCACCCATTGGCAAATATTGTAAAGTGAAGAATCTCACCCGTCATTAGTTCCTCAAGAGGAAGCAGCCAAGATCTGCCGTATTAAAGCAGTGTTCTTTCATGCACTCAGAAAAAAATAGATAATAAAAAGCAGAGACACACAAAGAATGGAGAAAATTTGTGATAGTATTTCTTTAAAAACATTTTTTGACACGACAATAGAGAGAAACCTGTCTACACTGAACCATAACAATTCCAGCAATTCTTGTTACCCAAAGACATGAACTTTGGAACACAAATTAGTAACTGAAGTGAATGATATTGACCTTATGACAATAAAAATATGTCAAAAATAGATCGTTCACCTTACAAGAAATTATCAACAAGAAACAAGGTGAGTATCCACCCCCTCCCACTGGTGTCTGCAATCCATGATAGAGACTAGGGTCAAAAACCAGGATTTTGAATGTTGATCGTCAAGGGAGAAAAGCTTGGAATATTGGCTTCATAAAAGTAAAGAGTTCTGATATTGCTATGGAAGAACACTGAACCCCAAGGATGGATTTTGAGTGAAGTCAGACTGTCCATCAGCTGAAAAGATCAGAAAGTAGTATCTGTGTGCATGATTAAAAGTGTTACATACACATGCAAATATATATATATATATATATATATGGACATACTCAGTGTTCCATGTATGTGGATAAAAAGATTCTCATTTCAAATGAACAGAAAACTGTAAGAAGGCTCCAATTGATTCAAAAGGTCAAGATGAAATCTATGTATGGCAAGATGAAAAAACCTATTAAATTCACATTGAAAGTGTGACTCACAGGAAAAACTAAATGTAGGCCATCTTTTAGATGAAGAGTAAAAATTATATATATATATATATCAGGAGAAAAAAAAAGGTAGAAGAGAGGGGAGGGGAGGGAGATATAAAGAGACTGAATCCGTAGTCGATATTTATCCAGTTCACTTGATTAATATGCCAGAATGAGTGTTTTTCAGGTCAACTGTTTCTAGTGAAGAATTCCAGAAGAATCTTTCAGTTGGAAGATCTTTTCAACATCAGTTGTCTTTTTCCAGTAACTGTAGGAAAGCCTGCCATATTGGACAGTGAAGTCACACTTCCACATTTGTTATCAAAAAATCACAAAACAACTTGGCAGATCCGTTTCAACACCATTGTTACGGTTCATAATCTTTTTACTGTGTATTAGTGAGTGTGTTTTAATGAATTGTTCATTTTTACAAAAGCTTGATCCAACTTCCTCCCAAACAAACTCCTCATACTATGGTGGATTGCTTAGGATGAAGTTAGTCTGACAGGAAGACAGAAATAAATATAGAAATAATTTAAAATCATGAAATCTCTCCAGAAGAAGGTTACATTTTGATAAAATTTGGATGCATATGTAGCGAGTCTAGACTTTGATCATCATTTTGGTGACAAAGGAAAGGGCAATGAATTTGGTTTAATGACTACTGAGATGTTGTCTCATTTCCTTTTTACAGTTGGTGTAACTCAATTCAGTAGGAATCATTCTATTTTTGGATTCAGCTATTTTGAGAGCCTAATTTAATTTTTTTTTTAAATTGAGGTCCATGCTCTAACCATATAAATGATTCCATGTTATATCAAGCCATGTTCTAATAGGTCTACAGCGTACCTAGAGATTCTTGCAATGGAGTTAAAGGGAAGCAGAAAAATATCCCAAGTTTTCAAAGAATCGAGTCAGATTACTTTTTAATGAGCTGAAACCAAATTGTGCAGTGATAGATTTAGTATTGAGGTGTCATTTCAGCTAAATCACGCAAGAAAAAAAAAAGAAAAAAATTGTTCAGTTCTGGACTTTTCTAATCCAGCACAATGTCGATTGGCAACATGCATATTTGGACTGGTTCAAAATCTGACAGTTTGTAGATTTGTCACTAGAATTTGATTTATTTTCAAACTGTGGTATGAACTGTCATTAAGTGATTTACAGATTGACTTGTCAAACAGAATGTAAAAATCTAAGCAGAGTTTAAAAGTGAATTGAAGAAATCTAAATTCAATAATTTTTGGTTTTTATTCTAGCAAAAAAATGAACATATATTTATCAACCAATTGAAAACAAGCAAATAACAAAATTTTCATCAATCAAAATATAACATAACTAACACTAAAAATCACCATTGAAAATTTGTAAGAAAATTGATAAACTAAGATGTATTACATGATAGTATAATAAAAAAAAAACTTTGTAACGTAACATTTTTTTGGTGGTCCAGTAATGGCCAGGAGTCGAAGATGCTGGATTAAAGAGGTAAAGTGTCCTGGTTTCATGAAATAACCTATTAGACCAGTTCTGTCTGATGCCCTACCTTATAGTCTCATTTAGAAGTATAAGACTTTCCTGCAATTTTGAAATTCGATTTTAATGAATAATTGGGTTAAAATAATGTATGAATAAGGAGCAACCAGCAGTTACAATTTCAGCCCATTTGGTTATACACAAATACAAACATGCAAATTACACAATATATATACATATATATATATATATATATATATATATATATATATATATATATATATATATATATATATAACACAATGAATTACATGACAGGAGAAGCTTTACAAGTGTTACTATAATAAACCCTGAAAACATCATGAACGCTTAACCATTATCAATAGTTTTGACAAGCATTTCTTTCATCTTAATTTCAGATGCTTTTCATTGCTACTATTCAAACCATCTGTCCACAGTGCAGATCGGAAATAATAAATATTGTCTGGTAATTTGGAGGAACTAAATGAACAAAATAGAAAGAAAGAGGAAATGCACGCCCACCCCGAAAAAAAGTCTGTTTAAAGGGGTCTATTCAGATCTCTTCTCATAATGTCCCTTTTTTCTTACTAATTTCATGAGTGGTTCTCTCTTTTTTTTTTTTTTTTTTTTTTAATCTTTTCAATTTGAAAGACAGATCTCATTAGTTGATCTGCTCTTTACTATTCTTTCAACTACTTTTCAGAAAAGGAAAGAAATGAGAATCCCAAAAACTTTTTCAAAGTTTTAAAGATTTTAAAACGAAGATAGAAGGGTCAACAGGCAGCCGTTCATTATTAGAATCAGTCTTTCCCCTATCGTCTTCTTCATCCAACCCTCTTTACCTCAAATTATCTGAAAATCCGACTTGTTTTCGCCTTCCTCATTTCCTACATCCTTTCAAACCTTGAAGAAAAGAAATTTTTTACATGCCATCATTCTTGAAGGAAAAAAAAAAAAAAAAAAAAAAATGTAAGGAAAATCTTTTTTTCTTCAGAAGTGCCCAAGTCAATATCTTACAAACAGGGAGTAATCAAGTATTAGTTATAATTAGTATCACCAGATAATAAAAACAAAACAATTTGGTTTGTTATTTCAGCATTTATTAAATTCTAAATTAAATCTTGAAAAAATCTTCCTGATCATAAAAGGTTTATCCTTTTTTTTTACCCTCTTGAAGATAGCTTTTTATTGGTTTTTATCTCCATTTAGTCATTAACCATCATTTTGAGATTTTGAACCCCACCAATGAGAGAGAGTAACAGAAAGTGTGCGTGTGTGTGCATGTCCCTGTGCAAACACTCATGAAATACCTTTATTGAAAAAGGGGAAAAAAAGCACCTGCAGACAGAAAGAAGAAAAGAAAAGGTAATTTCTAAATAAACTAAAATTAATAAACAGCCAGAAAATAAGTTGGATGGGACATTGAAGCAGTATTGCGAAAGAAAAAACAAAACAACCCCCCTCCAAAAAAAACATAACAAAAGTCTTTAAAAATATATGTGGCATAATTGAACCAAATATAATTATGATTTCAAAATTCACATGTGTAAAATGCTATATATATATATTGTGTGCGTGTATGTGTGTGTGTATATGTAACACTTTTCAATGCGTGCATAGTTACAACAGTATGATCCTAGGCAGAAGTGCTTTGGGGGCAACACTAAGATCCACACAGATACTGAGATCCAAAGAAGAATGAAAATAATCCGTCCCATAATTTTTTTTCATTGGTACTTACTATCTTAGTTAAGTTAATTTCCAGAAACTTGATCAACTAAGGTGACCAGATGCAAGCTTCTGTCATCTGAGTAAATAGATTCATGAGAGTGAAACTCAATCATCACAGGTATGAGGGGGAGAGTGGGGTCTATTGAAGAAACGTAAAATCAAGGGATGATATACAGATATAGTTTTCTGAGATGGATATGTAAAGAAAAAGTTTAGATCATGTTATTATAGAACAGCAGGTCACTTAAATTCTGGACTGGTAAGGGGGTGTGGGGTGTGGCCTAATGGGGGAAGGGAAAAAAAAAAAAGAAAAAGAAAGTTGCCAGTGATGATAATGATATTAGATTAGGGGTCAGTTTACCAGGTGCACCTGACCACAGACTAGGTAGGTTCAGCTGGGACAGGCAGCTGGCCTTGTTTACAAATGCTACAACAACTTGATACAGCTAAGTTCAAAGTAAATATAACTTTATGGCCCAATTTATCTTTTTTTTTGGTGAGGGAGAAAAAACAGAGAGCGACACACAAATGACGAGAAGACAAAAACACACAAAGATTGGAAGAATAAACAGTTGAAAGTACAAATTCAGCTTTGGAAATGAATTGAATAAAATGAATTTTTTCATGCTAAATTGACCTCGAAAGAGTATCAAAAAATGCCAAATGTGCTCAACAAAAAAAACCCCAAAAAACAAGAAATTCAGTGCTCAGAGGCAGTGTTGCCAATTTTGCGCTTTTCACACTAGATTTAGCACGTTTCTTGTTCTGATTGTGAGAAAAGCATATAATGTTAAAGGTTTGGATCACAATTCCCAGTAGGTGACTGACTCTGACAGACCCCTGAAGAAGGCTAAAAGGTGCAACAACTGAAACATGCAAGATAAGGACACTATTATACACTGATTTGATCTGACTAATGATAATGATGATAATAATGGTGAATTCCTGATCTCAAAAATTCCGATTTAACTTCTAAGGAATAGATATAAACAGAAATAACTGGAGATTTTTTCGTAATGGCTCTGTATTCTATAAAAATAAAAATTGGCTATTTTGGCAGCCTCTCAAAAAATGTCTCTTGAAGCTGGAATTCATCTACAAAGACTAAACAATGGCTATCAAGCAGGGTTTTAGGAGTTGTTTTCATTGTATTTATTTCATATAAAAGGAAATCAAATACTGTAGAGATTGTGCATTTTGTTTTTCTTACTTATTCTCAATTCAATTTCTTCTATTTGGTAGATCTACTCTTGCATTAATTTGAAGAGAAGCAGAAAGCAAAATTGGATAGAGAGGGCGCCTAGGTTGGGAAAACAGGGAAACAGTAAAGATAGATGCCTCAGAGGCAGCCGGTATTTGAAAGAACAAGGATTTGCATTAAGAGGAGTAAATGTTTGAGTTTTCAGCCCTCTATCTCCACTGGTGTGATTGAGTACTAACAACAGGGATTCGAAAGGACAAGAATTTGAATCGAAAAGAGTAAATGTTCAAATTTTTAGCCCTCTCGTGCCATTGGAGTAGCCAGTACAAGTGATACATACATAGCCAGCCAGACCTGCTTAAAAACTGAAGAAAGCTATTTCGACAATTTTGGGTGACAGTTTCTTTTTTAATGATTTCATTTTCCGCTGGAGGGAGAAATTCAAAAATAAAATCAAGTAAATAAAATGACAATTCATCCCAACCAAAACACGACTAAAAAACAAATTTCAGAGTTTTTCTTTTCCTCCTGATATTTTCTTGTATTCACAAATTTATAGTAATTTAGCAGATTTTTTTCAAACAAAAGTTAAGAGGGTCGGGGTGTAATCTAATCCAGACTCTACCTTCAGTTATTTCTAGCAATTTTTCCCCTTCCATCAACACTAATGTATTCATTGTATTGTAATGAAATAAAAAGTGTCCATGCATAAAAAGTGAGAGATACTGTTAAGAAAGAGAAGAGATTTCCGAAGCACAATCCCTAAAAATGAAAATACAAAGTTAAATTAAGAGAGAGGAGAATAAGAGAAAGCAAGGGCAGATAACCCAAGAGCAAACTCAAAAATTATTAATTAGTTGTTTTTGTAGCATTTCAGACCCAAGCTCCAATTCTCTCTCCAAGAAAGAAGATAGGAAAACAGACAAGAGCATTGACGGAAGAAAAACTGGATTTCAACTTTTATATTTCAAGATTTTTTTTTTCAGAAATCTAGAGTTATTTCAGCCATTAAAAGTGTACAAGAAGCAGTAGATCAAAATCTTTGACACAGCATTTTATTCAAGGAATTTATAAATAAATTGGTTTCAATCATTTACTTATTTTCTGTGATATATAAATGTATGTTCTCACAAATTCTCAAGTACCATATTTCATGGCATAAAAGACCTAATCTCAGCTGAGATTATTATCTCCCCATATATAATATATATATATATATATAATATATATATATAATATATATATATATATATATTATATATATATATATATATATATATATTCATTCTTTTATTTTTCATGCTTTATTTTGTAGCTGGGAATTAACGAAGAGAAATTTTCAAATTTGATCAACAGAAATTCAATGATTGAAGTCTAACAAAAGAAAAAATAAGTTTATCTTCAAGACTATGAATGTCCACAAAAATTGATTAACTCTCAAGAACCGCTAAAGAAACCAAAAAAAACAACAATGTTTAAAAGTGATTTAGAGACCATTGAATGGCCATATGAGGTAAAAATATATTTCACAAAACTACGTTGAACTCCAGAGAAGTCGGACGGGAAAGAAAGGAAAAATAGAACACATAGCAGTCACGATAATTGTTACAGAAACATCAAGCTCAAAATATGAATGGGGGTGGCATCCAGATTCAAGTCCGTCGTAAATTTAATGAACAAAACCTTTCCCGAGGAAATCTCATGTCTTTTGTTTACTAGTTTCCATCAAATTATTCTTTCTCCTACTTGGTTTGAAGCAGCCGATGTCAACTCAGTTGGTGGGGGTGGGGGATGGGGGTTGTGGAGTCGGGAAGGACAAGAACCAAAATAATGGTGCCTTAATGATTGTACAGAAGAATGCTAAAGTGATTATCAAATGAATATGTCGCTCTGCAATTGACAAAATTTTTTTCTTCTTCTCCCCCCCCCCTCCAGCTTCTCAAAAGTGCCAGAATTCAGAGAAACATAAACTTAATCATGTTTGCAGGGAAACAATAGTTGGCTAAGAATGGTGCTGTCGCAATAAGACACTTTGTCACGCCTCCGCTGTTAGAGTCTCATCATCATTATAAAAGATCAAGAGAATATCTTCATATTGCAGAAAGATGCTTCTCTTAATTTGGGGGAAACTATAAAATTACAGAACAAAGGTGTGTAATGAAGTTTGAGCCTTACATCAGACTGCTGGGCTAAATGCCTGCAAGGTATACTTCCATCTTATCCAAATTACTCAAACTAGCTGAACTCATGGAAATTCCACGGGTGTTAACAACAAGATTATCCATTATCTAATGCCTCTGCTCTTCTCTCATCCTTTACCAGAATCTCCACATTTTCTCCCTCATCTTTATCAGTTTTTGTTACCTGTCCACATTTTCATCTAAAAGTTGTACAAACATGGATTAGTCTGATATGTGCAAATCCTCCTATCCCCTCAGTAAACTTTCTAACTTTTCCTTCTAACCCTCTTCTGAAATTACCTCTTTTGCCGTCTATCTTATAACCTGTATTTTCTGCTTTTCTCCTCCTATCTTCTTATTAAACTATCTATCTTTTCTGTTGCTCCCTACCTTATGAAACTACCTAACCTAACCTTTCCCTTATGCTATCAAAGAAAGTTGGGAGAAGCAGAATATTATAAATGACCAAGAAGGATCTATTCAGAATGGTTGGAGAAAAAGTGTTTTAAAATTCATCATTATAATCAGTCTTGAAAATCTGTTGGATAAAAGCCTTCCCCATCTTCTGTTTTAAGTATAAAACATGGAAATGGTAGGCCCAACTCAACCATACTGGAACAGGACATGGTGGCAGAAGTGGAATGATCTCAGCAAGTCAGCCAAGTTTTCGCATCCTAGACAACAAATAACATATTCGGTACAGTTCTAGACTTTTCCACTGTTTGTGAACTTTTTGGTTGCAACATTTAAAAGAAAAATGAAAAAAATAAAAAATAAAAAAAATAAACCCAAAAACTTTCAAGTTCTTAAAGCTTCAAAAATGTCTTTTCTCCAATTAAATGATAGATGAATTAACAAATAATCACATTTTGATTACATTCATCAAACATTTTTAATCTTACAATGTTTTTTCTTAGGGATTAAAAAAAATAGAAATTCAAGAATGATGTCAATCTTACATAATTGAGAATGGATTATTTTTATAGTTATATTTTACGAAAATTTTTGTTGAATACATAGTTGCTTGAAGATAAGTAAAAGTATTAGTGTGTACAGTGATGGGGAGAAGACAATTTCCATAAACAATGAATGCAATCATTCAAAAAAGACTTTCAGAATTATTTTTGTATCAAGAAAGCTGGGGGTAGGGTGATTTTTTCATTTCCCTTTCTAGTCAACTTCTTTTTCTTTGGAGGCAAGAGAAAGAGAGAATACTGGCAAGTAGACAGATACATAGATATATATCTACTTGCCATGACAGTGAAGTTTAAAAGAAAAGAAAAAAAAAGAAAAAAAGAAAAACTCAAAGCAGACAAAACAGTCTGGGGGAAGCAAATGAAAAATGGCAGCTAGATCTTACTTTGCTGAGGCATCATGGGAAGAAATAAAAGAATAAGGGACATGAGAAAATTTACAAGCAAATAAATACATGCATAAGTAAGATATTAAAAATAAGTGTAATTCAGAGAAAAAATAAACTATGAAAGAAATATCATTTTCATAACTGGTTGGGTAAGGATATGCTCAGAATAATGCCATATGATTGAGAAAATGAATAATAATGAATAGATGAAAAAAAAAAAAATGAGAGACTGATGCATAAAAGATTTGGGGGAAGGTTTGAATACACACTACCTCCATCCATGATTTCATTTTTCTGTATTTTACATTTTCTTTCTCACTACAGCTCAACGGAGGAAGCTGCTTATGGTACATGGTCTTCCAGATAGATAGATAAAAGATAGGTACACATGTTTTTATCCTGGTTACATTGAGAACATTCAATCGTTTGAGAATTTAAAAAAAAAAAAAAGAAAAAAAAAGTCAAATGACACAATCTTCCAGAATGTAGTAATATACATTATAAGATTTATTCACCTGGCTAGTTTCAGCTAATATTATTTCTGAATTCAACTGAAATGTTTTCTTCTGATTTATATTGTTGTGCGATAACACAGAGCATGAGATAAGTCGGCAAGATATTAAAAGATGTATAGAGGAATTGGAGAAAATGTTTCACTTTAATTCAATAGTTTGATTAAGTCACAAGTCAAAATTAGCTAGGAGGATAAATCATCTAATACAATTGAATTATTTGAAAAATAAGAAACTATATTTAGCTATGCCAATTATTCATGTACAAACAGTTGTGTGACAGTGTACATACACTATCTAGACTTGAGGATTTATAATTTGGGAGTGTATATAACAAGATCATTGTACATACAGTTAGAATTGCATGATACACTATGCAAATTATAAAACATAACTTTGATTACCTCTGCAAGCAATTAATGTATCTAAACACACAGAAGTGTGCACATGCAAGCATGAACAAATGTATACAAATAGACACACATATAAGTGTGTGTATGTAGATATGTGTGTGTGTGTGCGCAATTGTATATGAGTGCACAGATGCATACGTACAAGTACAGAAATCTAGACGACAGATTATTCCCAAAACAAAAAGGAATGAACTCAAAAACCCCAAGGTCACAATTTCAAATCCATTGTGGGATTTTTATTTCTCTAAATCCAAATATTACAGAGCTGGAATTAACAAGTTGACTAATCCACTTTTAGATGCACAGGGAGGACATTCGAGTCCTAAAGGCAGGATTTCTACACATCCTCATCCTTTCCAACCCTGCTGCCCCCACCCCTACACACACACGTTTCACAATATGCAAAAAAAGATCCGCCCCCCCCCCCATGATCTGTTTTATTTTGAGGGAAAGATGCACCAGAGAGGAATTAAAGATTAAAAATTATTGGAGGTTTGCGGAGAGTGGGGGAAGGGGATGGATTTTATTTCATCACTAAATGAACAAATAGAATAGATGCTGTCAAATAAATGAGAAAATCATATAAACCTTATCTATCATAAAATCTTCAACAGTTAGCAGATCTCTTAATTGAAAGGGTTGTTCACAGATCTGTAGAGAGGAACAGGAGGGTGGGAGTCAAATCTAAAGCCTGTCAAAACATCTGCCTTATTTTCACGAGAGTAAAGACAGTAAAAATTGTAAAAAATGTACAGATTAATTTCTCACTTTGGTAGAATTATCATCCACTAATTCACTTGGACTACTATTCTCACCTTTGTTATTCTAGTCACATTTTGACCATTTCACTATCCTGCCTTCACCAGGTAACTTTCTGAGTTAGTAACCATCTAGGAATCACCCTGTCTGGTGGTCCAAAGTTCAAACCCTGGTTTGGGAAGGGAGAATAAGTCATATTCTGTGGAAGAGGCAAACACACAACATCGCACGTATAAATTAACCAGGAAGAATTAATTGAGATGAGATATCCTCTGACCTGTACAATGGAATGAGAACAACCTAACCCAATAGAGTGAATGGATGATTTGGTTCAAAATTCCGAGAGGGTTACCAACTAGGACAAGGTCGCAGAGTACAACAATTAATTCGTATAACAACTTCTCATAGTTACTACTGCATAGGTGTTGATGTAGTCATGGGAGAGTGGAACATTGGCACAACAATACCTCCATTCCCTTCCAATTGGCCTTGAGCACTGAACCCTCCACTATTTTTTCAATTCTCAGCCCCCACCCCATTTTCTTCTCAATGGAATATGATATTTCATCAGGCATAATATGCTGCCATAGATTATCTGCAACATCTAGTTGATCTTCAGTTTCGATTGAAAAATGAATTATCCAGTTAATGCAAACATGCATACAAATATGAATTGTATTTTCCAACAATATTTTAAATTTCTTTTTTCATCTTATCTTTATTGGATGAAGTATAGTAACATTATTATTAAATTTTGTTTGGTTTTCACCTTCATCCTAACTTTCTGAATGATTAAAAACAGCTCGGCATATACGCTGACTCCCTCTGGCTATATGATGTGAGTTCGATTCTCACTGTGAGTTTGCTCTTTATTTCCAATTATGCTGTTTAATCATTGCTGTAGTATTACAACCCAAGAAAAAGTTGTGATAAAAAGCAACTGAAAGTTAGGATGCTGGTAAAAACTTATCAAATATCAATGATAAATCCTGTTGCCATTTACAATGTCAAATGCAAAATCCTTGCTTTCACTCAAAAACTGACTTCTGAAGGGAAATACCAAAGTATCTTGAGCCACAAGGCAAATTCCATAGGCTATCATGTATCAAGTAGCTCAAATAGAGAATCAGGATATCGCACCGTGATTTCATCAAATTTATAAATAATATGAGAGAAAATTTCACCCTTGATTTCGGTTATAAGTTTTCCATTACCACATTCAAGGGGTCAGGGTAAGTGTTCTGAACTAATGAAGTAGTTTCTCAAATCAAGATGAGGCTTCTGCTGTTCACAGACCATTATAGAGGATGGTCCATATGAGACAAAGATGGTGGTAACTAAGTGCAAACGTTCAAGTTGTCACTGTGTACGTGACAAAGCAAAAGTGTAACCAAGAAACTCAAAGAAAAATGGTGACAACCAAAATTTCTGTAGTCAGCAAGATAAACTTGTGGTAGGTCAGTCCAATTCAAAAGTCTATTTATTTAGATTGATCTTGCTCAGCATGGTGTGGAGGCATTCATTCAGAGTGTCACAGCAAATGAATTAGTTCGAGGGACACTTGTTGAAGATGAGGAGTACAAATGCCAGATAAACACTTGTCATTAGATACCTATTACAAATCTGTATTATAATAAATAACATGGGGGTAGGAGAGGTCCTGTAGATGGGATTGCAACACAGAGAATACAAACAGGGCAGGTAGAAAGAGAGAGCAGCAGGTTAGAGGGTACAAACAACAGTGGACATTAATAATATCAAAGATGAATAATTGCTGTCGACCAAGTTGTGTAGCTGACTTTTTTGGTTTTGTTGACATATCAAAGAGTAGAATTCTTTCAAGATATAATGGTAATGGCAGTGATCCTCTCTCAGGAGAGAAATCCAACCTTCTTTTTGAAGTAGATCTTGGGATTTGCAATGATGGCTTGTTACCCCAAATTCGGCTAACAGAAGGAAAAAAAAGTCTATTGAGGGCAGAGGGTTACTTGCTTCTCACACTCAACCCAGTTGTAATAAGATCCAAACAGTTAACCATCTAGTTGAGTGAAGAGTCTATTCTTCCATGGGATTTTCAAGATTTACCTGAAGTGTCCACTAATTTTGTTGAGAGGTCAAGTGAACGGGCACACATGTCTGAGGGGCAGGGAGTGAGGGACAATAGTCAAGCATCATAGACTTCAATTTCTTCTACAATGTTTTTTCTGATTAGATGTGGGCCACTCCAGATAAATTCAAAAAGTCTAAGGGCTTATTCTCAAAACACAGGAAATAAGTTAGAGGGGCTCTTGTTCAAACTGGTCAGACAATAATGACGGCACCATGAAATACAAGGTCTTTTCCAGTTGTTAGGTTGATGATGCTCATTACCAAATATTTATCAAGAAAGAAAAATCAATTTTAACCCCTTGGTGGCACATGATGAGGTATCATGTATATTCCCCTTAAACCATTATTAATTCTTCATCTTGACTACTTCCCGTTGAAAACCACTCTTTTGACTAGTATTACTTTCATCTTCATTTGCATTGCTTTACTTCATGAAAACACAAGCTGCATGTCTACGGCAGAGAGTAGACAGATGCAATCAAAGTTTTCCCAGTGCATTGCAACCTTTATGTTGGGAGGGTGGGACTTGCGCACTTCAAGGGTCCTCTACAAACTATACTTTCGCTTCAGCCAAGTTCAACAAATTCCAGCAGGTCACATACCAAGAGACAGCACCAAATTAGGGGGTTGAGTGTGGAGCCAAGAACGCTATCCTGGAAAAAATAACATCTTGTTACTAATTCTGTAACTGTCTTTTTCCCCTTTGAAAGAATACCTACATTTGCTGCAAGCTGGATCCCAACTGGGAAGAGAAAGAGAGGTAGGCCAAAGACCTCCAAGTGGAGGACAGTGATGACAGACCTGGAAGAGAAAGGTCTCTCACAGGAGAAGCACAAACTGAAGCACTGCATTCCATGACATGGTATGACTGTAGCCCTATGTTCAAGCTGGATGAGAAGAATCAGAATGATAAATAAAGAGTATTAACTGTAGTAATATTAAATTGGATTTCACTTAGATGAACACTAATTTTTTTAAATTAGTTTTTCATTCAGTTCAATTCAAGTTGTTTCACATTGAAAAGATGGAAGAAATACTGGTTAAAGATTAACAGCCAGTATTAACCCCTGCCCCTGGAACTTTGATGAGTACTTCCATCATTTTTCCTCTGATCTTTTAAAGAACAGAAATGTGTTCTTCAGACTTCTCTTACAGACCGATTTCATTTACACATTGATAACAGACCTTGGGGAGAGCCTAGGTCCAACAACAGATTTCGAAACTGATTAGGATGATTCTTTCTTGGCTAAATCTTTGATATCGCAAATATTGAACAGAAACCTTCCAGCCAAAATATTTTGACTTCCATGTTTAATGAATTCACTTTAGTTTTTACCAAGCAGGTTCATTGAATGTGCAGGTGTGTGTGGGGTGCATAAGCACTTACAAGAGGCAGACAGGTATTTAGGAAGGTAAAGCAAAACAAGCCTCTTGAGTAAACTAGAAATGTACCAGACAATATCATGGGAACATTTTTTAGTTACTAGTATGGAACCCATCAAAAAATGATGGGTAACATTTTTGCTGTATCATGGTAATGAACCAACAAGTGTACAGGATTTGGATTTTCAGATAAATTCAAGCCAAAATTTACCAAGCAAAAAGCAGGAACTGTGTCAGATTCAGTATTCATCTTTTGAAATTTGCGGTGATAAGAGGAAATATATTTATGATTCATAGCAAAAAAAGTTGGGGTCACATGACCTTCGAGGTCGCACTGTACTCAAGAAAATATGGTAAAAAATATTGAATTATTGAATATTTTGTATTTGTAGCACATTGTGTACTTTTTCAATATGTATGTAATTTGCTTGTCAGAGAGATCTTTGATTTCCAGTGATATATTCAACATTTTTTTTCTAGGCCCTCTGTCCAGCAAATTTCATTGCTTTGTTATCCGCTTCCCCCTACCCAAACTGTCTGACAGACAACACTCGAGGCCTGAAATCTAAATTCAGTTGATCTCAGTAGCAGTAGCTCTTGTCATCAGTTTATGTCAGGTGATAGAGTTGCCGTAGAGTTTCTTGATTTTATATATCAGTTTGGAATGGTTTGGCAGACAGACATCTGCATCAAAAAAGTGACAACAGCATTTTTATAGTTGCATTGGATATCAAAAACTTATTTTCTCTAATCACTATACAACACGGCGAATATTGAAAGCAAAATAAAAAGCGAATTCCATGTTTTTATTTCAAATCAGTCTATTGTCAACAGTAATCATAAATGTACAACAAATGGCTTGGAGGATGGTCACTACTGATAGTTCAAGTATGACAGACGTGTAATAAGGAAGAGGGGAGAAAAGATATTTAGATAGTTCAATTGAAAGGTAGGAAGGGAGAATAAAAAAAAAAGAAGATAATTCAATAAGATGACAGGAAGAAGCTGATGGCTGCGACTGATACTATAAGTGTAGCAAACAAGGCTATTATTGAAAAACCTTAGTCCCACAAATGATTTGCTCAATCAACTAGCCAAGCAAGCTACTGATTCTTCTCTCTTTGCTTGTCTGAGTTATTTACATGCCTGTTTCCTGGCTCTCAAGGTCACATTTTGGGGGCTACAGCCTCAAAAATTTTAATGAATGCACATCTAAGAATGTCTTTTTTGTTTTTCCAAAAGATCTTTTTGGGGGGCATCTATAGTCATTTTTGACCAACCAACAATGCCCTAAAGTAAGATTTTGTCTTTTTTTCCAAATTAAAGCTCTTTTTAGATAATTGTTCCAGAACATACGTCGGCTACACTGATTCATATATGTGAGGTATCATATCATCTTTGATATCCATAAGTCATTATTTCCAGGACAAACGAATATAAAGAGAAGTGATCCCAGCTGATGAACATGTGCAGAATGTCTTTTCCCCACTTTCCTGCACGCACCAGATTTAAACAATATAACTGATGAATATACAAATTTTATCAAGTTAATCAATATGCAAATCTACCTCTCAACGTTTATTCCGAACATCTGCCTCAGGTAAACATGTTGGTTGAAAAAAAAAAAAAAAAAAAAAAATTAAAAATAAGCATTTGAAATTTAACGATGCTTGCTTTAAGATCGGGTTTGCCGTTGGCCAAAGTACCGATATGTGAAGGTTGAACAAGAGTTGAGAGTTTCTTCGAGTTAAGCGAGTGAGGATTAATATTTGCGTGCGTACCAAACTGCAAAATTAATTACTTCCTTGCACATCTCATGTTTTCTAATCATTGCTGCACAACAGTCGCTAGCATAGTCTGCTGTTATTACTCAAAGAAATAGTGTCTAGCATTCTGAAATTGAGTATTATCACTATTCCACAAGTTGGAGGTCAGAGTGGCGTAACAGTTACTCATACAGAAAAAGGAATCAGTGAGCAGAGTTCAAATTTGTCTGAGGATGTTTGTTGCTCATCAATGCCTTTGATAAAAGACATGAATTTATTTCCTCTGCTCCTATCTATAGGTTAAATAATTTTTTTAAAAAGTGACAGGCAGGTAAGGCTCGCAATCTTAGACTGGGAAAAAAAAAAAAAAAATACGCTTACCAAAGATGATCAGCATGCAAGCTGAATTGAGCAGATCCTGGATCGCATCAGTTGTACTAACTACTATCATCATGCTTGATGGTTTTATCAATTGTTTTGGTTGATGCATTCTACAACCTTACAAGTCTTGATTAAGATTCAAGGATGAATCATTGTCATTAGTCTACAAGTTATTTATCTTCAACCTCACCATTTTTGATTGCTATATTTTGACAGATGTGTTTTTTTGCCTTCATTTTCTGAAATTCTGAGAGAGTCATAGTCCTTATTTCACAAGCTATGTTTTAATATTTTAGCTGGTGTGTTCTCTGGACTTCCTCATCTACGTAAAATTTCAAACACTGCCATTGATCCACAAGTCGTTCAGACTACCTTGTTCTTGGTGATTTAAGGTCCCAGTTGATGTATTCTTCAACCTCCTTCAGGTCTCTCTGACCCACAGATCTAGATTCATTTGTAGGAAGGACCCCTCCAAGGGGGTTAATTACACACTAATAAAGACCAAAGAAGGCATCAGCCATTAAGAAGAATAAGATTACTACTCTGAACAACTCGTATCCAACATTATCATTTAGATCTTAGTTTCATTTGATGCTTTTATTTCATTGACTATTAAGACATTTGTTTCAATCACTATATTATGCCAAAATGATTTCTATTACCAACTGTCAACCAAAATTGCCAGGAAAACTATCAACATAGGTTTCTTTCAGTTTTCAAGTTAGTCTGGGTGGCTGGTTGGCTATGTATGCATGTATAACATGTACAAGACAACCATGGAGCTAAAGAGCCAAACATTTACACCATACATTGGTTCTTTGAAGTTCCCCCTAAATACTTTTTTTAGAGGGGGTTTCAGGTTGAAATGTAAAATCATACTAAATTGATCCTTTGGTTTGTGTCCACTTTTTAAAAAAAAAATTCAGACTTCAGTGATCACTGCCCAACAAAAGGCAAAAGAACTAACTTATTAATTGATCATTTTATTTTCCAATTCTTTTAATTGATTGCCTACAACATGGCCTGTTGTCAACAGAAATTGGGAGTATGATGGTTTTTATTGAGTGAATAACCAGACCTATATCTTCATCTTTGTTGTTTTCAACTACAAAGCATGTTACAAGGTCTGTCCTTGATGAATTCAGTCTTTTGATTTTAGAAATAAAAAAATTTCGAAAAAAAAAAAAAAAAAAAAAAAAAGGCCTACCTAGGGGGAGAAGAAAAAAATGAAATGAAAAAAAAAATATGAATGAGGATAAAACAAAAATATTCACCCCTAGATCCCAAAGGGTGGGTGAGATATAACACCTCCCTAACCCCCAGCTGCATTTGGTTAGGTTACCCCTTGACCCCCCTCCTCGAAACATTTAGGAGTACTTTGCAAATAGCTACATCATTGCATTTTCAATCTCATACATGGTCTTAAATCTCCCCGCTTCCAATGTCAAAAAGCCAGAAGTCATGGGGAGCCAATTCCCATATCCCCTCCTACTCCTCTCTTTATCTTCTCCCAACCCTTTACCCCCACCCCCTCATCTCTACTTTTTTGCCATTTTCATTCATTCATTTCAAATACTCCCCCCTTCTCTCTTCAACTTGGTCAATACTTCTGAAAGCCACTCTGTATCAAGAATCCCCCTTTTTTTTTAAGGCAATGAAAAAAAAAAGGAAAAAGGAAAAAAAAAAGAAAAAAAAAGGAAAAAACAACAAAACAAAAAAAAAATACAAAAACAAAACAAAACCAAAGACGTACAAAAGAGCAAAACATTTTATAGAAACATCAGCCATTTTTACACGATCCCCGACTAGGAAATCTATAAAATAAGGATTCGAATGACGAAGAAGCACTGAAAGAAAGAATCCAAAAATATTTACAAAAAAGAAAAGAAAAAGAAAAAACCTTTACAGATTCCTAGAATGAGTTCCATTCTTACAGAAAAATTTTCTTTATCTTTAAAGAAAAAAAAAAAAAATGAAGAGCGAATCTTGCATTTTCTTTTCTATCTTCCTTTCCCTTGGCCTTGAATATATTGGGTAATCTATTGATTTCTATACATGGCTTAAGCATTGTGTTGTTTCTTCAAAGAATTCACTGGGACTAATATCCCTATCTCTGCTCTATAAGATACCTCAAACTTTATCAAAGCCCTTTGTAAAGCTTGGATTGATTGTAGTTACAGTAAAAACTAGAAAACTCAGAGGGTACATATCTGTCAACATTGTCACAAAAAACTGAATGAAAACCGATTTATATGTAACTTTGATATGGGGGAGGTAATTGGAAAAATTCCTTGATCCGCTGAAAAAATTAAATCGTGATTAGCCAATCTTCCTCCCTCTCGATTCCGTTGAATCAAATTGAAATTCTTCAAGAACTGTTTGATATTGTGTTGACAAATGTGAGTAAATATATATCCCTCTTATACCTAAAATTATGATGTAAGTAACCAGGAAGTAATGAAACACTTAGATGGATCATATTTTTTATGCTTGGAGGCAAAGAAGGCAGTCCACAATCTTCACTAGATACCTGAATTGTTTTTTCAAATAATCATATTAGTTATCCATTGCAATATAAAAGCCCTGACATATAAAGATAAAACTGGGTTGCCAACTATCACAATAAAATTAAAGTTTTATCGAATTAGCCACAGAACA
Source organism: Thysanoteuthis rhombus (assembly GCA_963457665.1). Lineage (NCBI taxonomy): Eukaryota > Metazoa > Mollusca > Cephalopoda > Oegopsida > Thysanoteuthidae > Thysanoteuthis > Thysanoteuthis major. The sequence continues at coordinate 66,390,602 of OY735210.1, read as the reverse complement.
TAGTCATCTGTAATCAATGGGTTAAGGGACTAAGGAGGAGTATAATCAATAAAGATTATTATAGTTCAGTATGTTATTAAAATCTACAATATGTGACATAGGCAACTGATGTCAGCCAACATTATTTCTGGGCAGAGAAACAAGACCAAAAAAGATAAGATTAAGCTTTAAAATATGGTTTTACAGTAAACTCACTCATCACAGTTAATGATTGAACCACTGCAGTGTCTAAATTTGAAGTCATGTAAAAAGAAAAAAAAAATGCCATCAATGAATAAATATGGTCAGAATGAATTCTATTCATGACATCACTGCTGTTTTCCATTGGGAAATATCCACAATAGAGTAGGAAAAAAAATGTGACACACCTAGATTCTGGAGAACATTGGCCAAACAAAAAGTGAGAGAAGTGACTTATCCACGGATCAGCCCTTTCTTCAATCTTTTTTATTGCTCATCCCAAACATGACATCTGGTCAAAAGATATGTCACATGACAATTTCTATTGAGTGACTAATCAAACACAGTATAAATAACATTACAAAAACTATTCAGTTTACTAGCATAGGTCTAGGTCTATTAATGATTTTCAATCCTCCTATCGTAACACCCCAAAAAGCACACTGACAACAGAAACCTAGAACCAATGGTGAGAGAGGGCTTGACATTTACTTCTTATAATGACTAAGAATTTTTTTTTTTTCAATTCATCGCTGAATAGGTTTTTAGTGTGTGTGTGTGTGCATGAGAGGGTCAATTTATCATGTAATTTCATGCTAATTCGATCTTTTAGCTTGTGTCTAACATCATCCACACTTGCATTTTCTTTTTAGAAGCAGACTTTTGAGAGTTGCAACTAAAAAACAAAAGAAGTGACTTATTCATTGATCACCCCTTTTTCAAACTTTCTTAATTGATCGTCCACAGCATGGCATGCTACCAATAAGATGTTTGTCACATGGTGGCCAAATTAAGTGACTAACCAGACTCATTTGAGGTTTGCTTCTGTAGACTTATTTGTGGAGCATTCTTGTAGACTACTCTGCTGCAGTTTCAGTAGCAACTGCCATGCACCGAACCCTCCTCCTCCTTTACCAGGGCTTGGGACCAGTTATGGAGACTGCCAAGCTGTAGGTTTTATCAGTCAGAGTAATCTGTTAGATGAGCTGCCTTAGAAGGTAAAAGTGCTCCCACAGCCAGGTGAGTGTGGGGGGCAATTAGGTCCATGCTTTTCTCAAGGGTATTATGGCTCAGTGAATGTGAAAAGCCTTGGCCAGAACTTGATCTGTTTGCTGATTACGTTGCATGCACAGTATCTGTCATGCCACTCTGCTTCTCCCCAGCTGATTTACTACGGAAACAGGAATCATAGCAGTACAGAATTCCTTCCACAAGAAACATGACCCAAGATGGGTCAGGTCATGAAAAGTCTTGTCTAAATCAATACAAGATGAAAAGAATAGGCAAACAATATACAATATTATATAAATAAATGAGACTGTGAGCAGAGGAAAAAAAGATCTTTGTCGTGATGGTTTGAAATCTTGTAATTCCAGAGTCGGTCTCTTTGCATTCTGGGAAATATGAAAATGAGATTGATGATAATGATAGAGAAGAAAGAAGAGAGAAAGTTGAGCTTTCTTTTTTTTTTTCATTTTCAGAGACAAAAGGACACCATAGATGATGATGAATGAATGATGATATGTGAGGAAAAGCAAAGAAGACGATGACTTATTCTGGTTATGCTAAACCTCTTGGCAACAAGCAGAAAAAAAGTACAAACACATAAATACAAACTCACTATGTATACTCATACACACATATTCAACCTTTTTCTCATCAGAGAGAGAGAGAGAGAGAGAGAGAAAGAAAGAAAAACTCAAAATAAATTCTTGTGACATGGTTGCCTGAATCATGAAAATGAAAGAGAGAGAGAGATGCTCCTTTTTGTTACGTAAGGACTATAAGTAATCATACAAGAAACAAAGAGACTCAGGGGTAGGGGAGGGATAAGCAGTATTAGTGATGCAGATGCACAGTGGGGGGGGGGGTGAAGCAGTTTTAAAAAAAATTTTTTTTTTTAATAAGGGAAGTTCCCCCTCCCTAATATAAAAAAAACAGGAAAATTGGGAGAGCAAAGTGAAATGTAAATCAAAAATACGAATAGCAACAAATTTATCAACTTTGCCTTTGAAGAGTATTTCTGCTGAGAAAAATAGTTTGGACAACCAAAATCAGACCTGAAAAAGATGGGAGAAAAGAGAGAGGGAGAGAGAGAGAGGAGAGAGAAAGAAAAACATGCATATTTCAATTGAGGAAAGAGAGAGAGGGAGGAGGGAGGGAGAGAGGGAGGAGAGAGAGAGGAGGGAGGGAGAGAGGAGAGGGAGAGAGAGGAGAGAGAGGAGAGGGAGAGAGAGGAGAAGGAGAGAGAGAGAGAGGAGAAGGAGAGAGGAGAAGGAGAGAGAGAGAGGAGAAGGAGAGAGAGAGAGGAGAGGGAGAGAGGAGAGAGAGAGGGAGAGAGAGAGGAGAGGGAGAGAGAGGAGAGAGAGAGAGAGGAGAGAGAGAGGAGAGAGAGAGGAGAGAGAGAGGAGAGGGAGAGAGAGAGGAGAGAGGAGAGAGAGAGGAGAGGAGAGGGAGAGAGGAGAGGAGAGGGAGAGAGGAGAGAGAGAGAGGAGAGGGAGAGAGAGAGGAGAGGGAGAGAGAGAGGAGAGGGAGAGAGAGAGGAGAGAGAGAGGAGAGAGAGAGGAGAGGGAGAGAGGAGAGAGAGAGGAGAGAGAGAGGAGAGGGAGAGAGGAGAGAGAGAGGAGAGGGAGAGGAGAGGGAGAGAGGAGAGGAAGAGGAGAGGAAAGGGAGAGAGGAGAGGGAGAGGAAAGGGAGAGAGGAGAGGGAGAGGAGGGAGAGAGAGGAGAGGGAGAGAGGAGAGAGAGAGGAGAGGGAGAGAGGAGAGAGAGAGGAGAGGGAGAGAGGAGAGAGAGAGGAGAGGGAGAGAGGAGAGAGAGAGGAGAGGGAGAGAGGAGAGAGAGAGGAGAGGGAGAGAGGAGAGAGAGAGGAGAGGGAGAGAGGAGAGGGAGAGAGAGAGGAGAGAGAGAGGAGAGAGAGAGGAGAGGGAGAGAGGAGAGAGAGAGGAGAGAGAGAGAGGAGAGGGAGAGAGGAGAGGGAGAGGAGAGGGAGAGAGGAGAGGAAGAGGAGAGGAAAGGGAGAGAGGAGAGGGAGAGGAAAGGGAGAGAGGAGAGGGAGAGGAGGGAGAGAGAGGAGAGGGAGAGAGGAGAGAGAGAGGAGAGGGAGAGAGGAGAGAGAGAGGAGAGGGAGAGAGGAGAGAGAGAGGAGAGGGAGAGAGGAGAGAGAGAGGAGAGGGAGAGAGGAGAGGGAGAGAGAGAGGAGAGGGAGAGAGGAGAGAGAGAGGAGAGGGAGAGAGGAGAGAGAGGAGAGGGAGAGAGGAGAGAGAGGAGAGGGAGAGAGGAGAGAGAGAGAGGAGAGGGAGAAAGGAGAGAGAGAGAGGAGAGGGAGAGAGGAGAGAGAGAGAGGAGAGGGAGAGAGGAGAGAGAGAGAGGAGAGAGAGAGAGAGGAGAGAGAGAGAGAGAGGAGAGAGAGAGAGAGAGGAGAGAGAGAGAGAGAGGAGAGAGAGAGGAGAGAGAGAGAGAGGAGAGGGAGAGAGAGGAGAGGGAGAGAGAGAGGAGAGGGAGAGAGAGAGGAGAGGGAGAGAGAGGAGAGGGAGAGAGAGAGGAGAGGGAGAGAGAGGAGAGAGAGGGAGAGAGGAGAGAGAGGGAGAGAGGAGAGAGAGGGAGAGAGGAGAGAGAGGGAGAGAGGAGAGAGAGGGAGAGAGGAGAGAGAGGGAGAGAGGAGAGAGGAGAGAGAGGAGAGGGAAACCCCCTTCCAAAAGACAAAGGAATAAAAAGGAAAAAGAAATAGGAAAAGAAAGAAATGACAAAAGAAAAGAATTTAATTCTGGGGATGTCGGAGGAAGACACTAAACATCCACTTCAAAATATCTGGAAACTTTACAAGATAGATTCCTTATTGATGCAGTGACTGACGACACAAAAGAATTGAATACTCTGCAAAATGATAACAATCATGTGAAATGCTGCAAAAAAAAAAAAAAAAAATGTTTACTACTTGTACTGTGATGCCAAATCAGCCATTTTTAGGCTATATTCAGCTAATTTCCCACTAACCAATAAAAATCTACAAAAACAAGACTACTGAAAATTTGACTATTTAGAAAAAAATCATTAGCCAATTTCTTAGGTAACTCAAAGCACAAAGATTTAATATTTCTAGCTATAAAAAGGTAGCTGAAAATATAACTGATTTCAATCATTCATTGAAGGTCAGTCAAAATAAATCAAACTGCATTGGGCAAATATCTTTCATTTTTTTTTCTCTTTGTGATCAATGAACTGAATTTTAACAAAAACTTTTGCTTCAAGAATATTTTTAAGAGTCAGATACATATCCTTTTTTAGTAAATCCACTACAAATCTGATAATTTTACTAACAGTAAATGTACAATTTTCATTAATTATTTGTTCTGGAGTCTTAGTATAGGGTTTCATTTTTTACCATAAAGTTAGCCAAAAGTGAAAAAAGACTCATCTGATTTCAATCAATATCTAAGGCAATTAAGGTGGCTAAATCTGATTAGAGTTGGCAATAGTGTGCAAGTGTCTTTTGGATAAGAGTGCATATATGAGGGAGACTAAATGAGAGTCAACTATGTCGCTCTAAAAATATTTACTCAAGTCCAAGAGAAGGAAAGGATTGGGAAGATATTTGAGATTTGAAGTGAGAGAGAAAAAGGGAAAGAAAATTACCAGGAATAGAATAATAAATCATCATCACAGTCAATAATTTTGAACAACTGTGGCATCAAAATTTGTAGTCGTGTAAAAGATTTACATATGAGAATAAATATGGTCAGAATAAATTCTTTTTCTGACATCACTGTCGTTTTCCACTGGAAAACATAAACACAGTAGAAAAACATCTAGAAATATCTAGATTCTAGAGAATCTAAATGTTATTAATAAATCCATGAGAATTAAAGTCAAAAAAAGGTTTTTACCCACCAAAAAATTGAAAAAAAAAAAAAAACGTTTTAAGAAGGGGTCTAGTGGAGTACCGAAGCCAATTTCTAGACAAAAAGCTATGGACAAGAAAGCTGGAACACACAAACATATTTATGGAAAAAGGATAGAAACCTCTGCCATAATTTGTGTATGGTCTAACATTCAAGATTCTGAACCTCCTATTTTTTCTCCGATACTTTTTTTCTACAGAGAGAGCATGTGCTTTTTTCCCCCCTCGTACAGTGCATGTGCTTTTTGTATAAAGGGAAAAAAAGCACATGCACTTTCTTTCCCCTTTATACAGTGCATGTACTTTTTTTTCCCTTTATACAGTGCATATGCTTTTTTTTCCTTTATACAGTGCATGTACTTTTTTTTTCCTTTATACAGTGCATGTACTTTTTTTTTCCTTTATACAGTGCATGTACTTTTTTTTTCCTTTATACAGTGCATGTACTTTTTTTTCCCTTTATACAGTGCATGTGCTTTTTTTTTTCCTTTATACAGTGCATATGCTTTTTTTTTTCCTTTATACAGTGCATATGCTTTTTTTCCCTTTATACAGTGCATGTACTTTTTTTTCCCTTTATACAGTGCATGTACTTTTTTTTCCCTTTATACAGTGCATGTATTTTTTTTCCTTTATACAGTGCATATGCTTTTCCTCTACATAGAGAGAAAATGCTTTTTTATGTGGATTCAGTTCTCAGTAGTGCACTGTCTTTGACTAAAGGCAACAAAATAAGGAGAAACTGAGATTTTTCAGGTTGCATTCAGAGATGCAGCGTAAAAAATGCACTCAAAAGCCGCCTGTTTTTCCTTTTTTTATTTCATCAATGCCATCTTGAAGTAGAGTCTGATCTACAACTCCTACCCTAGCGAGGAATAAACAAAACAAAAAACCAACTAGAAAGCACTCAGAGAGTACAAACTCCTGCCAGTGTCAATAAAGACAGAATAAAAATCTGTTTATACACACGCACACATATTAGAGAGAGAGAGAAACAACTGCAGCTATGATGCTGGGGAAGTAATTAAACAGATCTGATGAATTCTTCTTCAGCCCATGGCTAACTTTTCCAGTAAATGTCATTGAAATTCATTGAAAAATTTAGAGAGAATGTGTTGAATGGACGGATGGACAGACAGACTTCTTCCAACCTTTTTTGAAGAGATATATCAATCTACATTGCACAATGAAAAAGAATTTCAGAAACAACTTCATTATTTTGGGGGGAAAAACAACATCTTCATGGGACATGCAGCAACAAACAAAGTTTCTCTTTCACATTGAAAAAATTGTCTTTGGGCCGAACTAAACTGTCCTTTCATCATACAGATGATACACAAGCAAGGAACAAACATCAACAAGTATGTGGGTCATGAAGCTTGGTTAGATTCAGGCAACAGCAAAGTAACCTATTAGAGATTCAAAGATCAGTAAGCTCACAGGTCTCTCCCCCATTGAAATAAACAGCAATTTCAAAATGTGTTAATCTACTTTCCATTGCAGAGGGTCAGCTGGATCAAGGTTTTTCAAACTGGTTTCTGCTGAACCCTCCAATCCTGCATCATTTTTGGTTTTGTGGTCAATTTTGAGAAATAAATTGTTCAGTTTTGAATGAAATATTATGTAGTATCAATACCAAAATCAAAACATGTCTATTGTACCAGGCTTGAAGTTGCTGGTCTTCATTAAGAAAGTCATGCTTGTGAAACTGTATCTAGACTGTAGTCTGTACCTATTCAATGACTGCCACACTCCTTGATGTAATGTTTGTTGACTCTGGCACTTTTAGATTTCATGTTCAATAATCCAGGTGAAGCCAGGTCCTTATAGTTACATATTTAGGTACCAAAAACGTTTTGCTCAGTCCAAGGGGTTCTGTCGGCACCAAAAATTCGAGAAACCCTCAGCTAAGTTGAGAAACCTATAACATTACTTACCTCACAATATCAAAAACATTTTTGTGAGTATCAAAACATGTTTTATTAATCTTGTTGGTTACTTTCGTAGTGATTAACCCAGAGATGTTTTCTTATTCCAAATATCTTGAACTAACTGGACCTGGGAAACACCACAGGTGTTGACAATGAAGGTTATCCATTATTTGACTCTTCTCTCACCCTTTGCCTGTTTCTTTTCAAATAGTCTTCATTTCTTCCTATCTTTGTTGTCCTCCCATGATATTTTTTCTAATTGTTATACTAATATGGATTAGTTTCTTTTGCAATGGTTTCCCTTCCCCTTCAGTGAATTACCAAACTATTTTTCTCCCCTTTCACTGCTTACTCTCTAATTAGAATCAAAGGTTGGGATGAGTAGAATAATATAATAGATTAGAAGAGTTTTGAAACTAAAATTTCCCAATCGTAGAAGATTTTCAATCAGCACAGATAATATCTGATTCGGACACTCCTGAAAACGGCAAAAACTTCTCAGGGAAATAACAACCATCAAAAAGTAGAGTTATTTGCAAAACTTAATTTAGCATATTGTTGCAAGATTCAGGCAAGGGTTCAGTGGACTTATAAAGTAAGGGGAGGGGGACTTTTTCTTTTTTCTTCAAAATTGCTCAACTAAATACTCTTTCAGTTGGTGGTTCAGTTTGCAATTTTAGTTAAATTGATCCTTCAAATCATGTTTGTTTTTTGAAAAAACTGACTTATTTTTAGTGATCGCTGTCTAACAATAGGCGAGAGGAAAAACTTCATTGATCACCCCACGCAACATGCTACCATAAGATATTGGTTCCTAAGCGGTTTCTACTGTGGGACTAACTAGACCCATTGATATTCTTCAGATTTTCATCTTTGTTCAGATTTCAGTGGAGTAAATAGTTTGTCACACAAGTCATATTCCTTATTTACGGTTTGAACAAAAGGACAAAAGGCTCTACATGATGAACATAACACTGATCAAATTATTTGTTCCATGGGGACTGAGCCTCTCACCCTTCAGCCCAGCCAGCCATAAAATACCAAAGCACATATCCCTGCCTCATATTTACTGAAGAAAAAGAGGATCAGGATAATCTTTCTAATCCAGATATTAATGTTATCCTCAACAGGAGGGATTCATAAACTGAATTAAATTGTTGTATTAGTGAGGATAACAATGGAAGGAGTACTTCTAAATTGCAATGTGATCAAAATCTCCCCATAAGGTCAGCATCCTTGAATATGGAGCAGGAGGAGATCATAAACCCAATACAGAAAAAAAAAATAAAAGAAATAAATATACATTGAAAAATATTGGGATTTTTTCATTTTTTATCTCAAGGTCCCAATTAGAAACCATCAACCAAAACTGTCATAGGTTTCTCTCAGTTTCTGAGTTAGTCTGGCTACGTAATGTATCATGCCAACAGGCCGCACCTATGAAGCTAGAGGGCAGTGAAGAATCCGAGTATTTACCCCTTATTATGTCAACAACAACAAAAAAACAAAAAAAAAACTTGTTTTTTTTCCAAATTCCCTTGCATAATGTTTTTAGAGGGGGGTTCAATTTGCAATGTAAGTATTTACTGAATTGATCCCTTGTTTTGTGCCTGCTTGTTTTTTGAGAATTGTGATTCTTTTTAATGAAAACAGCCCTAACAAAAGGCAATAGAAGCAACTTATTCAATGATCACCCCTTTTCCTAATTTTTTTGATAATCTTGCCAAAAGACAGTCACGTGACAATTTCTACTGAGTGACTAACCAGACAAGATCTTTTTTTTCCTTTTGTCTTTGTGTAAATAAGGAAACCTAGAAAATAATGACATGTAATTCAAAACCATAATGCTGTGGATGAGCAATAACTGTCGGCTTGTTTTTCAAATGTGATCATCACCTCACTGATTCTGTTGCAGACCCCTACTGTGTCCTCAATTGAAGAGGGAGGTTCACTGACCTGAATTCTTTTGTCTCTGTCCTAAGAAATTACTTCAATTTTGTGATGACTTTTGCAGTAAGCCTGCGGAAAGAAAAAAAAACCCCACAAAACTCACTAACACATCAACTCATTTAACTCTCTGTGCCGCAAATACATTTTAAGGTGCAAATCATAATCTAATTTTTGCACAATTTCTCATCTTGATAAGAATTAGGAACCAGTTAGTACTCTTCATCTATGGGTTAAAGAGCTCTGACTGCCCTGCTATTTACCCATAGCCACAGGGAAAAGTGGTGACATTCCTATCCTAAAGGCATTTGTACAAAGTGAATTTGAACAACCTTAACCAAAATTTGAAATTGGTTGTATCTTTGGGGGCTGGTTATCTTTACTTTTAATTTTGTTAGACAAGCTAAATATATAATGTCAACCCAGCAGTTCAACAGTCACAGAAAAAGTATCTTTTGAAAGATATACAGAATTATACTCGATCTTACAACACATCTAGAGATCATTGGCAGCAAACAGTTTGGAAAGCTCTGATATTGGTAAATTGAGAAAAAAAGGCAAATAGAATTAACAGAAACAAATGTGTCAGCAAAGAATTCTAAAGCAAACTGAAGAGAAAGTTTCTGTCTATAGTTTCAAGAAGGGTCATTAACATTCAAGTTTTTTTGACTTTTGAACTCCTTGTTTGTGCTGTTAATGTTCTGGCAGATTTATTCGACAACCTTCTCCAGGTGTAATAATATGTATGTGATGGTGGCACACGAAATTTGCCAATGATGGTCATAAACAGAGTATTCTGAAATTAACCATGCAAAAACGTAGGTATCAGATTGTGTCAATTAATTTCTTATTCCTTGTTAAGCCTGGATTTTTATACCTTGTCTCTGTTGAGTAGTGGAAGCCACATTGGGTTGTACTCTGCTTATACTACCATCACATTCGGATATTACACCAGGAGGCGGCCGTAGAATGAATAGGCTGAAATGTTGTGTTAACAAAACAAACAAGTAGCAGCTCAATCATCCAAGAAGAACCTTTCAAAGAGTTTCTGGACGGCATCCTCAGAACATCACATTCTGCTTATTTATAGGATTATATGCATTCAAAAAAGACACATTGAAAACAAGAGAGAAAAATGGTTTTCTATTATTCTATAAATTATTCAATGATAGAGTATCGTCAATGTTCCGGTTTCAATTGTAATTTCATTCATCCAAATAATTCATTGAGAACTAACAATGCTCAATCTCTGAACTTGCGTCACTGAAGTTGGCTGGAGAATACATAAGCTGAAATGATGTCATCAAAACAACAAAGACGAGGAAATTAGTTCAAATAATTCATAGAACAGTAGTTATTCATTTTAGAATTCCAGACAAACAGAACAAAAAAGTACAGTAAGGCAGTGGATAGGATAAGACTTATTGTGTGTGTGTGTACATATTATATATATATATATATATATATATATATATATATATATATATATATATATATATACACACACACACACACACACACACGTATATATCCCCAAAACAGTTTCATGGTAAACAACTGATGCTCCCCACAGTAAAATTTCACTAATAGTACAATAAGATCCAATTCTGTGTAAAACATAAATCCTTTCAAACATCTTTGACAGTTATTAGTGAATAATTGACTTACATGACATAAGCAGAAATGGAATAATCTTTGTATGTAAGATTTTGAGTTGAAACTTTTATAGCAACATCTTGAGAGTTCAGAGACTCCAGATAACTTTCTGTACAAATAGAAGCAATTTTGGTGTTTAAAGCTGTAAAGCTTTCCAGACAAATGTGTCTGTGTATGTGTGTATATATATATATATATATATATATATATATATATATAATATATATATAATATATATATTATATATATAATATATATCATATATTATATATATATATATATATATATTTGTATAAATGTATGTGCAGGTATCACCTGCTTTTTCATTTAATTTTGTGCCACCATCTCCTTCTCTGACCTGTTGGCATCCTCTAACAGCTGGATTTGCAAGTCTTATTGTGGAGAGCCTCAAGACATATTCTAACCATTTACAAATGGTTGTCAACACAGGGAGCTGTAGCAGTATATCCCTGACCTCTACATTTGACTTCTAGTCATTCCATTTTATAGCCAGGATTTTATTGAGTCATTAGGTGTCAAAGCCTACCAATTTCTTCACCCAGGTGATCTCAAGTTGCCAAGTCACACAGCCATCGAGCATTGTCAAACCAAATTCAAATTACAGGTTTGGCTCAAGGGAAAATTTCTGTGTATGTGCACTAATAAAGGTGAAGAAAAAAGGTCCATTATTCCTCCCTCTTTCTCCAATTCAGTACTACATTCAGGTATGCGAACTGAAAAAAGTTCAGAGATGTAACACACTTGGTCACGACTCTTTCACATACACAGTGTGACCCAGCTTGAAAGGCTAAGGAGTAAGTGGACTATAGTCACTAAAATATAACTTAATGGTTCCCAAATGTGTTCGTAGTAATTCACTGTTAAAGTTAACTCTATGATGAATAACTTATTTAGCAACTAAATTGCTTATATCTCATCAAGGCAAAACTTCAAATCTATTTAAACTGCTATACTAAATCAAATCCTTAGTGATTTTGAGGTTACTCAAGATTATATGATTTAGTTTTAATCACTCTGGAAAATGGTTTCTAACACAAAACAAGTCTCCATTTTCATATAATAGACATGTTTCGTGGTAAAACCATTTTTCAGAGATAAAAAATTTGAAAAATAATACATTATTTCCACACACACACACAAGAATGAATATTTAAATATTATTCAAACAAAAGTAGACTTTCATTCTCCCTATTTGAACAGGTAAATGGTAAAGTCAGTCAACTAAAACAAAACAGCATTTACCTTTGATTTTGTGCTTTCAGACAGGAAGAGAGGCAACGGGGGGGGGGGAATTAACGATGATGACTGCACACTATTATCAAAGGTTCTAGCTTTCTTGGAGATCAAAAGACGTAAAAATGTTTTGGCAGAAAATCCTAAAAAGTCAGAAGAAAAATTGTACAAAAACTCCTTTGGTTTTGTACACGACAAAATTTCTTCTTTTTTATTATCAACCCCAAAGGGTAGGAAGATGAAAACATTGTAACTGATGCGTGTATATGCATTGTATGCGATACAACATCATGTCTGGAGACACTCTCATTTCATGTGCATGCATATATCATATATATATATATATATATATATATACACACACATACATATACATGTTATAGACCCATCCCACACATCAACTTTATATACATACATCTCTTATACCTATACAAATATTACCTGTAATCCACTAAGCATACACAATTTCATGATGAGAAAAAAAAGTATTCTTACTGATATAAATGTATGCCTTCCCTACAGATATGTACACCAAATATATAAATGAGACGATAGATAATTACTATAGCTATGTAGATATGTTTTCAGACATCACTATATAAAGTCATACCTACAGATACACGTTTGGATAGAAGCCTGCATCAGCTCCAACACAAAGCTTGCTATATATATATATATATATATATATATATATAATAGATTAATTAATAGATCAATAAGGCCATAGCCTAATAAGCAGTTATTAGGCTGAATTGGGGTCTAAAATTTTCACTGTATTATGTTCAAGGCTGTGTACTTATTGATGTACCAAGATAAATATAGAAACCCACCCAAATACAACTTGGGCGGTCTTATGGCTTCTTTTAAATTATTCCTTCGGAGAAAGTCACATTTAAGGAGTTTCTGCATTGCTACAAACAACCATCTATGATAATATTCCTACATATATCAAACACAAAAAAGCAGATTTCAATTCTTGACATCCCATTTGAATACACCTTTGTATGGTATCAAGTAAGGATTAACAGTTAACCCCTTAAGTATCTGCAAACATTCAATATCAAAATAATCAGTTAAAAGAAAATCTTTGAAAATGAAATTTCACAAAAAAAAAAAAAAAAAAAAAAAATGAAAAAAATGAGGTGGAGTTATCGAAATCTGTCACAATCATGTAAGATGGCTGCTGGAATTTTAAAGGGCTTGATTCATCATTTTCTGAGCTTTTCTTAGTCAAAAAAAATCCCCAAGGTGGGCCAGCCATGTCACACGAATATCAGACAACAGGTGGACATCACAAATAGCAGTTTGGTATACAAAACTACAGAAACAGAAGAGAGGAGGACCCTCGTAGAGATGGAATCAACTGATGATAAGATGCAACGAAAGAAACTGGAACAAACGTGGCCAGAAACTGGAGCAAATGATTGGAATACAAGCAAGCTTGGGGGTCTGTTGGGATGAAAGATGAGCTAAATTTGTGGGGTACTAGCATAAAAAGCCTGGCTGCTACAAGGTCAAAATCCACCATGATTATAGAAACTTTTGCATTTATAGTTATTTTTTTTAAATTGTAAAAATCATTTTTTGTATTAATATATCTATTCAATAAAATTGAATTAGCCAGTGTGTATCTGTGTGATGAACTTGTGTTCATATCTCAGAGATTGGGGGGGGAGGAGTTTACAGCCAATTGATCAATCTTGAACCTTGAATTTCAAGTCAAACCACTTTTAACTTTAATCAAAAATTATGTAATTCATCATTTTTCTCGTATTAGCCGTGAAAAACACTTGATTTGATTTCCAGTTCAGACACCTTTCCTAGATCAGTGAATAGCAAGCTATACTCGCTAATCATAGCTTGAGTTTGTTTTTAATGGCTACTCCACTGTTGCTCCCTTAGATAATGTTATCATATGGTTTTTGTTATCGAAAACACTTTATTTAAAGTGATCACAATAAGAAGCTTTCCCATGTATAATCTTTGCCTTATGTTATCAATAGGTTATTATCATGAAAAATAAAAAAATTAGAAAAGAGGGTGGTCAAAGAATCAGTAACTCCTCTTGCCTTTCAATGGGCAGTGATCAATTTATTATGAAGTACCCTGACTAACAAGGACTTGTAAACAATGCCTGGCAAAGATTGTCTTATCAACCAAAGTGAACCAGACGAAAGAAAGCAGAAAATTTATTAGTATTCAAGATTCAATGGCTGCTTATTCATTCCAAAAGAGCAATGGCGATTTTGAAAACGGAAAAAAATTGAAAATGTTAAGATACCAATATTAAATGCTAACATCTATGTAAGAAGTGCTATATATGCATAAATATATAATTAAAGATTACGTGTATTGATATACATTAACACACACACAAGAATTTTAGAAGTGACAGTCATTATGTACTTTCTGAGGGGCAATGATCAGCAAGCTTTTTTTGTAGATTATTAACTATGAGTTCAATCCTCACAGAGTTCCCCACATCTGGGGTCTTGCGTAAAAATTAACCCATGCATAGTATATAATTATATATGCCTGTGTATATATGAGGGTGGATCCCAAAATTCAAAGACTGATAAGTATCAACCATAAATCTCTGTTTAGACATTCATAAGAACAGTTGCTGTACATAAGCAGGCTTCCTGAAGTAAAAGGGGAGCAAGCTCAAGTTTTGCAAAGAGCTTTTTCTTCATTTCCAATCTACACTATTTACTTATTTGCCATGGACTGAACCTCTGTTAGGTTGCAATGAAAAGCTGCAAAAATTAAGTTAAAACAATGCTAGCCAAAAATTAGAAAATGGTTAACAGTGCTTCACTGAATAAATTTTTTTTAAAAGTAAAAAAAAAAAAAAAAGAATCAATCCTAGCATTTCAAAGGAAATCATAAGTCACCGCGACTTATATACGCCACTTTTTACCATGTAAATTAAGAAATGGTAGAGGTAAAATGAAGTTGCCTTAATGGAAATACTGCCAGCATTCAGCAAAGGTTACTCTAATTATAACAACTACAGCTTGACAGTCAGCATAGCTGGTCCAAAACCCAAATAAAGGACAAGATTGGGCATTGATCTTGCAACTCCATAAAGAGTCGACTGATTGAGTTGCCTGTAAAGTTGTTGCTGTACATGGGTAGGAGGGTTCCCAAGGTAAAAAGGATGGGATTTCAAAACTTGCCAAGAGTTTTTGTGTTATGCCTGATCTACACTGTTTATTGATGGTCATGGATTGACAGGCTGAGTAATTGTGATAAAAAGACATAAAATTAAAATGGAAGAAATAGAAAAAAAAGAAAAACAAAAACAACAAAAGAAAACAAAAAAAAAAAAAAAAAACATAGACATGAACTAAGGGACCAATTTGTCAAACTTTCATGGTAAATTAAACCTGCCAATCAAAACCTAATTAGGGAAGGAATTTTCAAAAGAAAAAACAAAACATTTTCACAACTCATGAAGAGTTACGGCTGGGGTGAAGTCCAGATGCATATAAATGTCAGACCACATGAATAACTTTAACCCAGCAGCAGTGATTAACTGGTCTGCTGAGGGTAGCGATGATTAATACAATTTCTGTATTGTACATAAAATAGATAAATAAATATACATGTGTGTTAGAAAGAAATAAGCATGCACATATCTGTATAAAAAATTTTTGCTAACATCAAAGACCTGTCAATTCAGCTCAATCTGTAAGACAGCCTCCTGGGAATCAGATTAGCATTTAAATCATAGTAGTGGAATGTGGATTTTACATTTCGATTTACACCCTTCATTTTAGTGAGGCTTGCTCTTGTTCTTGTTACAGTAGGAAAACAAATTTGTTCTGCAATTTCATGAATGACAATAAACAAATAAATAGTTTGATTTTCATAAGGATGGAAATGAATGTCTGATCCAGAATTACCAAGTTGAAATTCTGCTCCCTCAGTTGAAAGATTTGAAACAGAAAATGGCAAAATTTGGTTTGAAGAAATCATTGACTGAGATCAATAACTTAGTTTCTAAGCATTATCATAAAACTAACACCTGAATAAAGTGGAAACTTGGAAACTTTTATAAAAAGGGAAATATTTCAAGTTCCTTGATTCAATGAGATGGTTATGTATCAGAAAGTCACATCAAAGCATAGAAAACTGACATTGGACAGAGATCTTCCAAGAAGCACCAGACTTCTCTCGGAGTGTTGTGGACCCAATAATTTCTGAACTCATATAGTTTGTCACACAATCTGCAATTCACCCATTTCTGGGGGACGAAGCGAATGCATGCCTTTCCCAGGGGCATTAGTGTGAAATGAACAAGACTGTCCCAGCTAGAGTTAAATTCAGTGTCAACAACCACTAGGCCTTCTACACCTCTCGTGTTAGCTGAGAGGGAAATATTTTTTTTCATTCTACATAATCAAATTAATACGATTCTGAATGAAAACCTGAGGCATTTGGGTCTTTTTTTGAAATCATATTTTTTTACAGAAATTTACTAATGTGCCTTTGGCATATTAAATTCATCATTCTCCTCTTGGGGCGGGTAGAAAAAGATTTAATAATGATTTATATAGAATCAATTAAAAACAATTAATTGATATTAAAGGATTTTTTCAGGACACACATCCTTCACTTGGAAGGCTATGTGAAAAAAAAAAAGAAAGGCCACTTGTCCTGATAAGGGGTCTCTAAATAAATACTGTCAACAAGGTGCACTGAATTAGGGGAGGGACAATATTGAAGAAAAAGTTGTCTTGTTGTTGTAGTAATATTAATAATGATGATAATTATTATTAATAAAAATAACAAGAACCATAAGTTCAACGATGTATCCACTATCCATGGTAGGTGTATGAAGAGCAAATAGTCTCTTGCTGATCCAATTGATTTTCAAATTGGTAAAATATTTCAATATGAAATATTCTGAAGATATTACTTCCAATAAAAATCGTAGATGGCCATTTTGGCGTTTTTTTGGCCACTTTTCCTCTTGACGTCATTAACAGCTGGTAAAAATGATTGGAATAGATTTTCTTTTTTGACATCACACCTTTCCATGACATCACACCTCTTCCTTTATTAATATTTTCGTTCAACATAAGTTAGGCTTACCAATAGAATAGCTTTTAATAAAAGGGAGATAGAACAGAAAGACAATGTCTGCATCCTCGACCCTGTAAATTTATATGGGTTATCATGTTCGTCCATTGTAGTCAGTTGTGACCAGGTCTTCGGTTCCAAATAATACAATTGGTTTCCTCCACACAGTCCACATAATGTAGTGAGGACTTGGACTTGGAACTCAAGAGCTGTCCCTCTCCTAGACTGGATGCCAACCAAAGCAGGAGAGCTCAGTCTTCCATGCATAGGTTATATGATGAAATGACTGTTCGTTAAGGTTCAAACTTGTGCAGACTAATTACAGTAGTAAAAGTGTTATTTCAGTTCATGTAATTTTCTTCAATGTTTCAAAATATTACAGATACCCGAGGAAGGCAAGAGTTAGCACCAAGAAATATGCTATTTACTTTTATAGACAAAATGTCTGTCCGTGTACCTAGGTTAGCATAATTTAAAGTCGGCTACGGGCTATGGCCACCAAATTTTCTGTAGTTACTAATGGGACTCCAGAGCATTTTTTCTATTTTTTTTTTTTTGCATATTTGTCTTTGAAGATTAAAATAATAATAATAATAATAGTAATATGGGATCTTTGTTCGTATTCTCCCTGATATAAATACGTAGCCAAAATAACACATTGTAGCCAGAGGTATAAAATTGAGGTACTGTTAAAAACAGTTTTGATCTATCATTTGGACCAAAGGCTATATTTAGGCTTTTTGCACGAATGAGCTAGAGGACCCGCCCGTACGGTGGGCTATCAGCTAATCCTCGAGTGGGAAACATGGGGCCTTCTAGGCCATTACGTGCAGCCTTCAACGGCCTAGTCGAAGAAATTCTGAATCATTTTCATAAAAATTGATTATTCACAACACTATCAATTACAAACGCTTCTATCGTTCGTAGTTGGACATAGACCTTTCCCAGAATCCGATAGATCTCTCTATCGCAGGCGTCGCAGAGCCAGTATTTACTGCATTTATCTACTTCGACTCTACATTTTGTATTCTGCTGGCCTCGGTTATACACCATGTCGTGTGTCATGATGTCTATCGGTTGTTTGCCATTCTTGCAACATGACCAACCCATTGCCATTCTGGTTTTCTAATGGATTCTATGATATCTCGAACTCTCGTCCCCCCCACCCTGATATATTGTGCTAACTTGCCATTCGCTCGATTTCTTCTGAGGATCTCATGGAGATTCGTTGTCCTATGTAGATGTATAAAATTGAGTACCAAGTAAAGTCATCATTATTGATTATCAGTTAGTACCTAATCTACTTCCACAAACGTTGCACGTGAAGCCTAATCAAAAGACAATAAATTTCAATGTATTCTTTAAACATAGGAAAAAGTTTCCCATCGCACAATTTGACTATTTGTTTTTCGAATGGGTAAAACGTGTTTTTGAGATGCATGGCGAAAAAAAAAAAAAAAAAAAAAGAGAGGAGAGAAACAATTGCAGCTTTTGGTCTTCTAAAATCAAATAATCTCCATGTTCAATGAAGTTGAATGTAATCAGATGGGTAAAAAGAAGATAAGGAGAAAGATTATCCCAGGATTCAAAAGGATTAACTTCCTTCTTATAAAGATATCAAACCCAAAGAAGATTTCTTGTAATCCAAAAACCGAGAGACATTTATACTTTGTCCTCTTTATAAGGTTTGCACACGTAAGATTTAATAATGTACGTGGTACAACGGGCGGTGGAATCAGCAGTAGTGATTATGGAACTTAAAATCTCATCATCAAGAGTTACCTTTGTTTTCATATATATATATATATATATATATATATATATAAATATATACGCACACACACGAAAAAAAGGGGACCATTGTATATACGTGTATCAGTGATGAAATAAGCTTTTTACAAAACAAAATCTTCAATCCAACTTCCTTCTTTGTCACTGCACTAAACCAGATGCGTTGCTATAGATCATCCTGATCGAGCATTATACAGTAAAAATTTCAGATCAAAATTCAGCCAGTAACTTAATCAGGTCCAAGGACTTATTAATTCCCTCTTCGACTCGATGGTCTAGTACCCGAAGCGAGGCGCTCCAAGGATGACCTTAGAGATGAAATCAAGAGTAAATAAGAAGATATGAATCATCATAACTGACCCCAAAGGTCACAAGACCGACCGCACTTTCATCATCTCCAACAGGAAGAAAGCTGCACTCAAAACCGTAACATAATGTACTTATTAGGCACATTCGTGGTAATAGAAGAAATATATTTTCTCCATCGACTTTTCCTCTTTAGCGCTCATCTATATATCCAAAGTAAACGTAATAATGTGTGTATGTACGTACTTTGATAACTCGAGAACTACACATCCGAGACAAGAAAAAAAAATGATACATAACTAAAGTACTATTATTATAACGCAACCAACTCTTTTTCAAATATCAACATTGAGGCGACAGATGGCGTGTGTCTGCTGTAAGCTCAAAATGAGACTAGTAGTGATCTGCTCAAGTTTTGTTAAAAAGTTACCATCTGTTTTTAGATGATCATTCTGACAACTAAAAGAGTCTACTTTCAAGAATTGTCCCTTTTTCCAAGGTTAAACATTTAAAGATATTTAGAAAACATTTCCTTTGTAAACTAAAGAGAGGGAGAGAGAGAGGGGGGGGGGCAAAAACAAAAGAAATCCCCCGAAAAAAAAAAAAAAAATCGCCCCCCCCTCCGAAAAATATAACAAAGAAGCACAAAATGGACACCCTACATTATCCATGTTAAAGTTATTTTTTTGTTGTAATAAAATCCACGGCTAATAACTAAAATAGACAAAATAATAACATGAACATTTCACAGCCGCTCCCCCTTTCTCTTTCGCATAAAGATCGCCCCACTGTGGACAGACTGCAGGGAGAAGTGGATTAATGCCTTTCCCTACGAACTCGATTTTGTCTTCTGTGCAACTAACAGTTGCGCCACCCTTATTCCCCATAATCTACCTCTTTCTTCTCTTCTATTCAATGATAATGATAAAAAAGCTGTATATATACATAGCCTGTCTCATGTACATGGTATTTCCGTCCCTACCCCCACTGACATCACTATCCACTTGGAGGAAAAAAAGGGGAGGGGGCAAATATTTCGATCATCGAAGTTGGCAGGCTTTCTCCATCTGGACGTTTGGCGCAATGAAATCTTCCTAATCCTACCTATAGTGTTCAGCATCTTCTTGGAACAATGAACTCGTGGCTTCATCACCCAAAGAATTTTATGAGTGCCGATTTTTTTTTCATGGAGAAACCTTGAGTGTGCCATGTGTTCCACTTGGAACAAAACCACGTCATAATCCAAAACAAAAGGTTCTAAATAACCGATGACCAAAATAATCTATTGAACATTCTTAGGTGTCCACTGTCTACACGCGAAAGATTTCTTGTAGCTTATGAAAAAAAAAGGACCATTATATGTATGAAAGCGACTCATCCCCACCCAACCATCATTATTATTATTATTGATAGCCCATACATTGTGAATGACTGGAATTTCAGTCATTGCAGTACTATGACTATAAAATTTCATTTCCGTTTTCTTATGATTGATGATAATTCATTTCTATCTTAGAGTAAGGGCTTTCATCTTGCAATGGATAACTATTACTCTTCGTCGTTGAAGGATTAATGCTCTTTCTTTCTCAGAGAGAGAGAGAAAGAAAGAGAAGCTTATCATGATCATTTGGGACAGAGTCAAGATGACAACAATCAGCTAATGATATTAAGCAAAGGACATATTATTGTGATCACTTTGAAGGGATAACAATTAGCTGATAAGTAAAAGATATATAGAGGGAACCGTTTATTGTGATCACTTTCAATTAAGTGATTTTGATAATATTAACCGCTTGATAACAATCCACAATCAAGCAAATCCTTATTTCCAAAAATGAAGTTTTGCACTGTTGGCATACGACCGGGGGGGGGGGGCAAGGGCCCCTCGAATTCGAGTAAAACTTAACGAAAGAGACCGTTATTTGCTCATATCCTTTGGTGAGGGAATGATAACATGACATACTAAAAACAAGAATAGAGTTCATGATCTATGGTTACGCCCGTAAGCAAGATTTTACAAACTCACGATGACAGAGATAGATCGTAAGGAAAATATCGATCCCATAAGCAAAGGTAAACAAAACATGCACATTAAACCTACGTGTGATCTGCCATGATCTGAAGGGCAGTCAAGCCCCAACCCCCTCGCTCAGGCGAAGCACACTCAATTAAAAAAAAAACAAACCAAAAACGAAGAAAAATAAATAATCTCAGAAAATAGATTTACCTTAAAAACAAGAAAAATATTGCATCCATTGTCTAATTAGGCAGATATAGTAAAATAATGAACAAATTCATAATGCCCCCCACCGTTAAAATTTTGGATCCACCCCTTGACTTGAATGCAAGAGTGGTCAATAAAGAAATTTCGAAAGCATGACTAGATGTGCCACGACCCTTCCTCACAAGCAGTTCAGTCGAAGAGCCCCCCTTAAAATGGATCTGAGTAATTTGTTTTGTCATCGAAGAGCAGGACATTATGTGATCGACCGTATTTGACGGCATACAAGACCCCACTTCCCCCTGAAAAAGGGTCTCAAGAAGAAAACGTAATTTTTATTCGGCTGTTCAGCACCACATTGGCCAGAACTCAGGGGCGTACCGAAGGAGTATCGGGAGGAGGGCACCCAAATATACAGTCGGCACGTTTATTCCCTTCCTCGAGCTGCATACCCTCTTGATCGGCAAATTAAAGGTTTTTACCCTCAAAATTAATCATTAGTTTCACTGCAAAGCCAGGAGGAATTTTTTTTAATGGGCGACAGATGAGAGGAAATTCGGAGAAATGTGTTTCTCAATATTCTGAACTGAAATAAGGGGATGGGGTGGCGAAAGGGACAATCACTACCCAGGGGTGGGGCTATACGCCATCAAATGCAATGGTAAGTTTAAAATCAATTCTCATCCTTGTTGCAAGGAACTTCACTGAACTGCTAATTTGGATGGAATGCAATCTGATTACAACAGATCTCTGGATTTTTTGGTTTGTTTCTTTCAAGACGTTTGGTCGAATTGAAAATTGAAAATGTTCAAAAGACGAAAGATCATCAATTTAATCTCTCAACCAGCATTGGTGCATCGGCGTAAAGTTACGGTTAGCAAACTAGGCTCGCAGATAATTACAATCGAGTAGTGATTTTGATCCTCACTGGGTGCCCTGTGCTCGTGGTAAAACCAAGCTTAAGTAAATAACATCTGTCAACAAGCTTGGTGACCAAAATAGATAAGTATTTCCCATTGGCTGGTGTATAAGCCCCCCCCCCTCTCCCAATGATTTTCAATGCTTCTATTTATCCGACCCTCACGAGAACAGGACGTGACATATGGTCGGTTTAACGCAGGGAAACTCCCACGCAAAATGGCAGGAACTTCCTAAAAAATTCTCTTCAGTTCTTAAAACTTATGTTGCAAGGCCATAAGAGCACTTGACTTGATAACAGGGAGAACCCTGATCCCATCGGTGTAGACTACATAAAGCAAATCAAAGCAAAGCAAAGCCGAGGGCATCCAATCTGTGTCCGTCTGGTTAGATAAAATTTTCTGAATATGAATTTAGACGACATTCAAGTTCTCCTCAGAAGACTGGCCTAAACACGATCATCCATTTGATCTGGTGTCAAAATTGAGCTAAAGTGGAATGACAGACATATTAAGATATATCTGATCAAAACTATCGGATGAAATTATTCTTCAAGGTATTTTTATCCAAACTTGAATAATTATGAATAAAAGGAACATTACGATGACGGTAGTACCAATTGCGGTCAAAGCCTTGGGAACAATTCCCAAAGAACCTAGCCAAGAAGTTGGAGGGACTAAGAATCCTAAGAGTCGAGACAGCAACACTAAAATCGGCTACAATACTGACGAGGGTCCTACAGTATAGAAGATACTTGAAGCCATTCGATCTCCAATAGAAGCCACCTGTTACTACGGACGTGAAAACTCAACGAGTAATGATTATGATAAACAAAAAAGCTGTTTTTTTTTTCTACTAAATTGCCTATTCAGAATACGAGGCCAGGTAAAAAAAAAGTCTTGCGCTTAAATAATGAACTTCTAATTTATTGATTCTTATATATCTTCTCTTGTCCTTTTCAGAACAGGTTCCGGCTGGTCTGTGTTAGTCCTTTTGAATATTCATTAAGAATTATCAATCATCTACAAAAAAAAGTTCCATTTTGTACTTTTAATTAACTATGCAAATTAGGTTAGTTCAGAGGAGGAACGTCATAGAAAATTAAATTTATGCTATGTTGAAAATAAGCAAATATTCCCCAAAATCCGCACCAAATATGAGCGTGTACGTTTTTATGTGTTTACATAGGTTTGTTCACCTGCTAGAATAGTTGCATTTATTCAACCGACCCCACTATTCTACGATTCATGTCCTTGTAAAAGCTAGAATTCTGAATAATGCTGATGATAGAGGTAGGAAAACCATTTTGACTGGGAAGGTTGGCGCAATATAGTCTTCCTATCACCTATGTAGTCTTAGCATCAGACTGATTATGCTTTATGCCTGCTTGGTGAGGTACGTAGTTTTAGTTGCCAATTTACTACCGGTGCCATAGCCACTAGTTCGTGTTCAAACCAAGACAAAAAGCAGGATCTCGAATGGTGATTTTCAAGGCAGGTGCTTCACTTGGAAAGTTGGCAGAATATAAATTTTCTTTCGTATGCATCACTACAGTTGACTAAGTAAGATCATCGCTTAAGTAAATGAAGGGAAAAAAGTACAATTACTGTATTTGTTGGCCTACAAGACGAATAGTTTGAGGTTAAAACGACTCGAAAAACCCTTATAGCTGCTCGATTCAGTGTTGGCAAGTATGGTTTCTTATAGCTAAAACCGTCTTTAAAAATGGCTAAAAGAAGTTATATATATATATATATATATATATATATATATATATATATATATATAATCACACATGCACGCATAAATAAAATAACTATATATTTCAGAACAAATAATTTTTAAAGTTTTTATATTTACTCCTATCAAACTTTCCAAATTTAATTGGCTATCGTAGATTTCTATTAACTGTATTGGAAAAATTAGCCAGATGTAGCCAAAGAATGGCTAATTTGGCAACCCTGGCTCAATTTTGGAGCTTGGTAGACGGCCTTCTAGTTATATTACCAGTACATTAGACACAGTGTAATATCTGTAGGTTTTATTTATCTATTTACATATGCGTCTTATATGCGGGCAAATATGATAATCTTTTTTTTATTAGGAGACAGCTGATGGTGTGCGTGTGTGTTAAGTTGGGAGAAAGCATTTAAATATTGGAGAAAAAAAACATTACAAAACGTTCTGTTAATCATAATCAATCTTGGAATGCCCCCCCCTTCTCTCTAAAACATATTAGAAGGGAAAAGGGGGGCGAAAGAAGGATCACGAACATTAAAGAGCAGTTATGAAGATTCAAACCTTATCCCCAGCCCCCAGGCTATAAATATGTGTGTAAAAAAATTCTTCCGACGTGCATAAAAATACTTATTAAAAAGCGAGGTAATTAAAGCAACCTCGACCAGATGTTGTTTTGTTATCAAGGGTTCAGAAAAAAAAAAGCCCTTCAAGATTAACGCAAAACTGGGCCCGGATTTCGCCTACAAAAAAAGGTGGGGGCACTAAACAGCTGAGCGACTTCTCAGTTTAAGCTTTTTATTATTCACCATCTCTTGGCCCGAAAAATCTATCTCCACTACTTCCAGTTGGAAAAATGTCAATATCAGTCACGAGTTGGCCATACGTCGTATTAAATATTATTATACAGTATTTATTTTTAAGCTAGCTACTACTACTACTACAAGTAGGTAGACATTAACAAATTTATATCTAGCCCTATCAATAAATGTATAGGCAGGGAGGTTGGATGTTTTAGCTCGCAAGGATTGGACGCACAAACCAATATTAAATAATTGCAAAACACACACACACGCTATTATTGAACGATGAGGAGAAGAGAGAAAAGGAACTTGTTTTTAAATACACATATACATGAGTGAACCAAGATTAAATAATAGCAACACACTTATTGCCAATGAATAATACAGAGGAAAGAAGTTTCATTAACAACACACATATACTCATTTAATAAGTGCCACACACAGAGAAACCTTCATTGCTAATGAATGAAAAATAGAAGAGACGAAAGGAACTTAGATCTACAGAAATACACGCTCACATAGCACGCACAAACCAAAATTGAATGATTGCAACATACACGCACACACAAGCATTCATTGCAAATGAATAAAGAGAAGAGGAGGGGAAAGGAAGTTCGTGCTATGTAAATGTCGAAGCCAAAGTTTTTATCTACAATAAATACACATACACACTTAGGCACGCACTTGTACAACAAATTAGTGACGGCTGAAAACGTTCTTTGAAAACGGGGAAGGTTTTATTTTGAGCCAAAGGCTTATCCATACTATCTCTTCAGAGTGAGCTGCCTTTGTGAGAGTGAAGAGGGTCAAGATGTGGCCGGAGGGGGCGAAAGACAGCGGGGGGAGGAGGGGGGGGGAATAGAAACGGCCAATCCTTCCCGAGATAAATTATAGAGACTGGAATTATATCAGCTCTTGTCCATAACCTACTCTCCAGCCACCAGGAAATAAAAAGGAGAAGAAGGAGGTGGTAGAGAGACAGAAACACAAAGGAAGAAAAGAAAGAAAACTGAAATGGTGGGGTATATATGGGGGTGGGAGGATAAATTCAATCGATAAAAATGAGAAATAAAAAAGATTTAGCCTGAGGAACAGGAGGAGGAGGAGCAGGAGGGAAAATTTGATGTAGTAGTTAAAGTAAAGAGAAAGACTAAAAGAGAATTACCCGGCTCTCTCGTAGTTTAGCGTCCCAAAATCATCACAGTAGTTGTGAGGGACACTCCGTCACTTACAAACACAGGCATACAAGCCAGGCAGCAGGGAGGCGCATGACCCCCTCGCATTCGGGCGAATCAAGCCCATTGCTCCCTCAACAAAAGACATATACGCTAATGCACAGAATAATACCAATGAAGCAGATATCGAATCTAATAACAAAATGTGAAATAAATCCAGGAGTAAAACTGAATAAAAGTGATCACTCCATGTTCCCTATCGCAGTATTAATTTTATAGTCTGAAGCAGACTATTTTTTCTTGGTTTTGAAGCATGGTGCATTCTGTTCCAAAATTGTAGGAATATAAATACGGTAATTGTTAGGATGGGGTTCGCAAAGAAAGGGGAAATGACTAGACGCTGCAATGATGTGTAATCTATACTAGTTACCTCCCTTCTCTTTGTAAACCTCACCCAAACAATTACCAAAAATACAAACAGTAAACAAATGATATTGTCAGAAAGAGAAAAAAAAAATTGGGGGATGCTAGAGACTACGAGATAACAGATAATTCTCTTACTTGCGTCACTATCGACAAAAATATTCCAATGAGAAAGAAATTAAACAAAACGTCAAGTTATTCGAAGAAAATCCGAAAGAAAAAAATATCTTCCCCTAAACCCCTTGAACAAAACATGTTGATAAAAACAATAATTCAAAAAACCCAAGTACTTGCACAAAATAAAGAGTAAAGAAATAGAAAAAGAGGTCATGCTTTGGTTGCAAGATATACTTTAAAACAGTAAACTGTTCCATCGTCGTTCGTTCAGTAGAAAAGTCGCTTATTTGACAACTAAAAAAAAGAAGCTATCTAAAAAACAACAGTGAGAAAAAACGATGAAAAAGTTATTTTCTATATTAGTAGAAGCCCAGCCCTCTTGACTACAAAGTGTTTTACGAGTAGTGTACAGTGTTGTGTACACACACACACACTCTGTAATTGTAGTAGTAACATTATCCCAGAAAGTAGCAGTTGAAATATTAGCACCAATTTATCATTTTTACCTAGCCTTATATTGTGAACATACCCTTTTGAAACTTTTCAAGTATCCTTGACCACCCCTCGAAGGAGAGACTTCATTAACACAACATTAGAAGATTGAATTTTTGGATTTTGATTCCACAATTCCAGATGGACTAAAAACCTAATTTCAGAAAACGTTATTAACAGATGAAGACAAGCTTGATTGGTGCTTTCCCTCATCTTGGCGTTCGGTTACTGTATAAGCTTTAGACAAGAAGCAGGAAAATATTTTCTTTGTGAATGCTGTTTACATTTTTTGCGCATTTTGAGGAAAAAAAAAAGGCCTAGTGTTTGCAAACGTTCAAGGCGTAAAGAAGAGGGAGTAGAAAAACAAGGCCAATAAAATAACCAAGTGTTGTAGCTTCAAGTTTCTGATGATATAAACAAGTCTTTAATACATTACATAAATAACTTGCCTATATCGTAAGTCAAACTGTGGGTGTTTTCAAGAATGTGCGTGTTTAGTACATATTAGCCTGAAGCAGTTGGTCAGCCTAGTAAACCCAACGTGGACGGAAGAGGTGGGACCGGAGGAGCGGCACAGGCAAGGCCCACTTTTTTAAGCAATGTAAACAAACATTGTTAATAAAAATACGTAAAAAGTTAACGATGGGTTTTTTTTTTGGTTACTGAGAAAGTGGGAAGGGTGGTTTAAGAAAAGATTTAGCAACCAGTTTTACTTCAAGAATTTTCTTTACTTAACACAGTAAACATTTTTTTATACTGTAAATAAGAGAGAATATGAATAGTAGATAATTTTTCTATATCCAGGTCTTGAATTTTGAATATGGCTTTCAAGATAATTTTCGAAGTCGAAGATTGGAAAAGATAATGAGATCTAACCGAGAGAAAGCAGTGGTCTACAGCTTTTTTTTTTTTTTTTACATA
Source organism: Thysanoteuthis rhombus (assembly GCA_963457665.1). NCBI lineage: Eukaryota > Metazoa > Mollusca > Cephalopoda > Oegopsida > Thysanoteuthidae > Thysanoteuthis > Thysanoteuthis major. Next base: position 66,362,743 of record OY735210.1, on the reverse strand, counting down.
AAGAAACGTTATTCAATAAGATCCGTGGTATAGATATCTTTTGTTGATACACAAATTAAACAATATTCCCAGGTTGTTTTTTTAATAACTTTAGTTAGGTGTACACACACATTGAGTGAGTGTAACGAACAAGACAGACAATAATACACATGCTCGCATCTAAACTACCGACTATTACTACTAGCAAAAATGGGGGGGGGGCAAATAGATTCCTACGAACAAAAACAAAGGGTATTAGTTTGGCTGAGGTTCGCAAAAAAAAAAAGGGGGGGGGGTTGTTCGCGATTTTCTTTAAGGTCTTCATAAATAATATTTTCTTTGCAAATCTCAACCAAACAATTACCCGAACAATGACTACATTTCTTTATTGCCCAATTTTCTGTTTAGTCAGAGTGAGAGAAACGATGTAATTGCGTTGCGAGAGGTATGAGGACCCGACTTCTTGAGGGCTCCCCTTGAACATTTAGAGAGATCTAATGGATAAGGAAACATGATAGCAATAAATAGACATATCACACTATCATTTAATTAGAGAAATACAGCCCCGAACACAGAATTATTCGATTCATGTAGGCATATATAGATCCTCGTCATTGTTCTAGCAGTAGAAATGCAGTAACTTTTATAATTCAAAAAGCATTTATGGCCCTCGCCACTGGGGGCCCGGGGGGCGGTTTCAAATAGCCCCCCTCTCCCCTCAGTTACGCCTCACGGAGGAGAGAGAGAAACACTGCTTAACAAAGAATAATTTTTGTTACGCTTTAATACAAAGATAGTAACTAGAATAAAGTCCTTCCACCCATCTACCAAAATATGATATAACAGAAATTGTAAGTTTTAGATTTTTCCTTATTGATATAATTTTTGTAGTCAGATGTTTTGACTGGGCGTTTCATTCGCCATACGAGACAAGTTAAAGGAGTAAGGCATACCACGCGCACTAGAGTAAAAAAATATCAGCTGCGTATGAAGAGGGAGGGGGAGAAAAGGACATATGAGACTTGAATGAAAAAAAAAAAAAAAACAAACAAAAAACAATATTATACTTTGACCTAGAAAATAAAGTAAATACAAACTAACATATTCTCGGAACCACGTCGACAAAATTTGTTTCAGTTCAAAAAAATAAAATAAAAACTAACCTTAACCAAAAAAGAAAAAAATCTTCCAATACAAAAGTTTTGTTTTTTGCAAAAAGAGGGAAAACAAAAAAACACGCATTTCTTGAATATATAATTCCAAGCAAGTAATATTATCAGTTTCATTTAGTACAGATACCTTGGTTAGTGCGGTCGATTCGTTCAAAATTTTCCGTACTGTTCAAGGTCTTATTAAAATTTGATAGATTTTTTCCCAATTTCCAGCTCATGATTTGTTAATATTGTACACTAGCAAAGCAATATCTCAACAGTACTATATCGAACCCTGCACTATTCAAGGTATGACTGTATAATTAATTAAGCATTCATCAATATTATTTAGACATAAGCGGACAAGGGACAGCGATCAACCAAAGTCTACTTCTACAGGAGGAGGGGCGTCTCAGAAGCTTCAAAACTGCTTGACCACTGGTCTATCTCGACTTTGCGTTTCAGTCGGGGACATTCTCAACATATTTCTGAGGGTTTACAAAATATAATCGACGTAATTTTACACTTTAAACGATTCGTCTCCAGAGACAGGTAACCTTAGATTCGAAAATGTTTTAGACCCCCCCCCCCCACACACACACCTCACATCAGAGCCTTCAAGACAGTCTTGATCGAGAGGGATATAATCACGATTCTCCTGTCTAAACGTAAATTAATGATTTGTGACCATATATTGCAGAATCTAGAAATAGATTCATCTTGCTAGAAATGGCCAATACAGATATATACATAAAAACAAACTGTACGTCTAATGTGAATGTGGGTTCTTTTCTTAGGAAATATGATTTCGTCGTTTCAATTAATAACATATCAACGCCAGAGATATTTTTCTTTTTTAATACGCAAATTAAACTGATGTAAAATCAAGTAAGTTAGGAACATAAACTCGAGTTTTTATTTATTTAGCATGAATACACGATACACATGGGTGTGTAACGAACAGAATACACATGCTTACATCTGAACTACTGCTACTCGCAGCACAGTATAATAGTACTCTACAAAAAACAAAAATTAGTGGGAGGGGGGAAGGAGGGAGAATAACAAATAAACGCCAGCGAATAAAACAAACAATGACTACATTTATTTATCATCTAGGTTTCTAGATAATGTTGTACTTATCGGTTTTTGTGAGAGTGGGTGACATAGAGCTAAGTAAGTTAACATAAGGTTAACATAGGACGAGGAGGCTATTTTGCTGGGTTTTTAGCCCTTAACAAATCAAGCTTAATTGTACTCACTGAAGAAAAAAAAATAGAGTTATTGTAAAGCCCTCAAGTAGAAACAAATAATGCAGGTTAGGAATGTAAATCGTTTTAGATATCTACCTACGTCAAAAGATAGATATTTTCTAAGTTAGAATTATCAAGGCTTTTTTCTTTTTCAAGTATACTTTTAGATGTGTGGGTTTTGCAAAAAGATATCTATTTATTGAATCGACACGAAGTTATGCATGGTATGTAAACGTAATCGGATTCTTCTCTTGTTTCTTGCTTTATGCCTAGTTGGTGGATTTTTGCTTTATCATTAAATTCCGAGTTGTATATTTGTCAACGTTACTTTTGCCCAGAACAGGAAAGGAAATAGTAAAAACATGGGAAATATTTAAAAGAAAAAAGAAAATAATCGCAATTTAGTGTTTGATAAACTAAAAAAAATTGTTTACTAAAGACACATGCTTATTTTTAGACAGACCAACCAGGTCCTTTACGAAGAAAAAGTTTCTTCTCGACAAAAGAAAAAGAAAAGGATGGTATAAACAAACAAGTACTTGAAAATGAGAAAGCAAAAAAAAGAAGAAAAAAGGTCACCCTAATCTCATGTATGAACCTTACCTATTTGTAAGACATTATCCACACCTCCGTTTTCTAGAAGTCGTACACCGTGGTGAAAAGGTAATTTTTGTACTTCACCATTGTCCTTCCAGGAATTTGAAAAGGATGAATACATACAGATGTCAGTTTCATTACGAGGAAATGACCAATAGACAATACGGTTTTGTACTGGTTCAGGTATCCTATCGAAGCGTTGTTCTATGGACTGAAAAGGTATATTTTCGGCCACTACTTTTGCACAAATATCCAGTAAGGTGTCCACTCGTCCACAATGATTCTGGACATTGTCCGGAGCACCGTGCTTATTGTCGTTCCACTGACCAAGGGCCGGCTCTCTCGGGAACGATGTACACAGTCTCTTAACCATCGCCATTATTGGAAAACATCTGATATTATCCGGCAAAACTAGCCGTGAACTGGAGTCGTGTTGTGTAGATGTTGAGAAAGACTAGGGAAGTGTGTTTTTGTGAGTGCGTGGTTTTGGTAGTAGGCAGGTTCCCTCTTCGTCCAGGGTAGGAGAGAGAGAGAGAGATGTGAGTACGAAGGAAGAGGAGAGAAGAACGAGGAGGGCGTAATCGTGGTGGTGGTTAGAATGCGAGACCTTTCACCAAAGTGGGAGGAGACACTCTCATGTTTAGCTCTCTTGCTAAATCTTTCTCGCTCTCTTTCCTCAGTCTTTCTTTCTCTCTCCTTATACAAATATTAACGCATCTCCTCAATGTAGTGGGCGCTTACCGTAGCGTGATGGGTAGCGAGCAACTCATCACGCACGCACGGACCAATTCGCTAGTTGAAGTGGAGAGAGTTCGATCCCCACTGAATGTCCCTCGTCACTCCCATCGATTCAACTCGACATTCTTCCCCATTCATCCCTTACTACCAAGTTTGCCAAATAATTGGAGACCTTTCGAGCTAAAAATTGGCTAAATGGCCTCGTTGATTATAGAAGTGATTATTTAATAATTCATTTAATATTTGGTGAAGTGTATTGTAAATCGCCATTATCAATTCTTTATACTACTTATTACTTTTATTATGATTTTTTAAGTCACACTGTAATGAAAACATTAAATGACGGCCGGAGGGTAAAATTGCGGTAAAAAAACTACAAGTAACTTGAAATTTAAGATAAAGGTGAATGTAATAGTAGTAAGAAAAGAAAGATTTGATAATGATTCTTTATAAAACATTACAATACTGCAGTATACACCAAAAATAAAAATGTATAAAAGTTTTTAGTCAAAATAGCCCAAAATTAAAAAATAGTCAGACCGAAAAGTCCTTGGCCTAATGCTTTTCAAAAGAGCCAGAATTGTCGGAATTGGCCATTAAATGGCCAAAATGGCAACCCTGCCAACTACCGTGGCTTTATGCCAAACTAAAGCTGAGTTTATAGTAAATAAATAAATAAATAAATAAATAAATAATCATTCACTTTTTTTCGTTAGGTTCGTTCTTTATTCAGCACTCCTTCAATACTAAAAGTAGATCAAATGATTCAATGGTGAAATAAAGAAAACGTTCGTCGAAAATAAATAAATGATTTCTTTTAGAAAGACCATGATAGAGAGAGTGAGAAAGAGGAAAGTATTGAAAAAAGGGGGGGGGAGCTTTGGAAAGAAAAAGGATATAAAAAAAATTAGGGAGAGAGGGAGGAGTGATAAAGAATGAAAGAGAAAAAGGAAGAAAGAAAGAACAAAAAGAGAAGACGACGGAGAGAAAAGAGAAGAAATATTAGTCAATGAGGGAGAGAGAGGGAGAAAGAGATAGAGAGATAGAGAAACGTGGTCCTCGGATTTTCTAGTGTAGAGAGAATGATAAGAAATCGAGATAGATAGATTGATAGATAGATAGTGCGAGAAAGAGATAGAGAGAGGAGAGAGACTGACAGACAGACAGAAACGGAGAAACAGACAGAGACGGACACAGCGAGAAAGACGAAGAGGGAGATAGATATGTTATGTTTCATATCCATTTCCCTGCTTCCTCTTCTCTTTTTCAACGTTCTTCCCCCATTCTTCTTCTTCTTTCTTCGCTTAACCCTTTAAAGAGAGCTGCAGACATTTCCCATCTTCACTTTTTCATATTTTAATATCGGGTAGAATAAAAGAAAGGAAAGAAAAAGCAAGAGTGATAGGGAGAAGGTAAAAAGGGAGATATTACGAAAAAGGCACTGAGAAACAGAGAATCAATAAAACAAAGATTGACAGGAAGAAAGATTGAAAGAAAAAGGAGGACGAAATATGGGGAAGTAGCATCAAAACAAAGAAAGGGAAAAAGAGAGAGAAAGAAAGAAAGAAAGAAAGAAAGAAAGAACAATAGATAAAATATTGAAAGAGTTGAAGGAAGAAAAATAGGGAAGCCATAGAAAGAAAGAAAGGCGGAGAGGCAATAAGAAAGAAAGAATGGTGGAGAGGCAAAGAGAAAGACAGATAGAACGAAAGAGAAAGAATAAAAGAAGAGGACGATGCAATAGAATGAAAGAAGAAAGAAAGAACGATTGGGACGCATTAGAAAAGAAAAAAAAAACGATAGATAAATTATATTGACTTATGATATACTTTTATTTTTACTTATAAAACTAGAAGGAGCGGCATTGACTATGTTACGAATTGCTCAGAGCGAAGAAGAGATAGAAAAAAAAATGTTGTGGTGGTCGTTGGGGGTGAGGTGGACTCCACGGAGTTGAGAAAAAGAGGTGGGAGTTCATTTGAGCGAAAGCAGTTGGGGGAGGAACCTCGACAGAAATCCCTAGAAAAGCAATAACAGTTACAGTGATGTTGTTGTTCGACATGATCACTCTCCCTTTTTTCTGCTTACTCTCCACTTCAGTTGTAAAAGAGCAATAATGAAGATAGTAAGCCTTTTTATGTATTTACTGAAGTTTTGCAGTTTGGCACAAAGGCCGAATATGGGTTAAACAAGGATAGAAAGATTGTGCACCGCCAATATTCTATTGGAGAAGATCTCGCAATCTCCCTTGGAAATTAATATTACATATTTGTCCATGCGACATGCGAAACTATGGGTCAAATGGTTAGTAATACAACTTCTCTCTTCCTCGATGATTATCTTTATTCATGTTATCAAGCTTGGCTTCGTCTAATACAAGACGAAACGAAGGTTAAAATTAGGGTGGGAAGACTGTGCTGCGCCATTCATCCAAGCAGGGGCGTTGCTAGAGGTTGGTGAATTTGAGAACCCAGAGGGTATGGTTCCGACATTTACTAAGATTTGTCAGTAGGAGAGTTTTAGAGTGAACTACTAATTATAGGGCTTTCGGGGACCCCTTCAATAAGGGAGGGGGGGGGTCAAACAGCCCCCTCCTCCAGCTATGCTTCTGCTCCTAACGAGGAGAGTCTGTTTCCGTAACTTATTCAAGCTTAGTTTAGTCTGGCAAAAGGTCAGTGACAAATGTGGTCAAAATTAGAGTAAGATGATTAGCCAATTAATCAATTTTTATTTCAGTTCAATTTTGGCTGGAACAAGAGTCAAATAGTGGTAAAATTAGAGTGAAGAGGACTGTCGTGCGTCAATCTTCTGGCGAAGAGAACGTGCGAACGTGTTTTCTATAATATAATCAGCACGTGAAATCCAACGGGATCCGATTTGATTACTACAACTACTACTAACAGTACTACTACAACTTCGATAAACTTATCATTATTATTTATTTCGTCAACATTCGGAGAGACACTTAGAGGATAGAGCAGCCCGTTTGCTCAAATCTTTCAGAAAATGGTATTTTTTTCCCCAAACGAACGGAGACAGGAAGCGATTTTGAATGAACAAAAAAAAAAGGAAAGAAATAATAAATAGAAAATTACAATGAACATGTGCGTTTCGTGTAGTTCGCCTAATATCAGAGAAGTAGCGCTTTTAGCTCGAAAAGATATGGTAACAATAACAGTTGTAAGTGACATGACGAGATCAAGAGTTGAGGGTATAGTTAGATATAAAAAGGAAGAAACCATAAAGAGAGAGAAGAACGAATATTTGAGAAAGAGAATCTCGATAAATTAATATACGACAACCAAAGTAATGATTACGGCAAAATAACATTCGCCTGCACTTGAATTATCCAGCATGCAGGGCGCTAGGAATTCCCTGTGGGATTTCCCTTCAGCTTGAATGAAATGGATGACGAGGCCCGGGATTGGGTTTAATATAACACCTCGGTTTACTTCATTTCCCCACCCCCGGAACTTTTTTTCCTTTTTTTTCTTCTCAATTTTTCCGCCGTCCTCCCACCCCTAATTTTATTTTTGTTCTTTAATTCTTCTTCCGATATCTTTGCCAGAGACTCGTATTGTTTTAAAAATAGTTGGTTTTTTTTTCTGCTTGCTCTAACTTCTTTCTCCTTGTGAAAGCTTAATTCTCTCTATCTTCTCAACCTTTTTCAAATATATTTTCTTTATTTTTTCAAGTTTTGTTTTTCTAATTACTGTGATTTTATAATGTACTCACCCAAACCTTCCCCCCACCTTATTACTTAGTATCCGGCAAGGGACGAGCATTTTATCCAGAACAAAAATACGATTTTTCAGTTTGGGAAAAAAAGGTGTTTTCTATCCCCACCCATTTAAAAAGAAATTTTTTTTCCAAGTTTTTTTTTTTAAATTTTTTTTTTTTATCGTAAATGGATTTCTCCTTACTATAGATTAATTCATGATAACATTCTTAATGAACATTCAATATACAGTTAATATGAATTTGATAATAGTATTAATTTGATATAAATTTCAATTTCCAAAAGTGAAAACAAAAACAAAATGAAAAAACCAATTCCTTCAATTCTGAAAAAAAAAAGGAGCGGTTTTCCTTTTTAGATTATTAAAAGAAAAAGAAGAAAAACTACGAACAGCGTAAAACGTGCTGGGTACAGTTCGCCGTGAGGACGTAACTCAAACTATAATTCTCTCCTCTTTTTTCTGATCTCATTCTTTCTTTCTCTATCTCGCGTTGTCGTACAAATACAATGTACTTATATTTTATTTTTTGACAGCATGTTACAACAACAACAAAAACAACAACAACAACAACAAAGACTATTAGAACTACATCAACAACAACAACAACAATTATTGCTTCTCTTTTTCTTTTCCCCTTTTTCCTTTCTTCAAGGAAAAGAGAAAAGTTCCTTTTCCCCGATTGAAATAACCCAGAGTAAAAAGTTTATCGATCTCATCTTTCAAATTTTTCGCTTTATCGCAAATTCAAGTAGAGAAGTCTTTTGTTATGATAAGCATTTTTTTGTTGTTTTTTTTTTTGTTGTAAATTATGTAGCCACGCATTTCGTTGTGTATTCCCGCAGAGATCCATGGTATTATGGTAAGTGTTTTGAGTTGGATGGAGACTTTATATAATTTCAAGTTACACTCGGCGTTCAAACAAAAGGGGGCGTATCCATCCTTGGGGAAACATCGCAGGTTCTCCACCCCCTCTCGCTCTTCTCTGTACAATACGAAACACGATTCAAGGAGGCTGTTATGTTCACACATGCATACATACATATCTATCTGTCAATAACTCTCTATTCATATCTATCTATAACTCTGTTCATCTATCTATCTATCTATCTATCTATCTATCTATCGATCTATCTATCTATCTATTTATGTGTGTGTGTGTGTATTTGTGCGCATGCATGCGTGTGTGCGTAGATATATCAATAAGTCATTGGCGTAATAATGGAAGCATTTATTATTCCTCAACAAGTATTTTTTTTCCAGCATGATCTCCTACCTTGTCAATGCTCTTAATTCAGTGATAGATATTAATCATATAGATCGAACATTATACAAAGGAAATTCGAGATCGAAATACAGCTGATAACCATAAGAACAAAGAACAATCAATGTAACGAGAGAGGGAGAGGGGGGTTATGCATTTATGAATGTAATTTACCCTCTCCAGTTGATTTCATTTCAAATTAAGCTTATATATATATATATATATATATATATATATATATATATATATATATATATATATATATATATATATATATATATATATATATATATATATATATATATATATATAGCGTTATATCATAAAATCTTACAGTTATTACACAGTGAATGTACCATTTGGCCCAGACAACGTAAATAGAAAAAACAATTACAAAAAATGGTACTGTTCCAGGAATAATAATAAGGTTTTTACATAATATAAGGCAATTTATAATCATTCTGTCGGATCATTTGAACATTTTTTTCACACACACACACACACACATATATATATATATATATATATATATATATATATATATATATATATATATATATATATATATATGTATATATATGGTGTTAGCCAGTAGCAAATCGAACAGCCACTACGCAAATGGATGAAGAAAATGAGCCTCCTGCCATTCTACCAACTGAGCTAACGACACGGCTGATAGTCAAAGATAACGCCCTTGAATTGTTAATCTCCATACTCTGTGGTCATAGACATAAATATCTACACATGTATATGTGTGTTCTCATTTTGCCGACAGTATGTTCATCATTAGGTTATGTCAGACAGAACGTGGTTATTGTAGAGACATTTTTCTCAGGGAACATATTTCGTCCGGCAATGGCGTTTACCAGAAGCCAAATAAACATTTTCATTCATATACCTGGTCAGTTGGTCGATTTGCTTCAGGATGTGGGATAAAATACGTTTCTCAATAAAAATGTCTCTACAACTATTACACACAAATACATGTATATATGGGCGTATAGGAATTCTTACGTTAAGGGAGGGGGTAGAAGGCTTAAATTTACGCAAAATTTCCGAATTTGCACCCCGCAAACACTTGTACTATGTACTCGTGTAGTATAAAATAAAATAAAATAAAATAACGGCCTTATGAAATAAATTATGATAATACCTTATGTGAAATAACTAACTACATGTAGTATGACTTAGCTGACACAGATGTAAGAGAGGTTGACTTTGATCAACACTGCTAGGGAGCCATGGTAATATAACTGCTTTGATTTTAAATTCCTGAAACCGTTACATGGTAAACAACTGATGATTCCAACAGGGAGAATTCACACATTGTACCATTATATATAAGTCAGGGTAAAACATAAGAACATTGAGGAAAATTATATAAATTATATCAACAGATTGAGGGAATTTACATACATTTTTGAAAAAAAATATATTTAGTGTTGAAAGCTATAAAATTTATAGACTATGTATATATATATATAGAGAGAGAGAGGGAGAGACAAAGAAAGAGTGAGTATATTAGACTATATATATCTAAACTATATTTAGAGAGAGAGAGAGAGAGAGGGAGAGATCATAAACTTTACAGTGTAGCTGAAAGAAGAATTTTAGTTTAGATCTGTTATAATTTCAATACAAACAGCCATCTAAATCATCCTACAATGTCGTGTCAAATCAATTATTTTCCGATCCTTGTTAATGTATTACGTTATATTACGTGATAATTGTGATAATGTATTACGTGATATATCGCGTTATACATATAATATCAGATTGTATTATTGTTTTTTGAATATAGATTCTAATGTTGTACGTTAAATATTATAGTGGTAATTGTCAGCTGTTATGCAACGGGCCCGTTTCAGGGATTTAAAACAGTTCAGGCATCTTACCATGGACTTGATGTGTTGATCCATTTATCTGTGTAATGATATATTAGTATCATTATTGCAGATATAGATATATACATCCATGGAAGCACATCTATACGAATGAATATTCACATATGTATTATTTCCCAATTTTAGCTTAGTTTGGCTCAAGGCCATAGAATTGGAGTATTGAACGAGCTCACTAGATGAACAAACAGGTTCGCATAATGAGATTGACAATGATCATGCTACGATAGGCGTACTAATACCTCCATATATACGCACATACACTCGCACTGAATAACCTCCGTCTTATCTCAACAATAAATGGAATGTCCCCTCCAGGACGCATGCCAGGACGAAGCGTATGAAGATCCTCAGATGCCCAGTCGTTAGAATCCTCCTCTCAGCCTTTGTGATGTATCCAAGACTAAAGAAGAGAGCTCTTTGAATGGGGTTCACTCCCTGGTTTGAGATCAGAGTTGCCCTTCTCCTAGACTGGTTGCCAACGGAAGAGTTGAAAGCCCAATCTGTACCGCTTTTTAGCCGGGGGATGGATGGATTCATGCCGTTCTCAAGGGAATTATTGCGAAGCGAGTAGAAATAGCCCCGATTCGGGTCGCCGATTCCATTGTCTGTTCGTACTAATCTACATCATACATACAAGATCAATCCGTAAGGAATCCGGTCATATGATATCAACGAGAAACAAAGGGCAATGATGTTTTAGTCCACCTCTAAGTACTATCCATGGAATCTCACACAATTATACCGGCGTTCATCCCACTTTTAAAACAGTCCTTTTTCGGGATCACCATCATCTGCTTCGTCACATTCTCTTTATCTCATTCACGATCAGGAATCACGCTTGGATGAAAGGCCAGAGAATGCACAGAGACTAATCTTGACTATAGTGAAAAAACCTTGACGATACTTTGTCTCGTACAAAAAATCCTACACGAAATCAAAAGGATGACTACCTCGGTTATTATGAATGTGTAGAACACACAGGACACAAACTCGCTCGATGACATTTTATCATCAACTGAGTAACCCCACGGTAGAGTGTATGGTCAGGCATTCACAATAAGGTCCCCTCTGATTGGTTGCCAAGTCGCATTGAGGCTGTGCAAATGTTTCTGGAGATGCTCAGAAAACTTTCTAGTCAGGCCATATGTTAGTGCGTGTTTGAGAGAGAGAGAGAGAGAGAGAGAGAGAGAGAGAGTATTTGTGATTATGACTGAAAAATGAGCAAGCTTCGTATTTGTAATTACGACTATTTAAATCAAACGTCAAAATCAAATGCGAATTATATTGAGTCGCAATAAAAGACGTTGCAACACATTTTCACCGTGTAACGAGAGATCATTTCAAAAAGAAGTTTCAATATAATATAACGCAATTTATAATCATTCTGTTGGATCATATATCCATTTCTTAATAACATAATTGAAATAAACGAATACATTAGACATAGACTGAGAATAAGCAAAAACGAGAATTTAGAGCTAAAACAGTTATTTGGACCATTGCATCACCAGCGACTGTTTTGCTTAATAGTAAGTGCTATGCTATCTTAAAGCGGTTACCCTATTGATTGCAGGTTCGAATCCTATTGCCGCCCCATTTTCTTTACTGGTTTATTCCATTTGCATTGTCAAGGCCAAATGATACATTCACCATGTAATAGCAGGTGATCATTTCAAATAAGAGTTTCAATCTGATGTAAGGCGACACACACACACACACACATATACACACACACACACATATATCTATATCTATATCTATCTATCTATCTATCTATATATATATATATATATAAATAGATGGATAGATAGATAGATAGATATCCGTTTGTTAGTGTATAAAAATGCTTATTAACATATATTATCATAATACCCTATATAGAATAACAAACTACATTTATTATGACACGAGCATAAGAATAATACAACAAAGCTAAATATTAAAATCATAGTTTAAGAGGAGGTGGTGTTTGATCAACACCGCTAGGGAACCATGGTAATATAACTGCTTTGTTTTTAAATCCACCAAAAGGTTACATGGTAAACAACTGATGATCCCAAAAGAAAAATTCACACATTGTATCATAAGATCTAATTCTGTGTAGAACATGAGACCCCTTGAAAAGCTTACATGAATTGCATTAACATATACATGGAAATAATTAACCGAAATTACATAACCTTTGGGAAATAGTTTTACAACTTTATAAGTCTAAAGCTGTGAACCTTTATAGAATATATACATATATATATATATATTGGTAATTTGACAATCGGAAGGTGGAGAGAAATTTGAGAGAAAAACAAGTATTACATCTCAAAATAATTATCACATCGACAGGCTTTCGTGCATTTCGTTGGTTTCGCCCAATTTTTTCAAAAAGCACCAGCAGTGGTAGCAGAAAACTGAATGCTGTTTATATGTTTAAGATTGAGGATTGGAATAAGGAAAAGAAGATTGTGTTTTTTTCTGGTTGTTTAATTGGAGAGGAAGTGAGATCATATCTGAATTTAGAGGATTTGTAATCTGGAAATGTCCACAATTCTGCTTGATCGTGTTGCATTTAAGTATGCTTATAAGTTTACCTAATCTTTGATGATTGTTGAGGTATTGGTTGACACACCACAACACAACCCCCAAAATCTGAAGCTGGTGTTTACGGATTCATCTGAGAGACATCGATACCTCTCAAGAAAAGAATATAGAAACACAGAAACACGTACAACCACATTATAACTTTTACACAGCTCATTGTATCAAAAATATACACGACTCTTTGACACGCAAATGTATTGAAGTTGCTCTGATTTCTGAATACCACACGCTAACCCAGAGGCATGAATATTTCTAGATCACAAACCATTTGAATATGTTAATTTTGAAACAGAATCATATAAAAACAACATATTTCAACATTAGCATGTTAAGTATTGGTTAACACATACTACTCTTTTCAAGAAACAGTATTTTTACACACTGAAAACACCGATACACTGACACAAATGAAACAAGGTGTAATCTTTACAAGGAAAATATCGAACTGACACTGACTTCGTCCTAAAAATTCGTTGGCTATCAGGTTTTACATTAATTTCCTTAAAAGCAGGGATTAATGCATTTGAGACACTGTAAGAGATGATGCCATCTGAAGATGATCCTATCAAAAGAAAATTAGATGATACATATCTGGCAGGGCACATATAGTAATGGCCCAGGTGAAAATGGCACCGGTAATAATGTTCAAGTTTGAGAATAAATATCAACTGAAAATCACGTATTTACATTTTTACGTAATTCAATGGAATTTATTCTGTTAGATTTAATAGGCCCAAGGATATTACGTTCTGAAATAGGATATCAAAGATTTAGAATGTTTTGCTGTCAATATTACCTAAATCAATTTGGCAGAACATGTCGACATAACAGGTCAGCTCCACGTTCTCTTCTTAGCATATGGAATATGTAATTAAGAAATGAACATGTTTGGTCTGACAGAATGAATCATAAATTGCGTTGCATTACATTGAAGTGGTCTTCCATTGTTACACGGCTAATATATCATTCAATTTAGATAACATAGAATAAAGTATTAAAAAGAATGGGGATACTGCAAGAATCGAACCCGTCACCGATAAGCCGCTTTAACGTAGCGATGCATTTACCATTGTGCTAAACAGTCTGTTGGTAATGCAAAGGTCAAATGACTGCTTTCAACCCAAATTCCCATCTTGTTTATTCTCGGTCTTTTTCGTCTTTTTCCGCACGACTGGTATATATTTAGGGGATGGACGTATTTGGTTCGACAAAATGAATCATAAATTGCATTATATTATAGAAAAACTTATTTGCAATGGTCTCCCGTCGTTACACAGTTAATATATCATTGAATTTTGACGTACATGAATAGAATAAGTAATTATTTCATATGGAATATGCATTGTCGTGTAGTTGAGGATTTACTTCCGCCAAAAACTTCTTGGAAGGATGGCATAACCATAACATTACACCATTCCATCCAAATATCTTGAAATTCCTTGAAGAGTCAAAGAGACATTATTCATCAGATGCTTGCTGGACATCCACCATTGCATAAGTGGGAACGGAACCAATATTTGACCGACGGAACTGCAAACATCCAACAAGGTAGGAATTTATGGGATGAATAGTAAACAATTTGCAATTTTAGTTTTATAATTGCAGTCATTTTAGTAGTTATAGTAATTTTAGTAGTCTTTGATATAGTAATTGTAATTTTGGGACTTTGCGATGTATAGAACCATACATTTTAAAATTGGACTAAACGCTTCATGTTCATAATTTTTGTTTTTGGTAAACAAAGATATTGAAAAAAGATTATATCAATATATATAAATATTTGAGATATTTGTAATGGCAGATATTGTCCAGGGGGAAATCGTCGAGAGGCATTTATCCAGAAGCAGTTGTCCTTTGCAGCAATTTTCCTGGGGGCAATTGTCAAGGGACAATCATCAGGAGGGTAATTGTGCTGATACTATCACAGTCTCAGACAAATATAATAGAATATTCAACCGATTGTCTTTAAAATCATTGCACGTTGAAAAGTTTTCAAAAATAATCTAAAATCATCTATGTACATATTTTTTTCATAATCAAATTCCCTAAAGATGTGAGATTTGTGTGTGCGAGTGTGTGTGTGTGTGTGTGTGAGAGAGAGAGGGAAAGAGATGCCACTCTGGTCCCATTTGTCAAGTTGCTATCTTGTTAGTTATTGCCCTGCTTCTTCATTAGTGCTGCGTAAAAAAGATTTTGGGTTTATTAATGAAACCAATTGGACATATGCCTCATAGCAAGTCATTTTGAACTAGTTTCCATCAAATGTCTTAAATTCATGTTTAAAATAGAAACATCTATGTAGCTCTTTTACAGCATCAGGACTAGACTCACCCAAGGTGGTTTTGGTAATATTGATACGAAGTCTACCCGGAGTTAGTCCAGCCATTTAATATTAACAAAAAGGAAATAGCCTACCTAGGACAATGGCACCTTAGTTCTCATCAAATTTCTTATCATAGGATGTCACACATAATCCAGCGTCCCTTCCACTGAGAAAAAAAAAATTCTGCTTTCTGGATCGCCAAAAGCTCTCTCGTTGTTTTCTCCTCTCGATCGTGGCTTGAAACGTCTTTGGAATAAGCCAGAAATCACAGGGAAACCAGAACCCGGATGATACGATCGTTTGGCCCGAACCCCAGCATGAGACCTGAAAAATGGACCGCATCGGTCATTGTGGATGCGATGGTCACACCGTTGACAGACTCACTCGATGGAGTCTCTCTGTCGACTGAGTAAGAAATCAGGAGAGTGTTCGTTTATGCATTAAAGTTATGCTCACGAAAGTCCCCTCTGATTGGTTACCAAATTATATAAAAAACGTGCAACTGTTTATCGAGATATTCGAAAATGGTTGGATACTTTCCGGACACTTGGATACCTCTCAGACATATCTTGTTGCGGTGACTTTTTAAACACAGTGTAGTCACCGACGTTAAGATGAAACAAACTTGTCTTAAGATAATTGACACATTCACTACAAGTGTGTCCCCGTTATAATGCGGTTGTCGGGTTTAAAGAAAGCCAACCACGTTATTACCAACTTGCAATAAGCAGGATTGCCAATTTAGCTATTTTTATGCTACATCAAGCAATTTTGGAACTAGATCAGTATTTTCGAGTCCACTATCCACCTGCATTATATCGTGAACCACGCTATAACAAACTGCGTTATAACGGGGGAGGCCTGTATTAGAGAGCAGAAATAAAAAAAGTTGACAAGAGAAAACGTAAGAATCTTGGAAAAAATGAGTGACGTTCAACTGTTTTTAATTACAAATGAGCATTTATTTCTTGTGTGAAAAAAAAATTGTACATTTCAGTCCTGTATCTACAGACAATAGAATGTCCCCTCCAGATTGCAACTCTGGTCGAAACTTATGGAGATCCTGGGATGCTCAGTCGTCAAAAATGAAAACAAATAAAAAAAAGTTTCTTTTCGTTTTGGTCCTTTAAAGGGGGAAAAGTTTGCCTTCCTTTTGACACTTTGAAGGTGAAAAATGTTTACCTCCACTTTCAGCCCCTTAAAAGAGAGAAAAGTCAAAGGGATAGTGGAAGCTTAGTGGAAGAAAAGTCCTTTTACTTTTAAACCACTTTAAACCGGTAAAAGTTTCCCTCCGCTTTTGATCCCGTAAAGGGGAAAATAGGTTGCCTTCACTTTGATCCTTAAAAGAGAAAAAGTTTTCACTTTTGACCCTTAAAGAAATATATATGCAAACATATTATCGATATCTCAAAAATCTGCTGATATAGACCCGATCACGTGGTATATACATAGGGAGAGATTAACGGACATATGTACTAATTTTCATAATTACATTGTGAATTATATTTTTGAGAAAAAAACTTTAAAATGAAAAGCTTCGTTGTTTACCTGTTACAAGAGTAAAATTTCCTTTCACTTCCAAACCTTTAAGAGGGAGAAAAAAAATGATCCCTCAACTTTTTCTCCCTTAAATGGATGGGGGAAATTTTCTTTCGCTTTTTCTATCTCAAAGAGGAGAATTTCCTTTAACTTTCAAACCCCTGAAGGAGGAAAAAGATTTTCACTTCACCTTTGATCCCTTGAGAGGAGAAAAAGATTTATGTTCACTTTTGACACCCATAAAGGCGGTAAAGGATGAATTATTGTAAAAGTAACGTTTTAGGTAAGCGTGAACACTGACTAAGGGACAAATTTAGCATGAATTTACGTGTTGAGTAAATCGCTGTCAAAAATTTGATAGAAATAAACATTGTTTGATAGAAATCAGATAATGTTTTAAGAAGTAAAGTACCGCCATAACGCTGGCTACGGTCTCAACCGTATTTGTCTTGAATTAATTCTAATGAGTGGCTCTTCGAAGTTTGCAATGTGTAAAACAGATTTAAAAGCGATAAACACTGGAATGGGTGTCACTCACTTTATTCACCATACGATATTTTACCCATAGCTAGTAGGAGAGCACGTATTAGGGTCTTTCCGTGGGGCATTAGTGTCAGTTTCACACTTAGATTTAAATTCGAGTTGCCAAATCCATTTTCCGCGCTGCAAACCGATTAACAAAAGGCATTTGGTGAATCATAGTCAAATAGTGATTTTTTAAGCATGAGCTCTGCCGGACACAAACTAAGCAGCAGTTTGATCGGAGACTTCGATTGCAAACTGTGACCCCACCAAAAACATTTTAGGAGGGGAAATTTCACAAATTGGTTCACTAAAAACCTAATCTAGGGCCCCAGCAATGACCACAGGCCATTTTTGATGGACATTTGCTGAATTATAGTATGATGTATCACCTCGTTTGAAAAAAACAAAACAAACTCCTCCTCAAGTACTGGCCAATGCGGAGTTGGACAACAAAGGTTGTGTTCATCTTTCGAGCATTTGGGTCTTATATCCCATCAATGCAGGACTATCACATTAACAACAGCAGAGGATTTTCTTCTCCGATTGCCCGACCATCCCATTAAGTGTCTATTTCTATTCCAGACCGAGCTTTCTGTCCTTCTCTTTTCTTTCAACCTTTTTTCATGAATTGCATTCAAATCCATTCGTTCATTGAGCCTTCCACCTTTTTTGTCTTCTTTTAAAAAGAGCTCTGACTGTGTTTGTATCTATTTATTCAATATTGCGTACATTGCTAATGTAAGAAAAAAAGGGCCAGGTTCTTCTAAATTACAAAAAACGAAAAGAATTCAGGGATCTACAATAAAAAGAGAACATTCACAGAAAGTTTCAAAGACGACCTATCACAAGATACGCACATCTGCCTACTTTTTGAAGAAATAAAAGCCCTCCTCTCAGAAAGCGAAGACTATTAGCCTTTTCAAAACTAGCCTATCGAGGTGCTTAACCCATTATATGCGGCAGATGGCAAAGAATATTAAGATGATAAAAGTCCCCGTCCATTGTAATATAATCCCAATTGCAAGAAATCGATTGTTATCCATTGTAAGATAAGAGTGCAGACTTACAGATAGAAGTGAGTTACCATCAATAACAATAAGACAATTGATTCACCCACAACACTGGTACTGACAGAAATTTCCGTAATTCGCAGGTAATGGTTCAATGCCTGAATTAGAAAAAAAGATGTTTGAATGAAGCATCAAATGAAATTGAAAATTGTGTTTGTCTTCGTACACTTTCCCATAATAACCAACCATAAATGTGTAATGTATATAAAAATAAGTGACGATTAGAAACACGGAATCTGAAGATCAGTTTACCTTCCCTGTTCAGTAATATAATGCAAACGAATTTCTGCATGGAACCCTCTAGCACAATATATTGATATCACAAAAAAGATTCATTGAGGTTAATACAGATAGATCCGAATAAGGAATAAGCTTAATTGAGTTAATTATCAAGTTGTAAAAAACAAACGAAAAACCCCCAAACATACTTAGAATGGGAAAATAAAGGAATCTGAATATACGGCTTATATCAAAGTAACCTTAGGTTTGCTGACGATATCAGTCTATTCAAAAATTATTATTATTCAAAAAACCCTCATGATCTCCAAGTAATGCTATAAGAACAGAACGAAGAGGGCAAGAAAGTTAGTCTTCCCATGAACTTAAGCAAAACAAATGTCATGCACAACAAACATGTTCAGGTCAAAGACACAACAACCCTAATGAAAACGCAGATCTGAAAACAGTAAACCACAACATCTAATTGAAACAACGAATCCCCATGAAGTCTTCGAAAGAAGGAATCAAGTGAAGAATCACTGTAGAGTGGCTAGCTTTCGATAGAGCAAGCTCATCTTTTAAGAACAAGAAAATCACATTAGATTAAAAAGAGGGTCTGCAACCAATGCATCCCACTGATTGCCACCTATGAGGCTTAAACATTGAAGTCAACCAGAAACCATGCCATGTACACCTGAGAGAATCATGCTCAACATAACATGAAAAGATCACAAGACAGCACAATATATTAGAGAAAAACAGGAGTCCAGGATATCATAGAATCTATCAGAAAACTCAAACGTTTATGGTCATGTACGAATGTGAGACAATCGATGGACATCACAACTCTCATTGCCGATCCTTAGAGATCATATGCGAAACTCTAGCCGACAAAATATAAAATGGTTTGACGAACTAAATAACTTCAAAAAGCATTGTCTCTGCGATGCCCATGTTTGAGAACCCTGCAGGGGGTCTGTGTCTAACGATATATGCTAAAAGGCTGATCTTGATGATGATGTTGGAATTCTAGACTCTTACTAAGTTATAACTTGATAAGCAGACAGTTTTTTCCAGTGCAGTGATGTTGCTCTGGGCACCAATTAGCTCAGGCCGTTACACTACCAGGTCATACATCTGAGGGAGTAGCAGACCCCACATCCTATTGTGGTGTCTAGGATCTGTATTCAAAGTTGCAGAGAGCCGCAGTGTTCTAGCGATCTCAGCCATATTGTCCTGATTCTCTTTCAAAGGGACGGTGAAGCCCTATAGCCAGCTGAGGTATCTGCCAATTACAGGATGTTGACCACGCCCACAAAGGGATGACAGACCTCCATACCTATCTCATATCTGCCATGAAAAGGTCAATCCTGTCAAACCTGCAACCTTGGAATCCCGCTCCTGTCCGTGCTACCTCAGTGGTCCATAAGATGCAAACCCTTGGTTTAAAGGATATGCTTGGTCCTGGGCAAGCCGGCTTTACCTAAAAAATACATTATTCTGGCTTGAAGGTTATTACACACATAGACCCCACCGTCTATGATCATATTGCTGCGGGAAATCATTCGAACAATCTTCATTCATGAATCCAAGTAATGACCAAAATAATATCTTCTTCAAGGTAGCGAAAATGTATAATCTAGCCCAGGGCCTTTGAAGCTAGTTCGTCTCACCCTTACAACAGCTAGTAATATTATCTTGATTTTTGTCCCCCCCCGCGGCAAAAAATGACACAGGGGGTTATGATTTGCTATGTGTCTGTCGACGTTGTCGTTATCTCCCTCCCTTAATTAGATAGCTTCGTTATTCCTTAGTATATTTCCATGAAATTTTGTATGCACGCTTGTGGAAATATCGTATTTGGGGGAGAGTGAGTTATGGTCGTTCCGATTATTTGTTTACATTTTATGGACCCCCCCCTAAAAAAAAACTAACAATCAAACCAACCCTGAAACACCAAGGTGTC
This sequence comes from Thysanoteuthis rhombus, assembly GCA_963457665.1. NCBI lineage: Eukaryota > Metazoa > Mollusca > Cephalopoda > Oegopsida > Thysanoteuthidae > Thysanoteuthis > Thysanoteuthis major. The sequence goes on along the minus strand of OY735210.1, from coordinate 66,341,883 downwards.
AGTAATTAACGGCTCTAGATCATTTAATGCCGGGACTTCGATACTTTTAAGATTTTCATTTGATTTTTTGTTAAATGAGCATTGTCATCCATTATTGATTTTTGACTTTTTTTTTTTTCATTTTAATTTTCTTACTTGCTTCTCATAGCAACCACTCCCAAGCCATCAGTCTGTGGCAGTGAAGAAGATCAGAAATGAAGGACAAGCTCCGCGCAGGGTTGCCAGAAACGTCCGATTTCGGACATCATATTTGTTTTTAGCCCTGGTATGTCCGATTAAAGTTTTTGAAAAAAATAGACCCTAAAATTGTTTGATCCTGAATCTTTCAAGTGTACCTCACATTTTTAGCTATCTATTTTCAACATTGTATAAATATCTGATCATTATATTGTATAATTATACTTTTTCGAGCCTTTGTGTGAATCTTTTTGAGTGTACTCAACATTTCAGGAAATTTCATATTTGTTGCAATAAAGTTAGCGGGAAATGGAAAAAAAATAACGTATTTAGTCAATTTTAGCCATCTTTTCCCTGTTCGATTTTGTGCAACTTTGGAACGTACGTGTTCGATTTTAAGAAAACTGGTCTGGCAACCCTGGTTCAGGGTGAGATTCAAACTCATATCCTTTGGCCTCGGGGAAGCCTGTTTATGAAAGGGGGAGTAGATTTTCAGGATTAGGTTTGATTTGCCAGGCGTCAAAATTTTTGTGGCTCCAGCACCACAGCAGCTGCCCTGAGGTAAAAAAAAAGACGTAGGTTCGAGATTCGTCGAGAGCTTATCCTTTATTTTCTTATCTACGATGTCTACTCTCTACCGTAGACTGACAGCCTGAGTTGTTACAATGAAAAGCAACATCAATAAGAGATAAGAAAAATGCCTTTAGAAAACAAGACTGGCTGCTGCAGGGGTCAAACTCCATACCAATTCGACTGAAGTTGATTACTGCATTTTTTTGTATATATATATATATATACTCTTACCATTAAACTAAACAGTCGCCGGTAATGCAAAGGCCAAATAACTGCTTTCAACCCAAATTCTCATCTCCGTTTCTGTCTCTGTCTCTTTCATCGCGACAGGTATGTATTTGGGAAATGGACATATTTGGTCCGACAGAATTAATTATAATTTGCGTTCTGTCGTATAGAAACCTGTTTGAAATGATCCCCGTGGTTGCACAGTTAATATAACATTCAATTTAGACAACGTAAATAGTGTAAACAATTGAAGGAAATGGGACTGCTGCAGGAATAACAGTATAAATGCATTTATCAGAATGAAATAAGCCCTTGAGTATCTGTGAAATAAATTTTGAAAACTGATGTGGTTTGTCGGTTTTGATCAGTCGGTAAAACGCCAACTTACCAATCAGTTGTTCATGATTTCAAGTCCTGGTAGGTAAATGTTCATTTTACAAATGCATTTATTTTTAAAAAGATAAGCCTTCCTGTATTTTTGGCATAAATTTTGATTGATATGTAAGACTTGATAATTCAGTAGGGGACATACATACCAAAAATAAATGCGAATCGGTCTTTTTGCTATTGTTGTTGTTGTTCTGGTAGGAAAACAAAGTCAACTCCTGACGTGGACTGGAGTTTGACAATTAATAATGGTTAGCAGGATAGACTTGTAAATTATTACAAATATTGTGAGTTTGGTCCTCGCTAAGTGGCCCATATGAATAAATTAAGCTTAATAGCTATCGACCCACTTCCATGCGAGTTGGCCTGTTTGAAAGATAAATGGAGAGGGGGGGCACTTTTATATAATCACACATGCGCACAGGCGGACGTCATTATCGTCTTTATTGAACCTTCTTCTTCTCTCTCTCTCTCTCTCTTCTTTAAAGTCCCCTCTCTTTACACTCCTCATCTTCCTTTGATAACTAATGCAGTGCAGTCTTCTTCATCTGCGGCTTGAATCTTAACAATATTAGGATTAAGACTGAAATGGGGCATGAAGGAGGCGAGGGAAGATAATTATTTCTTTCTCTCTAAATATCATTAATCACTTGCTTTTTTAATCTCCTTACCTTTTCTTTCTTTCTTTTCATTGCATTTTATCTCTATTTTTTCTATTGCTTCTTTCTTTCTTTCTTTCTTTCTTTCTTTCTTTCTTTCTTTCTTTCTCAATGCTCCGTTATCTCTCCTTCGTTTCTCCATCTTACTTTCTCTTTCTTTCTTCTTACTTATTGATTCTTTCTTTCTTTCTTTCTTTCTTTCTTCTTCTTTCTTCATCGCTCTCTATCTTTCTTCCTTCCCTCTAGTTACTTCTCCCTTTCTTTCTTTCTTTCTTTCTTTCTTTCTTTCTTTCTTCTTCTTTCTTCATTGCTCTCTATCTTTCTTCCTTCCTTCTAATTACTTCTCCCTTTCTTTCTTTCTTTCTTTCTTTTTTTCTTTCCACTGTTTTTCTATCTTCCTCCCTTTCTTTCTTTCTTTCTCTTTTTCCCTGTTTCTCTTTCTTCCTTTCTTTCTTCTTATTGATCCTCTATCTTCTTGTCTTTTCCTTTTCTTTCTTCCCTTCTGTGTTTGTTCGTTTGTTTCTTATAAATTGTTCGTCGATGGCGATCAAAAGGTTTCAACATTTTATTTGAAGATCTGTGTTTGACGACAACTGATTGCTGTTTGCTCTTCTTTGGAGTACGAAAAAGGCTTTCCATTGATTTTCCTCATAAGAATTCACTTCTAATGGACAACACAGAGAAACAAACCATTCTTATAATAGATCTATGATCAAATGCTAAAATGCTGAATGGAATGGAATAATCAAACTCTTAAACAAAATCTTTTTCTAAATCAATAGATTTGTTATATTGTTGACAGAGACTCGTCAAAAATGATGGCTTTACTTATGAACGGAAACATTATGTAAATACGTATTTTCGTAAACAAGTATTTATGCTGAAAAGTACCCGAAGAAAATTTCTGTCGATTTCAAACAGCTCTCCATATTTTCTGTTTATTGATAATTGTAAAATATTGAGGCAAAAGAATTGTGAGAAAAAAAAATGTGGTATCATCATCATCATCATCATCATCATTACCATCATCATCATCGGAAGCAGAAGCAGCAATAGCATCATCATTTGCAGTAATAGCAGTAGTAGCTATATTACCAGCAGGGAGAACCTGTTAAGCCCGACTAGCAACCCAATTTGTGTGTGTGTGTGTGTGTGAGTTTGTAGAAACCCTTCTGTCTTTTATTGCTTTAGTGTGATCGGAAACCAACCAATCCCTCAATCCACAAACGAAGAGGCAAGGCCTTTTATGTTATAAGAATCGAAATGTAAGGTACGGAATGAAAAAGAATTGAAAGATGAGAGAAAAGAAAAAATAAAAAGGATGAGAGAGAAAATAAGAAGGCATGGGAACATAAGCAAAAGAAGAAGAAAGAGGAAAGATGTAGAAGAAGAAGAAGGAAGAGGAAAGATGTAAAAGAAGAAGAAGGAAGTGGAAAGAAGAAGAAGAAGGAAGAGGAAAGATGTAAAAGAAGAAGAAGGAAGAGGAAAGATGTAAAAGAAGGAGAAGGAAGAGGAAAGATGTAAAAGAAGAAGAAGGTAGGGGAAAAGGCAGAGGAAGCATGGAGGGAAAAGAAGCAAAGGAGGAAGAGGGAAGGGAATAGAAAGAAACCAACGAAAAAGAAGAGGAAAGATAAATAAATGAAAAACAATGAAAATAAATGCTTGGACTTGTCACCACAGTCAATAATTGTGCACCCATAACTCAACTGAAAAAAATTCCATCAAAGAATAAATATGGTCAGAATAAATTATGATTATGACATCACTGGCATTTCCCACTGGAGAATCTGGATGTTTTCAATAAACCTATCAGAATAAAGCACAAAAAGATCAAAAGAGCTTTTTTCCAAAAAATCAAAAATTATTTTTGGAAGGGCAAAAAAACGAATTTGTATCGCAGCGTTATTGAGTTATAGAGCTTATATATACTTAAGCAGCGCTTTTATCCACTGACCCAGTGGTTTCGAGACTGGGACCGTAGACCCCACGGGTCCGACAAATAATGCTTGGGGTCTGCAGCACTGTTCCCTCTAAATCCGACATGGCAAATCTTGTGGCAAGGAAGCATCATCATCTATTGCACAGCTAAAAAAAAACATTATTATTGTATAAGGATCTGTGTCATATATTAAGATTCGAGTAAGTGCGATCCTTTTAAAATGAATATGATTCTTAAGGTCAAATATTGTTCGTTATCGTAATTCATTAATCACAGTCTAAAAACGAAATGCTAAATTTCGTGATCGGCTAGAATATTTCCTTTAGAGAAGGGATCCTTGAGTTTCCAAAGTTTCGAAACTATTACATTAGCCAATTAAGGCAATCAAAATGTCGGAATTTTTGAGCCTCAAACCTAATATTTGTCATTTACAGAACAAAGGCTCCCAAATGGTGTTTATTTCTATGCTTGGCCTACTTCGGAGGTAATTAAAGCAAAGAAGCTTCGGAAGCAATATTCGAGAACACTCGTCGGAAAAATTTTTTTTCGAACAGGGTAGTAGATGACTGGAATGATTTGCCTGTGGCAACTTCTGGTACACCTTCTCTAGGCAGTTCCAAGTGAAGTAATTCTATCTTTCTCCATATCATCTTGAAATTCTTTATATAGGGATTAAAACGAAATTTATTTCAATATAAAATAATGGTCGATATTTACCATAGAAAGCATATGAATAAATTATGAATATTTACAATTTGAAAAAAATGCAAATATAATCGAATCAATATGCTACTGTTGTGGTTCTGCTGTGTTATTTTTTTTACAGTATTCTTTTAAAAGAAAGAAGTGAGGTTGCCTTTGTAAGTTCATACCCGAGGCTATTCCATAAGCAAACTCCTCTGTAGGACAAACATTTTTGGCTATTGTTAGTTCTCATGAAAGGAACTTTTGGATTGGTGATCGTGTTTCTAAGGAATATTTGGGACGTGGATGTTGAAGCAGTGAATTTTTCACATAGTTTGGCGGGAGCAAGGCCGTTCAAGGACTTATAAACAACCTTTAATTGAAGACCATCATAGCGTCCTCAACAATGGTGCAACGGATGTATTAAATGAAGCGTTGGTAACTATTGGTACTGACCTGTTTAGTGGCTTCTGTAGAATCTCCAGTTTAGTTGCCTCATAGAAACCCCAGACAGAGCAGCAATATCTAAAACGGGGTTCAACAAGGCTTTCGTACACATTGCTTTGTGTGCTAGGTTCCCGGTATTTTTTTTTACCTATTTGAGTAAACAAAGTGCGTGAGATATCTTTATCTAGGTTTTTCCGATGAGGTGTAATTTATTAAATTGACAGTTTGGAAAAATAGATAAATTAAACATTTACGTATATTTTCGTTTCTGATAATGCGTTTATTTTGTTATAATGTGGATTAATGTAAAAAATAAATGACTCTAGAAACGCACTGGTGGTTCATCGAAACAAGGAGGACCATAATTTCAATCTGAAAGACGCAAACATTATATAAAAAAAGACAGCAGATCATAGAATCAGTATTAATTTCAGAACATAATACAATTAAACAACGTTCGGGAAAAATGCACATATCTCCAACATTAGCAAAAACATCATCGCAGTGAATACAAAATACCACCCAAAACAAACAAGAAGAGAGATACACGAACCAAAATTCCAAATAATAGAAGCCGAAGAATTTGTAATATGGAGGAAAAACCGTATGACACCGCCGAAACGCAATGCTATCACTCGGTCCCCATAACAACGTTGAACCTCATAGATTTTGGATAAATTATTCAAGTCTGATCTAACAACACCATTCATTCCGAAATGCATTTTCGAAAATGAAAAAGTTGTCTAATGAATAAATTAAACACACACACACACACACACACATATATATAATATACTCATATGTTTCCTCATTTTTCCAAAAGTTAACTTTTTGCTTTCACGAGGAGAACCCCAAAATGAATACAGCGATCAGCATTTGTTTCAACGGAGCTCTTATAGAAGCAGCGTGCTCACTCTTCCGCTCTCACCAAAACCCCAGTACCCTGTACCCCCTACTATCTCAACGTAAGTTCATCCTAACATAATATGGTCATCATTTTTTGATCTAAGAACGCTAAAAAATTATTCCATGTGAATTAACGGTAATTGCTTCTTCACTATATGCTATAGATTCATCATGATAGATTATGTTACATTACTTCATTTCACAGCTTAAAGTATCAAGAGAGCGGCTAAAACAGTTGGCATTCACTGAGTAAAAATCACGAAATAAGCCAGGGCGCTCAAGCAGTACCCCTTGATACCAACAGATTCTCTGTGACAGTATCGGTGTGCTAGACCCACGTAGATGAACGTCTGCCCAATCTTGGACACACACACACACGCATACATATGCGTTTGTGTGTGTGTATGTGCCTGTGTGTTTTTTATTATCAGTTTTTATTATCATCATAATCAGTGTTGTGTCATCTTACTGAAAACATTGTGCCAACAATCATTTGAAAGATCATGGCATAGTTGTTCCTCAACGAGATGTGGACATACACACGTATATACGTGTGTGTATGTGTGTGCATGAGTAAGTATAACTGAAGGTTTGAATATTTAGTCTTTGTCTCAATTTATCAAAAGGAGGAATGGTATCCAGGCTAATGTCACTGATCAGTACTACTGTTGCGAGATCGATCCACACCGGCTGCCCAACAGTTGTGGTCTTGTAAAAAACTAAGCTTTACTTGATGAATAAGTATATGGAAAGGTAAGAACTGACAGAGAGAGAGAGAGAGAGAGAGAGAGAGAAATATGTGGATAAACACCTACTTACATAGGTAGGTAATTAGATAAATCGATAGATAAATGGGTACAGAGTAAGAAAGCTTGATCGATGGCCGGCTAAATAGATATGAGTCGACTGAAGTATAGTAATACTTCAGTTAGCGCTTCAGATACGCTCCTAAAAAATTCAGCGCTAAACGAAACAGCGTTATACGGGAACACTGTAACAGCACGATTAGAGATAGGAGATTGATAAGCTATTTTAACAGCTGTCTGAACTTGTGGGTAGACAGCATATTTGGCGATAAATTTGGGTGTATAATGAAATTTGCATGAGTGTGAATCGTTGTTTGTTACAAATTAATGTTACAGTTATCATAATCAACGTAGTGTTATCCCATTGAAAATACTGAGCTAGTCATCATTTAAATAATCATGAGCCTCAAAAAGATGGACGTATTAGTGCTGTATATGTTATCTGGTGGCTATTCCCCCAGAGCTGGTGAAATATCACTAGGCGTCTATGTATATCGTTACATGATGAATTATTGTGTATGTGTTTATTCTCAATACTCATAGCACATTAACTAAAGTGTTCAATATAGAATTATTTCGGAGACTGTGAGGCGGTCTTTTATATACATTATTTATTTCGAAAACTTAACATTGATTCCGAAAAAATACCTGATATAGAGCGCACTATCGAATTTACGAAGCATGGCTTCAGCTGACAATCGCTACGTCTGTGAAGCAGGCTTCGGGCAGGAGATCGACTCGGTAAGTATCAAGTGGAGAGTGTATTACGTGTGTGTTTAAAAGATAAATAGACGGAAATAGATAGATAAGCAATGAGAAGATGGGAGATAGATAGTTAGAGTGAAGAAGAAGAAGAAGAAGGAGGAGGAGAAGAAGAAGAAGAAGAAGAAGAAGAAGAAGAAGAAGAAGAAGAAGAAGAAGAAGAAGATAGAGATATATCTGCTGATTGAAATAGATCGGTTGAAATAGATAGATATGAGCGAATGGTTAAAACAGACACCGATACTCCCCATATATAAACAGACTGTGATCGATAGATAGATGGAACAGACAAATAGATAGCTAACTGGTAAGTTAGATAGACAGATATATAGGGGCAGAACGAGATCGAAGTGATGGGGATAGACACAAATATGTACATACACAAACGTACACACACATGTACTCTCTCTCTCTCCCTCTCTCCCTCTCACACACAAACACACATATATTTGTAATGAGATTGATAGGTAGATAGAAAGATATAAGCAGATCGATACAGACCGATACAAGCTTACATTTTTGTGAATAGATTCAGGCAGCCGATGAGCAAATATTTAAATCAAATATTTGTTTTGAGGAATATATAAACAGAGACATGATTTGATTTCATTTCTTTATATGTGGATACACAGTAACACACACACACACAGACACACACACACACACACACACACACACATATATATGTGTTTGTATACATTTCATCTTGACATTTGGCTACTTATATACGGCTGTGAATGTATATTGATTGATAAATAATAACATAGATGTGTGAAAATGATAATTTTATTTCTTGACGGACAAAAAGGCGACAGAATTTTTTTTAATTTGCCATCAGCTTTGCTTAAATACCGTAAAAGTACGAATACATACATACATACATGCACACACACACACACACAAACACACACACACACACACACACACACACACACACACATATATATATATATATATATATATATATAAATATATATCAAACTAAGCTAAACTTAGAAAATTGAACCGACAAAAATATCAATATCATACAATGAAACACACACACACACACACACACACATATATATATATATATTGGAATATATGTATTCAAGGAAATATGTTGGCGCTTATTTATGTCGGTTGTAAATCTATCTTCACTGGCATCGATTCTTTTCTGTTTGATGTCGTAAATAACATTTGCAGTGTTTATTCCGGTAGAGTTAATTTTTATCTTTGAAATAAATTTCACCACCGTTCGCACTGGAACATGGCCTGAGATCGGCTTCTGGTGAAGCAAAATAATGTGACCAGGCATGACGAAAGGATACATCGGAGTTAAGCAACGTCGAGTCTAGTCATGGCCTAGATGAGTGACCCTCTGGAAATACCAATGCCGTAAGACTTCTCCAACTTATGAGAGGACAAACATCTCTTGACTGGAAGACCCAGTTTGTCACAGAAACATCGTCAATTGTCGATAGATTCTGCCTCTCATGGGGCAAAGGAGTAGACGATGAAAAACCCAGCGCCCAATATGTAACAGGTCTCGTTAATCACTCGATAGGAACAAAGAAAAACAATGAGAAAAGGGCACTATCAGTTATTCTAAGATTCTGTAAGGCAGGATTTACAAAAAAAAAAGTCTGAATTAAAGACAAAAGTGAATGCTGCTGGACACAAACTAAGAGATCGATTTAGAAAAATGCTCACCCTGGAAATTGAACTCCCCTATAAAAAACCGATCCATTGTGGGATTTTCATTTTTCTAGATATAATAAGAAGTAAACGTTTGAATTTTCAGCCTTTTAACTCCATTGGTGCAGCCTGTGCGTATGGTACATTCATTGCCAGCTAACCAGTTAGACCTGCTTAAAAACTGAAGAAATGTATGTTGAAAGTTTTGGTTGATGGTTTCTGATAAGCAAAGTGTCCACACACGCCTGTCAGTCAAACTTCAAAGATGAAAATAAATCATTTTGAAAGAAGAGAGGTAGAAGATATAGCAAAGCTATATAAGAACATTCAATAGATTTCAAAACCAATTTCTAACCATAACCACTGCAAAATAATCGGTAAGACCGTAATTAGTAAAATAAGCTTTCGGGCGTTGTCAGCCTGGATGGATTATCTTTCAACCCTCTTTTTTTTGTCCCAGGGAAAATTAGCCAACGAACTATCCGAGCGTAGAGTTATTACCTGGCGTCCGAAATGGAAGTGCCAAGGGAACGACGATTTCTGGCATTATGGATACGTAGATATCTTTGTCCCCACCTTCAACTCGACCTTTTGTCACATTCTGATCGCTTAAGGGGGTGGTAAAGACCCAATCCTGGATGCCAAAAGGCAAGTACCGAGGAAACTAGACAATTTCAATCGCCATCTACATTAATGTGTGGGTCCCCATAATAAGCCTGATTTTGCGCCGTGTTTGGCCTCGTTGGGAGATGGATAAGTAGCCTGATAAACCCGAAGACGGACATGATCCCACATTGATTTTGACATAGTAATCATCGTATTTGTTGAGAAAAACATTCGTCGAGTGCCATCAATCGATGTCCCAGTGTATCACAATGACCTTTGTCCAACCGTTGAGCGACTTAAAATATTTCAATAGAGGCTAAGAATTATCAATGAGTTTGCCAACAAGTAAATTCGATATTTATTGACTGGCCCCCAAAAGCTCGGACAGGCTACCCACACGTTCATTGCTAGACAACACACACGTGCCGCTTATGGCACCTAACGTGTTGCCCCTGGTGCACAGGTACGTTCATTCCATAATATTCAGAGCTGTTCTAGAGTAAAAAATAACTAGTAAAAAACAACGGCCATAACACACAAATACGTCACATGGCACCAGGGAAAAGTAAAGAAAACATAGCTAGTGTTGAAGACATACTTTAGCATCATTCTTTACTGTTTAATTCTATTCATCGAAAATGAAGCATAAATAGGTTTGTGTTGTAATATTTAATGGTGACTTTAACAAAAATATAATTGGCATTATGTTCAAGCCAACCAACAATGAAAAGGACCAGCGATGGTCGAAAGGACAAATAAGATTGAAATTAAAATAAAACACACTATGAATTCACTCCTTTGAACCATTGGAAAACTGGAGAAACTCAGGAAAAATTGTCCGACAAAAAATGTCGATGTAATTTAATAAAACCTGCTTAGAAGGAATATGGTTGCCAAAATATGCAATATATATATATATATATATATATATATATATATATATATATATATATATATATATATATATATATATATATGCAAGTTCAATTGAGCATGACAAACAAGGAATGTAGTTTGAATTCTTTTTGTTGTGTTTTCTCACAGTAGAACAAATTTCAGAGTCAAACTGATGTAAGAATTGACCAGATGCAATTTTCTGATATATATATATATATATATATATATATATATATATATATATATATATATATATATATATATATATATAATGCAAAATTATAAGTTACATTAATTCAGTTCACGACTTGAAGTTTCATTTGAAGGACTAAAGCAATTTGCATTCATCGAGGAAAATTCTTTTCTTTAGCCATTGGACTGTCAATAATGTGAAAAAATATTTATACATATGTATATATATGTGTGTGTGTGTGTGTGTGTGTGTATGTGTGTGCACGCATTTGTGTGTGTATGTGAATTGGATATTTAACTATTTTAGAAACTTTATACCATTAATCTGGTACAAGTCTGTTTCTAAGCCTTATCGATCAATGAGATTTGACTGATGTCAGTCATAGACACGGCAACACATTTCCAATCGACATTTCGACTATCAACCATTCTATTGGTCCGACTACTAGACCTCCTCCAGTGAAGAAGACGGCTGCCAATGGTTGCCAAGGAATAAGTAATCGTTGCTTCTTTCAATTTAAGAATTGCCATTGAAACAGTAAAAGTCGGAAATGACGACCTGATTGCGCCAGCGTCATCTATCGTCGTCTACCGATTTGTATGATTCTATCATGGCGTCTTTTCAGTAGTCACTTAGAGCGACACGCGAAGACAATTACGAGGGTTGATAATATTACTATCGTATGTGTAGGCTGCAATGTATATGCCTGAACTCGTGTAAGTGAACGAGTTTCTTGTTCCAAATCATGGGTGAGAGATATTATAATCAGTAAAAATGTTACCTTCGAGTGGAAGTGTTCATTATTACAAAACAAGAAACAATCAATGAAAAATTGCATCTTTCATTATAAAGATAGATGAATAAACAATTTTAACACAAGACCGCATTCATGAAGTACTCAGTAACAAAAGAAGTCTTTCGCTATCTCTTCCTCCAATAATAATAATAATAATAATTGAAGAGCTGTAGCGACATAATTTGAAGTCGTATAAAAACATTCCATCGAAGAATGAATATGACCAGAATGAATTCTATTTATGACACTGGAGATCATCAAAATAGAGTAAAAAAGCAACTATAAATATCTTGATTCTAGATAATCTAGATGCTATTAATAAACCCGCAAAAACAAGCCCCCGAAATGGTCAAAAATCTTTTTTTTTTGATAAATCAAAATAGCTGTTTTTAGAAAGGGTCTAGTTGTGTACTGAGGCCAATATCAAAGTCTGTAGATAGATCAGTGTGGCCAAGAGCACTGGAACAAACATACACATATAGAAAAGGATAGAACCCTTCCCCAATCTTCGATACCTCAAGTTGTTCAATAATAAGAAGAATAACAGGTCTGGTTAGTCACTCAATAGAAACCGTCACATGGCCAACTTTTTACGGCAGTGCGCCATGGTGGGGTGATCTATCAAAAAAATTGGAAAAAGTGATGGTCAATGAATAAGTTACTCTTATCAACTTTTTATGTATCACTAGGAAATCCGGATGAAAAAAAAAACCCGAAAACGAGTGTGAACGCTGCAAATTAAGGGGTCAATTTAGCGTAAACATACATTGTAAATTCAACCTTCCCCTACTAAAACTTTTCCTCTAGTAGAATTTTCGGAAAACTGAAAAATATTTTTTTCTTTATCAATATTAAAGCAGTAAATATCAGCTAAGAATAAAAGTTAGTCTAAATAAGAACTTTCAGAGTCTACACATTTTTCCAAATAGAAACATGTCTGTTGATACCGGAGGTTTTTACAACGTAATTTGTAGGAAGGTAAATCAAGCAATGGGATCTTCCCATTTGAGTGCAAACGAATAAATAAATGAATACACACAACAAGTTGCATATAAGTTCATTATACAATCAGATTTTTTTATTTTCATTTGTCATTCTCTAAACGCTCTTTAATTAGCGCAAATTTAGTTAAAATATTTTGTATATCATTATTTATTCCTATTTAGTCGGTGTTCAAAAAAAAAACTAAAAAAAATACCTTGATAATTACTGTGCAACATAATGTTTTCGGTATTTTATACGTATAATGTAATGGTCAAATCACTAGATTATGGCCCTTATTCTTCGAAGGCAAAAGGTAATGTAGTGCTATGTAAAAAAACTCTATATAGAGAGGTTTGCGGTTATCATTTAGGGTTAGGGGTTTGGGATATTTTTTTTGGACAATCATTGATGATATGCCTGCTTTGCTTTCCGTTACTCCCATTGGTTCCCGTATCTCACAACGACCCAGAAGGACCAGACATACGTTGACTGGATATTTTGAACACTAAAAGAAAAAGGAAGTGAGTTAGAGATTCTTAGCCTTGTTCGTTCAATTTCTGCAGGGTCATTCGGAAGGATGTTGGCATAGAGAACAATTGGTCCTTTTCGATTGACCAATATTGGACGTAAACGGTGCAGTTCTTGGTGAATTTTGTCGATTTCTTCGCTGTGATAGTTTTGCCAGGAATACAAAAATGGTAGAGGATGGTTGTGCGTACCAATCGAAAATGGAGGAATGTGACCAATATATCTACCTGGGACAACGAATCCTCAAAAGAAGCAACCAAGCAAAGAATCACTTTAGGATGGCAAAACTTCGGTAGAGTAAGTTCAACCTAAAACCTTGCGAGAATGCCAGACCATCGGTTGTCTGCCATTCTTGAAACATGACCAGCCCATTGCCACATGAGTTTTTTTTATGGATTCTATGATATCTCAGACTACCGTTTGTCCTCTAATATACTGTTCTGTCTTATAATCTCTCTATGTGAGGTTGAGCGTGATTCTTTCTTGTGCACGTTGCAGGGTTATCAGTTTACAGGTCAGTCTCTTGGTTAGATTCCATGTTTCAGCTCCATAGGTGACAATCAGGAGTATGAATTCGCTGTATACTCTTCTTTCTAGGTTGAACTTACTCTACCGAAGTTTTGCCATCCTAAAGTGATTCTTTGCTTGATTTTTTCTTCTTTTGAGGATTTGGTTTTTTTTTTTGTTTATGTTTGGAAAGTCTCAGTTACTGTCAAATTCTGTTGGTTATCAAACTAGTTTCCGGTGGCTGACTGTTTATTCTAACTCTCCTGATGATATCAGGTTACGTTGTTATTAATTATATTATTCTTATTATCATGAAATGATATAAATCTATATCTACAATATTGTCATAAGGAAAATGAATCTAATAAAAAGTAATTTAACAAACAACGAATTGAAAGATGAATAGATAGATATTTGGTACTTTGATTCAGAAATTAAGACACCTGCTCAGACCTTGGATAGAAATCGAATAAAATAAGTAATATGCTGACATTTTCCGGTCGAAATAAAAAATATTGTTTTTAGGCGGTGGTGATTTCAAGGTAGAAATAAAGAAGCAGACAGACATCAGATATGAATAAATCTCAGATCAGTTGGTCATCACTCAAATTGCCAGGTGACGACCTCTAGAAAACCAAAATGTCCCCCAAATATGACACAGCAAAAAAGAAGAGATAATATAGATGGTGTCTTTTTTGTTTAAATACTTATTTCTTTGGTAAGTCAAATAGTTATGAGATTAGATGTCACCATTCAGACACGAATAGATGTGTTTATATATAGTCTGTCTGAGAGGGAGAACTGCAGAGGAGGAGGAAAAGGGAGAGTAAGAAGAGGGGGAAAGAATGGGAAGAGATGGAAGGCAAAGAAATAAGAACAGAAAGGAGAGAGAGAGAGGGAGAGAGAGAGAGAAAGAAGAGATAAAAGGGTAAAGGGAATTAGATAGGAAAACGGAGAGAAAGAGAAAGTGGAAGGAAAGAGAGACGGAGAGGGAGAGAAAGGAGCAGAATAGAGGAAGGAAAGAGATTGATAGAAGATAGAAAAAAGAGAGAGAAAGACGAGAAAAGAGAGAAAGCGAGAGAGAGGGGGAAGAAGGAAGAGAAAATAAAGAGATGAGGAGCAGGGGGGAAGAGATAGAATGAAAGAAGAGAGAGGGATAAGTAAGAGGGGGAGAGAGCTGGGAGAGAGAGAGAGAGAGAGAGAGAGAGAGAGAGAGAGAGAGAGATGGGTAACCAAGGTTTGGTTAGTTAATTGCACGATAGGTAGATATAAAGCTTGCAAATTCTTCCGAAGATGTTATTCCTGATATAAAATTCCAAGTAACAGGGTGGGGATGGGGGTTGGATAAGCGATAGATAATAAGTACTAGGCAATAAAATCATCATCATCATCGTGATCATAAGCATCATCACTCATAATTTCTAACCATCCTGAGTGCTGCAAGATCTAACTCCAACTTCGATTCCGACTTGAGATGATTTCTGCAAATCTTGTATTGTATACATCAGAAATGAAAACAATGAAAAGACAGATTTTTTCCTATAAATATATTCATCTATTAGAATGAAATGAGCGCTTGTGTATCAGTATGATAATCAGTACGATAAACTCCTAGCAATCATTTAGTCATCGGTTTAAATCTCGGTAGGGGAATATGAATTTTACTAATTAGTTTACACCCCTAATTTTGGCGATTATTATTGTTATTCTTGTCAATGTAGGAAAATAAAGTCAACTCCAGTTTTGGAGGTTGACAATAAGAATTAGAGATTATGGCACGGTAGTTGCTGTAATAGGAGTAAAAACGATAACGTCAACATCGTTAGACTCGTCTTCTACCCCGAAGCCACCCAAAGGTATGGGAGGGTTATATCCCTTTTTTAATGGGCGTATTTGTGTGGTTTTGTGGCCTAGCGCTCCTGACCATACTGTTTTGCCTACAGATTTGTGAATTGGCACCAATTCTTCAATAGACTCCTTCTAAGAATGATTTTTATTTTATTTTTTGGATAAAATGCTTTCGGGGTTTTATTTTGACGGGTTTATTAATAAAATCCAGATTCTTTAGAATCATGATATTTCTAGATGTTTCATTACTTTACCTTAGATGTCCTCCGTTGGATATAGCACCTAGATTATCCAGAAAGCAGATGTTCTAGAAGTTTTGCTTACTCTTTTAGACATTCTTTAATGGAGAACGACATCAAAGTCATAAATAGAATTTATTCTGACCGTACTTATTCTCCGATGGAAATTTTTTGACATTGCATCTAATTTTGACGCTACGGTTCTTCAATTATTCACTGTGATGGTGATTGATTTTTAATCTCATTCGTAAATATCTAGTTTTCACATCAGCAGGACCTGGTGGATTTGACTGGAGATCAAGTGACAGCCAGTTTACTTCTCCAGCACTCCCTGTAGTATTCCAGTACTATTTCGGAGTTGACAGAGGAAGCCAAGTACTAAAGTATGGCATTTTTATCATGGTGAAATTGCTAGAACTTTCAGATAATAGCTCATAAATGTGCACAAAGTAGAGTTGATCACTTTTGGTATGGGGTCTCAGCCATGAAGCAGCCACTAAGAATCGAAACCATTGCACAAGCAAATTGATCTACGACTAACGAGATCTATAAGTTTTCTTACTACTGCACTACGGCAGGCACTCAGTATATGTACAATGGCTTGATTCTGCAAGCAAAGATCCGGGAGGGTATTCCACGCCTTTACAGGCTGGGGTGTGTACGCAAATAGCCAAAACGCCTACGAACTGGAGTATAGATGTGAGATTCAGCGTGTGAACAACTAACCTCACCCTTTGAACTAGAGGTTTTCATACCGTATCCACCGAGGTCACAGGGGAAGCTGCTAATTATAATCACTAGTAATCTTTTCAAACGGTTATTGTTATCAAAATCTGTCTGTTCCAAACCCTTTTTTTTCAAACAAATCAAAATTATATTATTGAAATATATATATTAAGCTTGTTATGATGTAAGCGCCATTGAAAACAATGTGTTTAATTGAATGAAAAAAATTCTGAATTTGAACTTCTCGTCTCATTAAAACCCTATAAACAACATATATATGAAAATGTTTTATTAAGATACAAAAATTCAAATGGAGAAAATGATTTTTCATTTAATCAAACATTTTTCTTCAAATGGTGCTTATAGCTTTTTGGGATCCATCTCTTCATGTATAATGATGTATTGGTCTTTAGTGGCTATTAATGGTGCGTAAAACGTTATTTGAGCGAGACATTCTTGTTCGTAGTTTTAATTACATTCGGGATGACTTCACAACAAGACTACGAGTTCCAAATATTTTATCTTCCATTCGTTGAGCTGTCAACCAATACACGTTTATCGATTTTCTGCGCTTCGCCATCGACCCTTCGGGTATCAATATTGACTACTTGGGTAGCCACTGATCTGGAAGCTGACCATACTCTTCTTTGTGAGACCGTGTCTAGCCATAAGGAATATATTAAAATGATGCATTATAGGAGAAATCAGTTGGCCAAACCAGTGCACAGAGAAACAATCGGTGGCGCCATCTACAGAATCTGGATTTCAGAATTCGAAGTCCTGACTTAAGCAAATCGAAATTCTAGGTGTACGACGTCGGTCGAAGAATGGAGCTTTTGTAATTTGAATTTCGAACATCGCTCGCACCAGATCAATCAAATGTCTTGGAACGATCGAAACTTGTGATTACATTTACAGAAATCGTTTGTCTCTAAAGTCTTGGAAGGAAGAGATCTTAGGCAAGACTGTCAATGCCAAAAGTATATTCGAACTCTTACACTCGTCCTCTCTCACCCTTGCCTTACACATGCAGACGCACACACACATAAACACACATGTATATATTCAAGCAAACAAACACACACATATTTATGATTATATATCACGTTACATTAAATTGAAACTCTATTTGAAATGATCTCCCGTTACAACACGGTGAATGTATGGTAAGAGCAACGCTACCTTGAAGTGGCTACCCTATCGGTCATAGGTTCGATTCTTGCTGCAGTCCCATTTTCTTTGTTTATTTCTATTCACGTTGTCAAATCAAATGATTTAGTCATCGTGTTATAACAGCAGATAATTTCAGATAGAGTTTCAGTATGATATAATGCATTTTATATTCACTCTATCATATCATATATCTTTATCTTTATAACATATATATATATATAAAGAGAGAGAGAGAGAGAGATAGAGAGATAGAAGGCACTATAAGAAACTAGTACAAAAGTTATAACCACCCTAATGGACCATATACTAATGCTCGACAGTTTTGACTGCAATGAAATACATTTTCTCAAGGTCAAAGATTTACTATTGGCACAGTCCCACCATACGCTACTATCTATATGGTTGTATTTGGAGAAACCTGCAAATATCTAGAAATTAATGATGACTGTCTCTTCTACGTTAGGTATACAGATGACATGTTTCTTGTACACAGATAGTGAGACAAAACTCAAGAAATTCCCCTCTAACTTAAATATGTGACCTTGAAGGAAAAAATTGAATGTCGTGCAGGACTCGAACCTGCATCCACCAGGAAGCAGACTGAATGCAACTCCACCGACTGAGCTAGCAACACCTAATACACTTGAAATACCCCTGTCCGTCGACTGTTCAATTAACAATTCGATTGGCTCCAGGGCCAGACGAAATATGTTTCCAAATAAAATGTCTTTACAATAATCACATTCTGTCGGACATAGATTGTCCTATCTAATGATATACATGAAGAATTTAATAACATGGCGACAAGCTTAAGCAACAATTCATAGATAGGAACCACAGTCATGCTGGCCTACCCTCGACTGAGAAATATTCATAAAATAGGTGGCAATGATATGCTAAATAACAAAGTTATCCGTAAGAAAAAATTTTGAAATAATTGTTGCCAATACCACAATAAGAATAGTTTATGCATTTCGCTCTACGGATGCAACAACAAACTGCATTTACTCTTCCAATCCTTGAAGGAAAAATTCAAGGTAATCAGATCCAGAGAAGTGGTACCATATAGGGACACATGTGATCCAATGGTGGTTAACGCAGGGATCCAAATAAGGAGTGACAAGAAGTAGAGGACAGAGGATGCCGTGCAAGAAGCAGAGGAAAGACTACGGCACAAAAAGGTAGTTGGAGTGGTTGCACGAAGCTGGGCCGGGCTAGGGTTCTTTCCAATTCCTCAAATTAATATCGCAAGAGGGTGCCACCTAGTTCAAGAGCAGTGGGGCGGTGAGGTTCTGTTAGTCAGCGGCAATAAAGCAACAGGGAGCTTGGACGAGTTAGGCGTGTGTGGTTGAGAGGAAAGTGGTCTGGATTGAGCTGTGGAAAACCGAGCCTGACAACATCAAATTTCTCATCCAGGCAGTACATGACCACATATTTGACTGAGTAAACACACCATCCTGCCCACTGTGCTCCAGGCTAGGAGCTCTAGAACATATTCTCAGCTGTTGCACTTAGAGAGGGACGGTACTGCTTGAGACATGACCAGGTCCTGAAAACCATCACTGAAACTGTAATCACAGGAATTGAGTTGGCTAAGAAACGTCGACCCACCAAAACGACCATTGCCTTCGTTGGTGCATCATCCCGCCAAGAGAGCAACATCTGCAGATATCCCAACTTCGACAAATGACTGACAGATGTTATTGGACTTCGAACACTAACTAAAGTTCCTCGGCCACATTGCGAACACCACTCTGCAACCAGACAAAATTCCTGTGTCTGAGTCTATCAAACAAGCTATGTTGCTGGAGTTCTATGGGAGGATCGCTTTGAGGAAGCATTTGAAAGCAAGCTCGGAACCGACAAACAACTGTCAGCAGGTTGGATGTAGAGTCAAGTGCTCCCAAATTGAGGGGGATTCACGGCTTGTTCTTTTGTCAGAGCCTTCAACATGCTAAGAATTGAAGGAGAAAGGAAAAGGAGAGCCATACGCAGCATCAGAGCCGCAAAGAGTCCCTCAAGATAATTGTGGCTCAAAAGAGGACATTTATGGGGTGCAAGTAGCCAGCCGTCTAGACACACACTGGGACCTGATCAACCCCAGTTAGGTCACCTGGAACAGGGTGTATGAAATTGGGAGACCTGAAACACCCGGGGATCCCAAGAACATCACAAAAGATATGTCGAGAATGGAACATCAGCAGATCTGTATCTTTTTGCAATGCTGCAAACAGCTGAATTTACCAATTCATTCATCACTTCCATAATCAAGAAAACCTATGAAACTGATTGCGCGAGTGAAAACCTTATTCAGCCTTAAAAACGCACACGTCGCTCCAAACAATACATAGGAAAATCTGAATGGCAATTTCACTACTGATGAAATAACTATCATATAAAATAAAATCATTAGACCACAACAAACTATTACCTTCAAAAACGAATTTTCGCTTAGCAGACTATGACTTTACCAGGGATGCAAGACCTACAATCACAGAAAGAAATAAAGAAAACATAATACCGTTTATAAAATAGAATTTCACGAAAATGGATGGAAATTGTATCTAAAAACCCTACACCTACCTCATTTTTAGATTTAGATATATGCAAATTTTCAAACGTTTTGGCAAATGGAATCGCTATGGAACGTCCATTTTCTACTTGTTGATATTACAATGTTTTCAATAGCCTTTCTTCTCGCAGAGAACATTTTTTGAATTCATACATACAAACAACAAAAAAACTTTCCTTCCCTGAAAATGTCAAATGGGACGAATCTAGTCGGAATATGAAAAAAATAATTATTCGTACAGTTGCCCCTGTTAGTATGACTTCCATCTGTTCACAAACACACACACACACACATACATATGCATTCAAGAAATGGACATATTTGGTCCGACGGAATGAATCATAAGTTGCGTTATATTATACAGGAACTTAATTGAAATGATCTCTCGTCGTTACACGATTAATATTTCACTCAATTTAGAGAATGTAAGTAGAATAAACAATTAAAGAAAACCCTACGTTAGCCTCATTTTCTTTAATTGTTCATTCTATTGAATGATATGTTAACGGTGTAACAACGGGAGAGCATTTCAGATAAGTTTCTATATAATAAGACGCAATTTATAATTCGTATATATATATATACATAAGTGTGTGTGTGTGTGTGTGTGTGTGTACTTGTACATGGATTTATATACATATCTGTCTGCATACTATTTGCATTATCCACAACAAGCCCCTCGCGCTCATGGCTACCCTCAACATTGATCAGATGAGAAAAAAGACATTGATATGCGCCAGGAACGACCGAATGTTTATTCAGAAGATGACCTTTAGGAGCTTCAGAGACTGGTCGGAGACGTAGAGGGATGGATTATGATGATAGATAATGTATGAGACGCCTAGTTGGATAGGGTAGGGGTTGAAGGCTCGCCCTGTCCAGCTTAATGGGTCTTTCATTTGCTCATCTTCCCCTGATTATAATCACAGGTCGAAACAAGTTGGGATATAGAAATAAAAGTATTTCTACAGCTCTATATGTGGATGTTCCATGTTCACCGTTATATTTCTCAGATTGTGGTTTTCTTGGTTTTAATAGACCACGGATATAAGGCAAGGAGGAACATACTTTGAACATGTAAGACGCAAAAATGATAAAGATGAAAAATTCCATCAAAGAATAAATATGGACAGAATAATGCTGACATCACTGGCGTTTCCCACTGAAAAAATATCTAAAATTGAGTGAAGTCATCAAAAAGTATCAAGATTCTGCGGCATCTACACGTTATTAATAAACCCGTCAAAATAAGGCCATAGAAATGTCAAAAAAGCTTCTTTTTTTTTCACAAAAATAAAACAAATATTTTTAGGTGTTTAGTGGAGTACTGGTGCCAATTTTAAAATCTGTTGATTGAACAGTATTGCCAGGAGCATTGAAAGACACAAACACATGAACACACTAACAAATGCACTTATAAAAAAACAAATTGAGCTCTTTGCCATCTTTGGAAAAAAAATATGACTAATCATAGAATCGGCATTATTTCGGAATACAACACAGTACAACAAAATCCTGGACAAATTTGCGTGTCTTCAATATTGGCGAAGATGAATTACCAACGAAGAATAAGTGGGACATGGGCCAGAATTCTAAATAGTCAAAGCAAAAAAGACTGAAATTATCCAAGAAAGAACATTTGATAACGCACCAGAACACGATATTGTTATGTGGTCGCAATAACAACGAAGGACATTATATATTTGAAACACATTTGAAACCGATCTGATGACGTTGTCAACGCGAAACGTGTGATTGGAAATAAAACTATTTGAAGTTCATTTGATATTTTGAGAGTACAAAAGTTTCCAGTGCTCTAGACACTGAATAGACAATTGCAAACCGTTTTTTTTTCCCCGAAAACTCTTGTTAGGGCATGTATGAGAGAGAGAGAGAGAGAAAAAGAGAGAGAGAGAGAGAGAGAGAGAGAGAGAGAGAGTGTGAAATGGCAATTGGTTGTGAAATGTGTGTGTGTGTGTGTGTTTGCGTGTGTGACAATAGTTGAAAGAGTTTTCACGTTTTTACTTCGTTATTTATTGTGGCATGACAGTGACGAATCATTTTTTGTCACGATATCGGTATGATATTCATTCGTGCAAAAATACTCCTGGCAGATTTCAACAATTTTTGCTAAAACAAAATGCGGCTAATTCAAGTTTTTTTCGTGCTAAATCGATCTCGAAAAAGCACCAAAAAAGCTCAAATGCACTAAAAATATTGTTAGCCACTTTTCGAGCACTCAAATAGCTAAAGACGTTTGGGAAACCCTAAAAGATGGCAAAAAATAGCATTTTGCGCTAAAAGGCGTTAAAAATGGCGCTGCTAGTTGGATTTTTGCGCTACCAAAACAAGAAATGTGGCAAAAATTGGCAACACTGGGTCATGGTCAAGTTTTCAGTTGGGATTTAGGGATAAAACAGCCAAAAGTTAACGCATTTTAGATATTCTTTAGAGTCTGTGATTGAAATCATGATATTTTAAAACATTATAGTTATCTTCCTGTCGGACTAGCCTTACCCTGCCTCTACACCACTGTTTCTGCATAGATTACAGTTAATCAACAAGTACAAAAGACTCTCTCAAGAACAGCCTGTTGAATGCCGTCCAATAATAATTGTATCTTGATCTTTTGGTTCAATCTGAATGATTACCAGAAGTGAACGATTGACTGTTGCTAAAAGTCGTCATATTGAATATTGATTTGCTACAACGATGTTTAACTTTTTTAATAGAGCCACCGTAGCCATCAAAGATGCCGAAGTTTTTTTCTTAATATGTGTGCATGTCTGTGTTTGTTTGTGTGTGATTATGTGTTTGTGTGTTCTTGTGCTCTTAATCATATCATTTTGTCAACAGACCTGAAGATTGGCACCAGTGCTCCACTAAACACCTAAAAAACGTTTTTTTTTTCTAAGGAAAAACTTCAGAAAGTTTTATAAATTATATGTAAACTCAGCAGAATCGAGATGTTTACAGATACTTTTACTCTATTTTATATGTTTTACTCTATTTTATATGTTTCCTCAAGGAAAACGCCCGAGACGTCATAGATAGAATTTATTCTGACCATGATCATTCTTCGATGGAACTTTTTTTTTTTTACATGACTTCAAATTTTCTGGCTACGGTTGTTGCCTGTGATAGTAAGTTGATATTGTTTTTTGACTAATTTTTTTCAATTCAATTCGACTGTTTATCTCAAAGGTAAGAGCGACGCTATGCTGATGCAGTTGCCCTACCGGTTGCAGGTTCGATTTCAGTCAGCAACCACATTTGATTGTTCTCATTATGTTGTCTAGGCCAAGTGATACATTGACCGTGTGGTGACGGGGATCATTTCAAATAGGTTTCTATATAATATAACGCAATTTATAATCCTTCTGTCGGATCATATATCTATTTTTCAATACATTGGTAGATATATAGATAGACTGAGATAGCTGAATATAGAAATAGCCAAATCGGCATGAGCTGAGATTTTATAAAATGTTCCGTTTGAATCTTCATATTCTAAAATACATTAAATACAGTATACTATGGCGGATGTCTAATACTTTATATATATTTGCCCAGAACCAGCGATCTGTATTCGGACCCCAGATAAAGTTGTACATAGTGCCTTCTTAATGCGCTGTGTCCTATCGCCAGACATCTAGATATAAACTCTCGTTACTGTTCTGACACGATGTTGTCAGAGAATAGTGGCTGGGTGAGCACATGGGGAAACCATTATCGTATAAATGACTCGTATGCATAGGAATTAGCGACGAAGAAGCCATTGTAAGCCTAATCTTTTGGAGATGACAAGTAATGACTGCATGATTAAAAATCAATTTTTTTAGTCCATACTAGTGCCCCAGCCTGATATTCACGTTCTCATTTTGTCGACCTGTAGAAATTTTTTAAGGCCTATCCTGATTACTGCAAAATCTTCAAGATCTCTTACAGGTATGTCCCACATAGACAATGAGCAAAACTGTAAACTAACCGAATGCTCAACCCTACCCCCCCAAAAAAAAACGAACGAGAAAAGCGTTAAATCATCGACCAGGATAGACATTTTTTTCAGATGTGTTCACACACATATCTGTAAGAAGCTTTGTTTGTTCTCAGTTAACAGACGTCAAATATTCTCTTTTCAATCAATTGTCCCCAGTTAACTGACGTCCTTTATTTCATTTTTTTCAATCAATTCTTGTGATAAAAACAATATCAGTGGTATGTTCTTTTTTGTTATCAAAGGACAATCATTTATGCTTCCTTCAATCTATTCTCTTGATCAAGATAGAATTACACCATCAACGTTAACAATCATGGGATCATAGATCAAAATTGTTTTTAAAAGAAAAAACAAATATATATAATTTATATGATTTATAGATTCCCTTCCAGTTCGCCCCTTATTTTCGGTTTATCATCAGTGATCCCCCTTATCTTGGGTTTCCATTTCAGTACTCCTCCCTCATCTACCGTTTACCTTTCAGAACCTCCTTATCCGCTGTTTCCTTTTCAGTGGTACGTGAACAAATCATCAGTATTTCATACTTGCACCAAACCAGACGACGTCTTTGTTTTTGACGCTGTGTCCATGGTTCTGCTCGCGTATTTCATGAGGACTGGGGATTACAGCAACCAATGTCTACCCAGGAAGAAGTTGAAAGACTTCAAAATGATAAATCAGTTGATGCTTGTGAAAAGCGTGAAATATTGATAGCAAATTCTTTCAACCACTTGGAACTAGTTGACAAGATATCTTGCAAACACTTCCTCCGCCCTGAAGTTGTTAACGAGATATTCGTAGGTGTTGATGATTGCTTTGGAACAGCTGACGAGATATAATGTTATTTGGAGTAGAATCTATATCCTTGTTAATCAGAACAGTTCTGGGATCATGAACACTCGGATGTCTGGATTATTTTAATCATAATGGTAACTACAGTGAACAGAAAAGGAAATTGTGAACAAAATTCAAAGGTTACGAACAATATGCACCAGAGGGAATTTGTGGAACTCATTGGTCAAAACGTAGTGGTAACATAACAAAAAAAGGAGGATAGAAATTTCAGTAATTCGTAGAAATATCTTCTCGATGGTCTCTTATGGAACTGAACGATGGAATCAACCAAAAGATTGACCTTCAAACTAAGGACCATGTAATGTTCACAGGAGGGAATCATGCACAGCATCACATGGACGGATCAGAAGACAGTACAAAATATTAGAGAAAAATAGAAAATCCAATGGGCTGGTCTTGGATGCTGCAAGAATGTTCGACAACTGTTTGACATCACGACTCACAACGCGAATCATCAGAGATCATGTACGAAAAAAATGATATGGTGTAACAACCGAGAAAACTTCAGAATGTATTGCCTCCCCAACGCCAACGATAGAGAGATCTGGCCAATCCTGAAGAGAGTCTGTATCAAACGACAAACGCCATAAGTCTGCTGCTTCTGCTAGTGCTAGAGATGATGAGTTATTCCAAAAAGGGATGTTAGTGATTTGGGATTGTTTTATTCAACATTGGAGGTGCTGAGGCTAGTATGGAAAACAGACTTGCCACATCGATTTCGAGATTCGGCCGAGTCTACTTATGCTTAATTCGCACTAATACCCTTGGGGAAGGCATTATTCCACTTTTCTCCACGTTAGTTGGAGCCCTTCAGCCTTGTGAGACAGTCCCTCTAAAAAAAGG